>SSNC01000001.1:5000-10000 GCA_029719445.1 Agaricus blazei
CATCCTTGGCAAATGCTTTCGCAGTAGTCGGTCTTGAGTCCTGTCCTTGAACGAATTGGCGGTTGGATTCGAACCCACATTGCCCGGTCAGCAAAAGGATATAAATAAATACGACGACATCGCGCTGCGATGAAGCACTTGCACAATGAAGTCGGACAGAGATATATTACATAGTATCCTCTAAGAATACAATATTGTTACCGTCCAAGTCCATCCCCGTATATACCTCCTTCTCTCATCATCTAAATACTGAATGTCCTCTATATGATCCGCCGGGTCGCATAAAGTTCACCCTCCCACGGCGGAGACCCTTGTGTGTCAGGTAAAAATAGAGGCGTCCTCGCCTCGGTGTTGCCTCCCTCGGAGGTGTTTCTCCCCTCGGCCTCCCGTCAACATCCCCATATAGTTTGTGATTCAAATTAATCACCACCGCATTGTGTCTCACCCACTCCCAATCCCATGTCTTGTATGTCGAAGGGTCGTCGTTACTTAACCATATGCATGGTTTACCCCATTCAACCGATCGCTTAGGCCGATATTTGTCCGTCAGAGTTGTATGTCGTTGTGCCCCGATCCAAGCCTTGTAGTTCGGGAAGAAGTCTGGCGATATGTCGTCCAATACGATGTACTCCTTGCTTTGATCGAATTCATCAACGTTGAACAACCCGTTGAAGTAGTTGTGACTCCCAAGGCTTCTAGCCCACTCTGTCTTCCCAGTCCGAGTCGGACCCCATATGATAAGCGATTTAGGGCGGTGTTTCTTCTTCATTTCCCCATTTACCCAATCCATCATTTCTTGTGTCACCCACGGGAATTCTCTAAACTCCGACTCGTAATCATCCTCCTCGGCCTGATACATTTGCCGAGCGTACGAATTGATCTTGTCGTGTTGCAACACGTGATTCATCGGATCTAGGACCCTTACCCGGGTCCGGAACTCTTCTTCGTCTTTTGACTCCACTATATACTTCCATTTACCCTGTTTTGTAGTGATTGATTCGTCCACCTTAATCGGGCCTTCCCACGGGCCCCACCGCAACGCACCCTCCTCCTTGTGTATATATTCCCAGAGCTTCTCTAGGTCGCGATCCTGTCTACCTATTACTTTAATGTTAGGGTGTAACCCTGCTACATCGAAAGTGTCTACCTTAGTTTTACGTAATCTATTTTCCCATACTATAATTACATGCCAATGACGACCTCCGTCGCCATGACGTTCCTCTACAGCCTTCCAGAGTTTCGGCGATGGCCGAAAAGCAGTGATCATATCAGTCAGAGACTGACAGTCAGCACCGCCAATCTGATAAGATTAGATCAGACACTGTATCGAGGATTAATATCTAGACTTACTTGTGAATAGGTTAAGAAGTAACCTTTAGCAGATAGCCTAAAAGGCTGACCCGCTCTTTGAGCATTATCTAGCTCTAATTCCTCCCCTTCGGCATCCACAATAACCGGTGCCGGCGTAGCAGGGGTCGGGGGTGCAATAGAAAACTAAAAACATTAGTGACATCGATTAGATAAGATAAAAACTTACAGGGGATCCAATAGATCCACCTGGGGTTAGGTAAGTGCGTTGAGAGCGAATAGCAGGCATAATATATCAATGAAGAAAGGGAGCTGTGATGAACAGAACAGCGGAATGCATCGGGTATATATAAGTATCGGAACCAAAGAAGACCAAACAGGACCTAAGAGACCGCACTAATATTATTCTCTTAGGTCCTGTACCCATACCGATACTTATTAGGAAAGTAGCATACCGTATATAGTCGTACATACCATAAAGGGGCCTTGTACCGGTACAGACCCTTATAAGAAGAGAGATCTACACCCACGCTGTCAATCTGAAACTTGTTTCATCTATTATTGTCACCCGGGTAAGCTCCGTAACCCGGGTCCCATGTTTGACATGGGAGAACTGTTGTTCCATTTATATATTTCTATTCGGATCTTATCCGGATTGACAGCTGTCACCTGTCGTGCTTCCATTCTATCGCATTAAACCCGTTTCCCATGTCTAACCCGGGTCCTTATTCAAACTCCTGTTTCAGATATGAATAGAACAACATGAAACGCGAAGCCGGAGTAAAGTGGAGTTAGTGTGTTGATGTGCTATTTCTGTACTGCCTACCCTAAACACGCCTATATTATAAAAGGCCATACCTTTCACCGGTAACTGCCATCAATTACCGTTGATACCACATGTCTACTGCTTCCAACACTGCCTCTACTCCCTCCAATGAATCCAGCTTTCAACTCCCGCCGCCTACCCTATCTCGGCAACCCCCCTCCCTATCAGCCGGATGGGCGTCCTCCTCCACCCCCGTATACCGCTTTCCGGGAGCCGACGGGTTCCCGGTACTCCACGTCCCGCTCCTACCATCCGTATCGGAGCCGCAGACCCACCCCACGGTACATGAGTACCGATTACAATCGATGGGAGACCAGGCCGGAGACCTCCCGGTACTCGTCTCAGTCCACAATGAGGTAAGTATAACAGTCCTTGTATAATTATTAACTAACAGCTTAAATAGGTATTTCCGAATGCCTATGGGCAATGGTGCCAGCGCGTGGCGATCGAGGCCCGCTACCCCACCCCCTCTGAATGGACCCGTGGAACGAACGGTGATCAATACATCACCCCGTTTAGTTCTGCGCAGGCCACTAGTAAGAACTGGGGCGGTGGCGGATCTAATGAACCATGGTGCACCCCCTGGGACGGATGCGAACCCTGGCCCTGCCCCGAGACCTACGACACCCCCAAACGCGGCCCCTATGATCGACCCCGACGTCTCGATTCCCCCCTCCCTCCTAGTTCCGACCCCTTCGTTACCCCCAACAACCGTCCCACCCGATCCACCAGCCCCGAGACCGACCGACGAGTCCGACGACGCATTGCAAGACTCAATCTCCGTGCACCCGGCGTTCCACCTCCCCCAAGACCCGAGTCTCACACGACTGAACAACTCGGAGCTGGAAGCCTTGGAGGCGCTAGCTCTCTTGAGCCGCCGCCCGGGCCTCTCGACAGTTCTCCGGGCCTCAGTGCTGAGCAGTCTGGAGAGGTCGGCGCGTCACCTACGCCATACGTGCCTCGCACGGTCCTTAGTATCCCGGAGGATGATGGAGATGGATGTTGACTCTGCGGGAAGTTCCGATGAGGACAGCATGATGAAGGAAGGAGATGGTTACGAGTCTCCTGATTCGGAGGTACCGACGGAGCCGGGCACACCGCCCCCAGCAGGCCCTTAAATGGGCAATTTGTATAAAAAAATAAATAGTATTTATTGTATAGTTTTTGTATATTTTTTCTTAAAAAAAATATTCGTTTCTTTTTTTAAAGTTCCACGAGCGCCTATCTAATCTGATAAGATAATTAAAACCACAACAACAACAAACATCGATAAGATATATAAAGTGGGAATGTTTGACTATCTATTTGATGCCTTCTGTTATTGCACCACGTGCATCATATCCACGATACGTGCCTGTTGAAGAACTTCTTCGCGATACGCCCTCACCTTTCTACCCTCAACCTTTTACTGCTGATCCAACCCCTCCTACTAGCCGTCCTATATCCCCCTTTATCCCTCCCCCTCCTACTTATAGATGGCTGCTTATGGAGCACGTCGGTACGGCCGTGCGTGGCGCTCGCGTGGGCGTCGACGTTCGTACCGCCGGTCGAAGTATTATGGTCGACGGCGTAACTATAGAACCTCGTTTTCCAGATACAAAAGTTTTCGTGCTCGTACTTACAGACGGCGACGAAGCAATCGATATAGAAGAAGATTTAGAAAACCGCCCCCACTTAATCGTATGCCTCGCATGCGCTATAATTCGTTACATGACTTGGCTGGTATTACATGCCGCCGGCCTAACGGCGGGCTCAATCATGCCTCTAATTCGGTAGACTTTACTGCTGATGCTATGGCCATCAGGGGCAATGATCTTGACTACGACACGGAGTATTTGTCATGGGGTTGTTTACTAAACAAACCATACACTTCTCTTGATGCGTCTCGTGTCCCATCCGGTATGCCTGTTCGAAATGCCCCTTCCATCAATGTTTCTGCGGTCACCTTTCATAGTCGCGTCGAAGCCGCCCCTTTGAGTCGTTGGGGTATACGCGTTATGATCTTCACCACCAACCAGTATATTGAAAAGTTTGACCTCGCCTCTGAGAGTACCCCCGATGGCATGCGCTTCTCGTGCGATGCCCATCACGATGATTCGTGGATTGACCCCGTTTACAATCCTTGGTATCACGCAAGAGCGAAACCTGTTGTCACCAAGCATAGTCTGTTTACGCATGGCAATTTATATCTCGACCGATGGCGCCTGTTAGCGCAGAAGCATTACACTATTCAAAACAATCGCAAAGCATACAAAACCAGTACTGTTCAATTCACTTATTACTTCCCGTACGGCGCGGGGAAGTTTTATTATCCTGTCGATTACGTCGCCAACCACCCTCTACATAACGCTTTCAATCGTACTCGAGCATCTGTCCAATTGTATTGTATGGTAGTCGCTTGGCCTCTTCCAACTGATGGATTAACCAATATGCAAATCCTTTACATGGATGAACCTCAATACGATCAACTCCTTGATGTTGATACCGATAAACCAGAGTTCCAGAATAAAAAAGATCATCCTGCATTTAATACCTCAAAAGAACCGGAACCAGTTGAGATTGGTTGGGATGAATCTCGCCCGTGCACGCCTGGAGGGACAGCACTTGATTTGGCAGATTTGGAAATGGACGATGAATATGAGCAGGAAAATGTTACTCCTCGTCCCAAAGGAAAGAAAAGAGCTGTTGTATTGGGTGAACGAACTCCTCGTAAAACTCGCAAAGTGCATGTTATTGAACGCGTCCCGGATACACCTAGTACTCGCAATCAGCAATTCCGTGAACGCTATCGTGCGGCGACACGTCGCAATGAAAATCGTGATACTCTTCGTGAGCAATCAGTCCCCTCGGTTCGTGATGATGAACC
>SSNC01000001.1:22500-50000 GCA_029719445.1 Agaricus blazei
ATACGACGCGGACATCTCGGAAGAAGATTATGACGACTTAAAAGTCTTTAAAAGGAGTAACAGGCGCGTGGTGAGAAAACGCACGTTTGCAAAAGATGAATACGATGCCGATGACGAGGGCGACGGTAGTTTCTAATGGTATGGCGGCATCTTTGAAGGAGAGAATGATGCGGAGAACTGGCATTGAGGAAGAGACCCTGGAAGGTGTAAGTAGACGTGTCGCAGCCTCAGAGTGTATTTCCGTAATGCTGCGAGGGTGTAATTTCAAGTCAATAAGGTGTGCATCTAGGTCTCAGAAGACGAATAGAACACGCCCGACATACCTTGCCCTTATCTGCCACCACCAGAGTCTGCGTTCCTGAGAGTTAGACTTGACCAATCCTTTAATCATTGCAAACTTTACATTCTGTTATTTGGGTACGTGACGAACGAAGCAAAGAAACAAACGTAGAACCCACACTGTCATCAACTTGCTTTGACCATGCATGGTTTTCAGTCTTTTCGGGTTTTTTGAAATTCCTGGAATTTTGGAATTTCGGAATTTCATAATCGCTGTATTGTCCTTTAAACGCAACATCAGAAAAGGCACAGAAAGTGTATCTTTCAAACGTGGAGACTGAAGCTCAAGAATACTTACCGTGTTACAATGTGTTCCATCATAGGGTTATTACTTACAGCTACCATCCCCGTCAAGCCAGCATTCGCATTCAAAGCGCATCTTGTACATTCAGAAATTATGACGACTGAAACGATGCCGTCGGGGAGTAGAATTATTGAAGAAGAGGTTTCAGCCCGACGTTTTTGGGTTCCGCAGATTTAGCTGAAGAACCCGCATCTTGAATGAAGCTAGGCAAGACCTCCTTTTCGTAATTACTTCATGAGTACTGCCTCTTTCGATGCCTGTTTACAGGCAGTGAGTATATGCCAAAAGTGCGCTAGCCTTAGAGTTCGAGCGCGCAAGGATTCGTTTTCGTCTTCTGGAGTCCCAAGACTCGCGCGAGAGATTCGTACATGCGCTTATTGTAATAAGCTTACGCGCGAAATCTTCTTTGATCAGAGGACATCTGTCTCTCGAAGGGCAGGGACGCGAGGACAGGAGGTCTGTTGGTCAGGCCAAATGATCGCTTTTTGCATGTGTCGCAGAACTGGATGTTTTGCAGGACAAGGAGAGTGCAGGGCTCGTGCTGGGATTGGAGATGGTAGTAGTTAAAACGGAAAACGACAAACTAGAGGGCATATTAGTATCTTTACATCAATAATACTTTGAACTATTCGAAACTGGAGGGGTTCAGAGGCTTAGGATCTGATAGGGACTGTCAGAGTGGCCCGACGCCGCAATGGGAGGCAGAATATTGCGATGTTCATGCATTCAAAGGCACTGACAAGTCATCAATTGGGGCAGATTAAGATTTGCTCAGGGGAGTATCGCTCACCGCTTCAGTGCCCTGAGTCCCTAAAGTTTTAAAGTTTGTAATGTCGGAATTCTGGATTGTTCTAATTATACCATATATTTTCAAACTTACGATTGGAGGGCAGCGTGATCTTAATCGAGTCGGTACAAAACGCACGAGGTCTGTCATATAAAGCCGGATATGCCTCTTGCTTTGCTGGGGCACAATACACGAGGACAGTGGGAGGTATATTAGTATTCTATATCGACAGGTGATGAGGAAGGCAACTTACTGTTCGAAACCTCCTTGATGGACACTGATGCTGAAAAGTGCAGAAGTCACAGATACAACTTGTAGGCGCCGAAAGTTGCTTGACCGATTGATAAAAGTAAGGGCTTGGAAACCATTACTTCCGTATTTCTGGCGCTGTGGGATTTTTGTGGATTTTCGGGGATTTTCGGGGATTTTCGGTATTATTAGAATGTAAATTCCGAGGTATTTGTGCACAAGCCTATTAATTGCCTTCAACGTGCATGTACATGAATGAGTGGATGCGAATGAGTTACTGAGTCCAAGGGATTGATATACATCAAATGACCTATCGCAATTGAGAAGGAAACAGAACTATTCGAG
Source organism: Agaricus blazei (assembly GCA_029719445.1). NCBI lineage: Eukaryota > Fungi > Basidiomycota > Agaricomycetes > Agaricales > Agaricaceae > Agaricus > Agaricus blazei. Next base: position 24,525 of record SSNC01000001.1, read on the forward strand.
ACTTACCCAGGAGGGGTTCAGAAACGCCAAGATATCATGAGCACCGTCACTAAAGAGGCCAGAGGGTGAATTATGAGTTGTAGGACTTAGATATCATGCGATCAATCAACGGAGAGTTACTTCTTCGCCGCCGAGACTCTCTGCCACACCGATCCATACGACACTCATGACCTCCGCACGGTAACCCGGGATAATGGCGTTTGCAGCTAGGGGTAAGACACAGCCTCCGAGCTATCCCTACGTGAGGCATATCAGTCAAGGAAAATCAAGTAGAACTTTGCTGACCATTCAAAAGCTACGAGGAACCCTTTTATTACGAATGCCAGTCGTTTCACCCGGGTAGAGTCGTTGCAGTACAACAGGAGCAAAACTATTGCCAGGCCAACAAAGGCCACAAGAGAGCATAGGGACGAGTGTCTGATTTGCAGAAAGGCCTTATAAGATATGAGCAAGAGCCTAAGAACCATGGTGGCGGCGACTTGTCAACAGAGTCAATCGAGACTCAGCAATCAAAACGACACCATTCAGGACTTGCCCTCAAGGGGCTCAAAAACATCAGGAGGGTTCATACGGCCAAAGGTACTGCCAAATAATCGATTTTGCTAACGACGCAACAGTGCAGTGCATTCCTGCTCTGCATTTACTATTTCTTGGTTTGAATTAGCTCTTTATAGAGCAGCAAATACAACACTCACATAGAACACGCTGTTCTACACATATCCATACGACACTCATGACCTCCGCGCGGCAGCCCAGTTTGATGGCATTATGTAGCCAGAGATACGACACGACCTCCAAACTATCCCTGAACGAGTCATATGAGCCAACGAAGGTTGAGTGTTCTTCTGTTAAGATTCTTATTCAGGACTAGTATCTCAAGGTCACATCTACTCACCTGAATAGAATGTGGTTGCAGTACAACAGAATCCAACAGGAACGAAACCTTTGCCCGACCAACAAAGGCCATAAGAGAGCATAGGGACTCAGGTCTGCTATGCGACGACTGGAGGCGACATATGTCTACCTCCAGAATGCATAGGGACTAGTGTCTGCTATGCGGGAAGGCCTTATAAGAGATGAGCCAGAGCCTAGGGACATGGTCGCGGCGACTTGTCAAGAGAGTCGATTGAGACTCAGCCATCAAACTTGCGGCAACGTGATTAATCACACACGATTACATTATTGATCACACCCGCGGGTCGCGTAACTCATCAATCAATTAACTATAGACGTAGGATATATAGAAGAACAAGAACTTGGGCAGTTGAGTGCTCGGTAGGTATGGGGTATGTAAGATACAATACAGTCATCATTGCTGTAAACAAGAATCAGTTAAGGACGTCGCACATTGAACTGCACCCGACCTTTTCGAGGGGTAACGCCTGAAACAACATGCGTCCAGAAGCATCGCAGTAATCCGTTTTTGCGTACGCAAAATGCCCAATCACCTGATCAACAGAAACAAGGGTGGAAGGCAAACGACCCTCGACATTGAATAGCTGTCCAGCTACAAATGAAAATAAGTGAGCTTGGCGAAACACTTCAGGGTGAGCCGACTCCAATTTGGCAGGTATAAACGGATTGACTACAAAGAACATAGTCTTGACGCCTTTGAGCTGGTGTTGGAAAATCGACATGATTGATCCGGCATGCCACACTGCCCTCTGAGAATTACTAGGCCCTTGTGAACGAAACATGATATGACTATCCGGCTGGGATCGTCCTGCAGTCTTGTAGAGTACCTGTGACGGTATTGTGCTGCAGAAACGAACATCGCGAGATATATCTTTCGCAGCTACATTGTTCCGTTTATACCAATCACAAAGGAGTGTGAAAACGTCACGGGGAAGTGATTGGAGCTTGTCATCAGCATCGAGGCCGAGATCTTGATTGTCTTGTCCAAAATCCTCGCTCATGAATGTGCCACGCGTATCCCGATCGTAAGTCTTGCAGAAAGAGTCAGCAATGGGGTGGAGATCGTTAGGTAACTGCGATGGATGGAATAAAGGACGGAGCCGTTGCATTATACAGAAACTGTTGAACATTGTTTTCTCCATTTGGTCTATTCCCAGTGTATCAGCAGCTAATTCAAATTGAGTAGTCGGACAAGACGAACTTTCGATCATATTGGTTTGAACTCGCTGCAAAAGATAGTTGAACCTTTCAAATGCAAAGCAACGCCAACCGTGCGTTGGTCCAAATCTTCGGAGTTGATCACCGAAATGAAGCGCCATATGCTGATTGGGGACGAGCTCCGTTCCGGGATATAGCTCAAGGAGCGTTCGAAGGTAGGCATGTATGTGGGTTTCATAAGCGAGAATTGACTCTTCTGTCACCACACAAAGCGATGCATACTTGACGGCTGAGACGAGATGCAGAAAATTCGTAAGCATTAAACCTTCCTTGCTATATTCGGGTTCTGAACCCCAAAGCCTAATTAACGTGATCACCAGGTTGATTGTGCAGAACGAGCGCCATTGATCCGCATGAAGTTTTCCCTGTTTTGTTGAACCTGGATTTCTTGGACCTCTTGGAACCCACGATGGGACAATGGTGCGGGTCATGTCCAATTTTATATCACCAACCTTTTCTTTACCTAGAACACAAGTTTCTTTGCGGGGTTTTGTTGGTAGTCGCTAAGTTAAACATATTGTTAGCTCGAGTAGGCACCTCTGACATCTTAACATACATCTAATTTAGCTGTATTTTTGCGTGGACCTATTTGAGCCTAGAGAAGGCTATTGAATGTATGTTTGCGCCATAAATGAGCAACTCACCTGATTACACATTTCACCATCAAGTTCCATCCCCCCAAAAATCCCGAACTCTTCGTCGAAAGTAAGATCTTGAGGAACAGCGGGCTGAACGCCAATGGAATTGTTGCCACCCATGGATATTGGAATTGTTGACAAATGGGTAGAAACGTGCCGGGGAACGGACGCCGGAGAGGCTGTGGAACGAACAGTTTGTTGAATTGGTTTATCGTTTTCATTGATGACTCGTGCCGCTTTGCGCTATACAAGGGGGTGGAGGTCAGAGACCACTATTGATGGAAAGGCAGGAACTTACCAAGCGTTGTATCTCATTGAGGATATCCGGCTTAAGAGCCTCTGATTTGATGCAGGTATTCGGTGACTTTGTCAAAAGCATTTGATAAAGATGAACTTTCGGAAGGCGAGAAAGCGCAGATTTGAATGCAGAATTCCAATAATCTTCGATTTCCTCGGCGGTCAGTACTTCATTCTTTGACTTCTTTGCAATATTCACTTTCGTAGTACCCATGGTTGTCGACGATGTTGATTTCGGTTTCGTGGACCAAGTTGGTTGAGGGGCCGGTGACGTGGGTACCGATTCAAATACACTGATGGGGAAAGGATTGATATCCGGTGGGGGAGCAGCCATGCGATAAACTCTGCCCGACTCCCTGAGGTCGCTGGTGAGAGACTGTGAGGCGGGTGCGATTTGAAGCGGTAGGGGTGGTGAAGTAAACGGTTGGTCTGGTGCAGTTTGTTCCATCGTCTTGCGTGACGTAAGTCTGGCTGAAGATCGGCGAGTGTTTGGAAAGCAGGATGATGTTGAATCAGTACTGGAGGCGATTAATGGTTGATGAGGGGCTGGATCTGTATGAGTGGAAGTCGTCTCTGTCTGTCGCTGCTTCCCCTTCTTCTGAGCCTGCCACTGCGAAAGTCAGACCTCGAAGAGGAGGGAAAATAGGCTGGACTTACTTCCTGAAGACGGCTGACAAGGATAGGTTTTGATCGACCAGAAAATCGAAGCCCATTCTCGAAACAGAGATAAGTGATGGTGGCCTTGGGAAGAGCGAGTAAAGCTTTCCACTCCAGGAGCTGGAGGTAATTACGGCCACGATCAAGCTCAACATTTGAGGGCTTATTGACTAGAGCATTGTACGTAACGCCAGGTCCATCTACCGCATTCTCTTGCATCCCCCAAACCTTCAGGACATGATGGTGTAAAAGGCCGAGATAGAAACAGTGCATAGAATCTATGGTCGCATATGATGTGGGATCCCAGTAGCACAAGCGAAGCAACTCTGACCAGCGGATGCCTGATTGATCGAAAACGTTCTCCTGATCCCTCAACGTTGGCGCATCACGCCACAGCCGAGCAGAGTGAAGGTGTGACGACCAGTCCCGAGGGCTGAATAAGCGAGTATCGATATTGTCTTTATCGTCCAATGTGATCTTGCAGCAAGAACAAAAGTGTTTGCAAGTGGCACTTCCAAATCCGGCCGCTTTTCTACAAGCTGGAAGGTCCGCAACAAGAGGTATGACACCGACTCTACTCCTGCGACCAAACGGATACCTATGAGTCCGTTTGAGGAAAAGGCCGACGTCCCACAGCTTGTGAAGGACGTCAACCAAAGGGCGCAGAATATAGTTCATTTGTGTAACTGAGGGTTCGTGAGGTCCGGGTATAATGCCAACCAGAAAAACATTTTCTGGTCGGTAGCGAAGGTGGGGTGGAAGATTAAGGCAGACCATATAAATGGCGGTGCATGAAATTTGCTTCCCTCCCTGTTTGTTCGACAACGGATTGAAACCATCCATATTGATGCTGAAAAGCAAGCGACTCTCGCCCTCGGGGCATTCAAGGAACAACTTCCCATCATGGCCCCGAAATTCCCGAAAAGCTTTGCCATCCCATATATCATGCATAGCATCAGGAGTGTGAGCGAGCACGTTGCGATCAAGGTGGTTTTCAATATCAGGGCGAGCATTAAAGCGTGCCAACCAGTCATGGAAATCTTGCATGACGTATTCACGGTGCGGTCGAGCCATGTCATCACTGTAGATCTCTGCCCCACAAACAGGCAGGTCAGGAGCGGCGCGTTTCGTACAAGTCTGGGGGTATGGATGGTTCATTTCGTAAAGGTAAAAGCATTTGGGGCAACAAGCATAGATGGTGACTTTAGGTGACAGGTTCAGTTGCTCTATGATAGTGCGGGCGGAAATGGGAATGGAGGGGAGACGCTTAGTGGAGGATATTTGGCTCTGAAGCGTGAGCGCCGAAAGAACATAATCCGAATCTTTATACGAGAGACCGGACAAGTAGTGTGTAGAAACGACAGTTAAGTGAGTCAGGGCGACAGCCGAAGGGAGAGATTTGAACGGAGAATCCATATAGATGCCTGAGGGAAGAATCGCAGCCTGAGCCAATTATCGACGATGGACATCTCAAAACTCACTAGGATCAGCAGTCAGGACTTCGCGTGCCATGAATATTTGACGTTTCCACTCTTGCTTCTTCCAGGTAAGAAAAGATTGTGCCTCTTCTCGCACCAGGGTAGTACATGTAACGATTTGCGACTGTATCTCTTTCTGGGGCACACTGGAGAGAGCAGTGATAGTTTGAGAGTAACGCCCGAGCATTTCTTCATAATCAATGGCAACCTTGTTCTTGGGAAAGTAAGGGTCAAGCTTCAGGACGTTCGGCGACGGAAGGGCCTCGGGAGCGGTAGACGCAGAGGGCGGGGCAATAAATCGAAGGTCATGCTTTTGCAGAATTTGATAAAATCGATTGATAGCACGCGTAGACAGCGAGCTTTCGATAGCGTCTAGCTGTTGCGACGGAGCTTGAGCCTGACTATGCTCTGTCATTGGACAACGATGGCGTACAAAAATGGGGGAAACAGCTTTATAAATTCCGGAGTCAGTACACTGCAACGGGTTAGACTGAATATTTCTTACCCGAGCTGAAAGAACAAAATCTTGTCCACGCTAAGGGCTGATCATCGCAATGTCCGGAAAATTATTTTGCGTTCTGCATTTTTCACCCTAGAAACGTCTACCAGGGTGGAAATCTTAACATATTGATCAGTGGATCGGCAAAAAAGCGAGGGAAATAAAACGAGTGCTATATACATACGGCTAGCGGTGACAAACTGAAATAACTCCATGCATATATATGTAACGAGAGTACCATTGAACAATGGGGCGACACCGGGGGAAAGGCCAGAAGCAGACAGGAGTCTCAGCTCCATATCGCAAAGGGAACAAAGTTTACCCTGCAGTCCTGAGTCGAACGCCACGCCTGCGGTCCTGAGTCGAACGCCACGCCTATACCGAGGAGCTAGTAGAAGACCATAGGTCTCTCTACTCAGAAGTGAGGATGACAAAAGTCTATCTCAATAGCACATGGGACTGAAAGTCTGCTGTGCAATACGACCGTCGAGAAGATCAACGTTGGCCACATTCTAGACAGGGTGGGATAGGGAGACTAGGATCGTCTCGAAGGTGAGAGGTTAGAGTCAAGATGTTGCCTTACGAAAACGTGACAAGTCACGAAAATCACGCGGAGTATGTATATATAGTATAGCGTTCACTATTCGACCCGTTATATATTTATATTAAGTGATCTTTACCACTTGACGTTTCTAATTTAGTCGAAAAGCACGGAGTCATTTAACTTCTCAATTAGTTTCTGTCGTGGATTGCGAATAGTCTGATGCAGGTGAGGCTTAGTTACATGGAACCTTTACTCGAAGATAGCACTCACTTGCGTCCGCGCGATGAAATCCATTAATCGACAAATCGTGCTTACGGCGTCACCGAAAAGGTCTTCAAATGTTGAATCGAGCTAGGAATATTTCAATGCGTAGCTGTTGGTGTTGATTCAATGTGAACACACACCTTCTTGGACTCCTGGATGTCGGCCAAAAAGTCTGATATGAAATAAGACTTCGGCTGTTCTTCCTGTACCTCGAGTATCTTGTTTACACTAGATTGGAGAAGCTCAATTTGTGAATGGCGAGCGTCCTAGTCCAGTAGATTATATGATTTCCCGGGAAAATCAGATGGAGAAAAAGCCTGCCTGCATATCATCAATGGTCCTCCACAATTCATGTGTAGCATTCATGGCCCAATCGAGGGAATTCCTGGATGCTAAATCCAACTGAGTATGAATAAGCCTAGTTAGCATCCTGGTTGGTCATTACATTGGGTTAAGTTTCTTACCTCTTTTAGCATCGCAAGGTCGCGTAGCATTGACCAAGGGCACTCATCACTTGAAATGTCTGAAGATGACGAGTCAGTTTCACTCCCATCAGAAGCAGGATTGTCCAGGGTCTGCTCTTCTTGAAAGTCTTCTTCGGACATAATGAGCGACTCTGAAGGGTTGACCTGTGCAACGTCGTGCGCCCAAGGAAGAGAGTGAGTGAGGTTGGCCATCTGGTCCATTGGGAAAGAAAACGGGCGAACTGTCGGCTAATAAATATATAGTCTCAAAGCCCTTACCCCACTTGGAACTTGGAACGACCCTAGTAAAAATTTTTGACATACGATATAATATTCACCCGATTAGTGAATTATAGTAGTGTAGTCTGAGTACAGTAGCATCAAGATGTGGGGAAAGTATGAGGTACACATGGTGCGCGGCCAAAATGATCGAAAAAAGTCTGACAATAGAAGTGAAATGCTATACCCTCGACCTCCAACATGTTATCATGGTGCCAAAACGTCTTATCGTCCATAGTCTTCTTGAATTCCAATGCCAATTCTCTGTGGGTGGCACCAGGCCAATCCAAGAGGACAGAGCGAAAGGCCTCCACAAAAACGCGACGATCCTCCCAATGGGGCGAGGCAAGATTGGCAGTATTCTCTGGAAGATCCATTAAGAGAACTGATTCTTGGGGGAAAATGGCGTGAAGTTTGCTTGCGCGGATAGAAGCGCCTTCTGGGATGGCCCATAGATCGCTCAATAAGCACTTGTCGAGCATGAACAGCTCCAAACGAAAATTATGCTCTTGAATATCCCATATTACTAATCGGCGATCAAGCGGTGTAAGATCAATGCGGTCCCGCGTCCAGATTGTATGACGGTTCCATTTGACGAAATGTAAGGCCTGTATTCCTGGGATATTGATGTTGAAAATCTTGTCAGCGGCGGTTTTTGATTTGATGTTGCGGCGGGTTGAGCGAGCGAGTTTGTGGCCAGGCGGCAATTCCTGAGGGGCTTTGTTCCGGGTATCACGTTGTACGAGTTCTAAATCTAGGGAAATTTCACGAAGGAGGGCACGCCATTGTTGAGGATTAGGTAGAGGTGACTCTCGTGGTTCAACTTCACTGAGAGTGGCCATCCAAGATGCCCGGATAATCAACCAGGCGATGACGAAGCCCACTGTTTTGTCGTTATCATCACCTAGGAATATGAAGCTGTCGGGGAACGCAAAGCCCTTGAAGAGGGCGGCCCGAGGGTGATCGACTAGTCGAAGTGTGTTCACCTCAACACGAAGGAGCGCGCTTGACCAGGGAGTGATGGTGGAAGGGGAGAATGGGGATACGAGAGGCCTAAAGCGCTTCTCATTGACTGTTGTTCTTGTCGCGGCTAAACTTTTGTCACCTTGCGGTCTCACGTCTACGTGGGGATGTTGAGAACATCATAAAGCCTGTCATGCAAGTACTCACAGGGCTTGCCACCGTGTTTTACGCTGAATTTAGAGCGTGGGTTGGTGGAGCGCGTTGGCCCAGGTGAACGCGGCGGACTATCAAGTGTTTGGGTCGTCCCGACAATCGTGAGATTGACTTGACCTGGCTTCCATCGTTGGATAGCATTGTACATCTTGTGAGTCAGAGGCCCCTGATAGAAAATTGGACCACCAGGCCATCGCGTTGTGACAATATGCCTATTTGGTTTTTCGACGTCAGGTTGCTCGATAATGTTGATGTCAGCAGGTATCAATTGAGGGGGGCGGACAAGCCAAACTGGAACACCTCTTTCTTGCATCTCGAAGGCCACTGTTGTTCTATCAGTCACGGTACCAAGGATAGTTCTATCGACAAGTGGGAATTCTTCCTGGACCGAAGACTTGAAGACATCCCATTTCTGAATCTTGTCGAGCATTGCGCGGGTTTCCAGGCAATACCTCTGAGCTGCGGCAACGAGGATTACGACGTCGAGATATTTATGTGGTGTAAAGCACAAGGCACTTGTGGTGAAACGCATTTGGGCGGCCATAGCTTGCAATCGTTGAAAATCCTCCCCTTTGGGGCACGCACACCCATGGACTTCTTGCATAAGCTTTTCGCGGATATCGTATAACTTTTGAGCGTTATCTGGTGCCAGGCGGCCCGTACTTCCATCATCGCGGCCCTCCTCGGGAACAAAGTCTTGATTGGTAAAGGTCCACCATAGGATGTTCATCGGGTGTCCTGCGAGCGAACCAGGATCTGGTTTCCGAAGAATGTAGGGTAAATGGTCATTCGACTCGAAAAACCACTGAGGCCATTGGCCCCAATCACTAGCGCCCCAGCGACCATCCTCACACATAGCGATGACTTGAGTTCCAAGGTCGACAAGAGGAAGAAAGTCAGCGTTAGGGGTAGTGATAACGAGGCGTTCTATGGAGGAAGACGGAAGTTGCCCTATTGCTGAGATATAAGTACTATCCAGCTCGCCAATCAGTTTCGCATCCGTGGCATGCAGTTTGGCTGTCTAGTCAGCTTGAATAGTTCATAAGATGTGCGCTCACACGTACAATCGCCGGGTCGCGTATACGGCTTAAAAATTGTTCTTCCGGCTGAGTTTTTGGGGCGCCCATGATGTGTAACACTCGAAACCATCGGGCAGCCAGCAAGAAGATCAAGGACAGGTGTCTGTTGATCACTTATAAGAAGGGACAGGGTGTCTGCTTCTGGTTAACAAAGAGACTGAAGTCTTCTTTGAGCAATGGGAGTAGAGGTTTGCGTTCACTTTTGAGAGTTGATTGGGTTTGCAGGAAGAATAAGGAGCTCTCGGATGTTGGTAGAATGTAAAAAATGCTGATTATAATTTGAGCAGCCAGAAATGGACGCGCAGTGTAAATATAAATAAGATCAAATAAAATACGGGAAGGTCACATGAGGACTTAATTCAATAAATCTAATTTGTAATAGACGACACTCAGACCTAAGGTCAGTGCGCTTAGGATCAAAACCAAAAGATATGGGAACACAGAGATGGTAGGCTCATGAGCCGGACCTGGAACATCAGATATATTATCAGCCTCGCGGTATATATGCGAATTCAAAATAAATGTACCTTCAGCCATCCAAATACCGATCGAACGAGATTCTGAGACCATGGCAATCAAGCGTAGGGTCCGGTTATCAATCTCCCGTTTCCGGTACTTGATCCTGTCAGCCAGAATAAAAAATAGCGAGAGAGATAGCCATGCATACCGCGAGGTGCGTGATTGAAGTATTCTTGAATTTGCCGTGCTCGACCTCTATCATTGTATGACATCGCTCGTCGACATGCCACAGTGCCGCACGACCATGTAGTGCACATAAAACAAAACTATCGCCATGGAGCCACATCACGGGCAAGCTTTCTGGAATTGCAAACTCGCTTTCGAGACAGCCTGTGTTCCTTCCGTTGTTGATCGAATATATTCGAACCCCCTTCTCTGATCTGACAGCAAAATAATCTCCATCAATCGATAATTGTCCTTGGGAACTGAGTAATGAGATTAGTATCTTATGGGGCCAAAAGACAAGCGAGATAGCTCTACACCGGAGTCGATAGGTGATGGCCGTCGCGGCAGAATTCTGGCGTTATCTTCCATTCGCTACCGAGTACTTAGCGCACATAGTTCTGCTCAGAACGCATGTAAGTGCTCACATTATTCCTTGGACCGAATAGGACACAACAAGGCAAAGACGAGAGTTGCGCCACGCTAGACTGGTGATTTGTACTGTGGCGCGATCTGCTTCATGCTTCGGGCTCTCCAGAAGGGAGTAAAAATGCCATAATCGTTGGGAATAATCTAAAAAACCAAATATAGTATAATGAACAACTGAAGCACGAGAAAATCGGGTTACTCGCCTTGCGCCCTCCAAGCTTGCGAAGCATTCAACTTCCAAATGGATACCTCGTCGCTGCCACCGAGAGCCATGTACCCTCTTTCATCCTGAATTGAAATGTATTCTATGGGTTTTTGTGAAGCGCGGAAGCAAGTGGTTACAAATTCCTTAGCCAGACTGAGATTTCTTCTATACGTCCACTCAAATAGCCACCCACCTTTTCGGAAATCACCACCGTTGTCAATAAGCCATTCTCTGAGCCAAAATATAGCCGATACAAGCCCTCCCAAGCCAAAGATAGGACTGGAGAGGGAGACTGCTGCACAAATTCAATCGTCCACGACGTAGTTGCCCATACAACGACTTCGTGATCTATCCCAGCTGCTAGAAAGTTACCGTCAGGGGAGAATGCAATGCAACGAACACAGCAAATGTTGTCGATGGAGCCGAGACGCTTTGCGAGTTTGTACTCGAGCATGTCGAAAGTCGCGGTCGAAGTTTTCCAAAGTGGGCTCGTCTGAGGCACGTACTTAATAAGAGCACCTGTACCTTTCGGGGAAAGACGTTTCGGAACTCGGAAAAATGGGCAAATGTCTCCATTTATACCATCGATTGTAAATCTGATGGACGGTGGGACGCAGCGGCTACCAACGACGACATGTCTGTTGGCTTATAATACATATATACATAAGCTTCGAATATCAACGTACGCATCTGTATATGTCAAGAGGAGAATCGTGGGATGATAAGGCTCACGTGCTGTCAATTGCTTGAGCGTTGAACACTGGTTGAACATCAACGTTAAGTCCCTGAATCGATGTCAAGAGTACACGCCGGCGGCCGATCGACGTCCGAGAGACATGAGTCCTCGGTGTGTCACGACAGACCTCGAGTCCTCGTGTCAACTTGTAGCCCTACCGAGAGACAGATGTCCTCAGGTCCTGGGTTTCCCTATCCCTAGAGTCTACACGCCGCCGCGACATTAACTCAGAGCAACCGAGGGCCCACGCGTCAGTGCCGACATGATCTTAAAGCAACCGAGGACCCACGCATCGGCACCGACCTGAGAATTCCTGCTCTATTTGCGACTTCCACCACCGACTACGTTCCGAGAGACATGAGTCTTCAGAGCACGATAGACCTTAGGTCCTCGTTACGATTCCCTACTATGGTGGTCCCGGTGATCACTATCATGTTTTTGTCAGGGTCGGGACCGACAGGAATGGAATGTATGGTCCGCAGGTCAGCAGTGTTTATTTGTACTAACATATATATATATCCAGTGACTCACTTTAAGCAAATTTCACAGTCATGTTTCGTCGCCGTAATCTCAACCGTGAGGAGCCTCTCTCAAGGAGTACTTTCATTCCCAGAACCAACATACGTGATGAAAATACTCAGTCCGACTCTCCGAGCAACCTTCGTGTATGAAATCCGAATTCTTTTTCTAAGGTCATGGCTGATTCCAGTTAACAGCTTCTCAGCGGCAGACTTGTCTCGCTGACGATCTATCTTACCTTGTTCGTCTTAGTACGCGACCTCGTGGTGTCTGCCTGCAGCCTCTATTCGTTCCATAGGCCAACTTCTCCAGTGCCTCCCTTCTGCTCCGGTTTGGGTCACCTTTACCCCGCTTCGCAATCAAATGAGCTGGCATACCGCATTCCCATGATCGAAAGTCGACTCTCTACCTTGGAGTATAACGTTCCGCTCAAACAGGATAATGTGATCACTCCGTCAATTCCGTCAATGAATCATGCCAGTGCCGCCTATGGGGCTCAGGTTCTCTCCCCTTTCACCACCCCCCGCAAAAACCCAGGATGGAAATCAACTATTCGAAAAAGCTTGATGCGGTCTCCGAATTCCATGGCCAAGAGTTCCCCCGCATTGGTTCTCAATGAAAGGTTGGGTCCTGGAGACTGTTGGGAGTTCAGTGGTTCTCAAGGTCGTCTGGGCCTCTCACTTTCACTGAATACTTCTATATCTGCCTTCAGCCTCGACTACCCCCACCCTGATTCAGCTCTTGCCACTTCCATTGGCAAGGCTCCTCGGGCTGTTGTTCTCTGGGCACTGTTTCCATCTACTATGTTGTTGAAGGAGCCCTCGCGACCTATTACATACTTCCTTCATACGACATCTCTCCCTCCTAACATGCACATGACGGATCGTTTCTTTGCCTTATACAACGGTACATTCAACCCTACACTTTTACCCACACGCCAATACTTTCCTCTTACCCCACCAACTGGTGCTATGACACAAACTATCGTTTTAGAGGTCCTTAGTAACTGGGGATCATCTTCAACCTGTGTTTATTATGTTGGAGTTCACTGATTATTTGGATATCAGTAAGTCGTGTGAAGCAGTAACAGATATCGTATGAATACTAAATAATCGATAGGCGCAAAGGCATGGTAGCTAAGATATGAAGGAGGGGTGGCATGTGGATAAAGGAGTGTATTTAACGGACAAATGAAGTTTTTGTGGGTTGTTCGGTGAATAGAGCTTAAAGGAGGATTGATCAAGGAGAGTGACCAACCGAAAACATGGTAAATATTAAGGAGTGTGCTGTGTGGATAAAGGAATGTGTTTTGTTGATAAAAGGATTGTTGAGCGGATAAAGCTTGAAGGCAGGACCTATGTCTGATTGTAACGGTGGAAATATTCCACTATGAACTCTGGACAAGGAAGACAACCAGTCGTCGCAAAGCTGATTTACTGTGAGTCATCCGACTATGCCCTGTTAAGCAGAATCTCTTACCTTGATACTAGATGAACGACTACAGCTCTTTCTGCTATTCCAGAGCGTATATTCACGATATCATGAGCCCGGTTCATGTACATAGCTCGTCGCATCACCAGAACATCCCCCCTCCAATACTTATTGCCAGGAATGCTTTCGTTGATAGTGAGGTGGTTAGAGAGCCGAAAAGCAAGAATAAATTTATCATCCATAGCAGGGAACCGGACTCTAGCAGGTATGCTGTGAACCTTGAGGTTGCGGCCTTCAGATGCGAGGATACCTCCCAATGATGGGCAACACCTCCCAAAGTGTGAACGGCAATGGATTTCAACACCAATCACCGCCTTCTCCTTGGCAGAAAAGAGAAAGCCAACATGGTAATGATAATCCTTGGATTCCTAAGCCCAGGTTAGTGTACCTAATTAACACATGAAAAAAACAACTTAACTTGTAACCCAGGGAACTCGGTTTCTCGTAGAAAATAATTCGGCATTAACGAGTGACTGACTACCCTGGTACCGGGTCGCACTGCCTTATATATGACAAGATGATGTTCTACATGCCCTTTCAAATTGCATATCAGTCTTACGATTTCTATTTCGAGTACAATGTCCGGTTTTTCTGCCGGATTATGCATTCTTTCAAATCAAGGTGATACACAAAATAAAATGAATCTACTCACATTAGGTTAAGACGTTTTAAGGGAAGCATGAAGCATTCTATCGGCTGCCTAGGTGGACCCATCCCATTTCTGATTTCAATCCGATTGGACGCCGGTTAAGGACTCTGTTTTGTTTGTTTATCTCGTTGTTTGTTCTTTTTTTTTTTTTTTTTTTTTTTGGTATTGAACACACCGGCCCTTCGCTTCTTTTTTTTTTTTTTGCTAGAGTCGGCTATCATGCGTCTCAGGACTAGCTTTTCGCTTCTTCGTTGCTCCCAATGCATTCACGATCTCCTATGCATGATCTGGAAAATTTTAAAGTTCAAATGCTATGCCTATTCCGAATTTCAAATTGAACTCTCGCCCTGCTTGCAGACATGTGTCACATGGTCTTGTTGAATGAACCTTGACCCTTCCATTACCATTCCTTCGTCTTTGGGCCTTCACGATGGTTTCCGTTTTCGAAGTTCCTTTTGTGCGCGATGGCGAGCTGGCATACATCAAATCGCCGCGAAACTCAGACAAAACGACTGTTTTGCCACATCCTTCACCTTCTCCTGGAGGTAAAGTACGTATACACTCTCCACGATATGCTGACGTGGATCTGACTTGATCTAGGATATCTTTAGTTATAGTCGGCGCGTTCTGTCATCTGGAGAATCTTTCGAAGTGACTAGTGAAGGAGCAGAACCAGGTCTACTTATGACCTCTCCACACCCGAGCTTTTCGAGTCTTGATCCTCTCACGAGCTCCGATGATCAGAGTGATGAGAATGAGGACAATGATGACGTCTTGGTGAAACGAAATAACAACATTGTGCGTTGCTATATATGTGGATCCATGCTACTGCGATTGACGCCTTTCACCAGACACCATACTCCATGCCACGCTGGTCGAAGACATATGGAAAAGATCGATGCCGTTGGTATCTACAAACTGGCCATACAGTAATCGATGCCCCCCCCAAAGTGCCTCCTGAACTCAAGTTGGACAGGTATACTGTCTTTGTGCATGAGGTTCAGATCAAATCGGCGCTTCGACGCCAGATGTGGGTCAATGAAGGGAGCGGCGAGGTTCGATGGGTTGTTGCCGATCAAGGCTATGAGCGCAACATCGGTGATGAAAAATATCAGCTGAAATTCAGTGGGAGGCGAATCCGCTGGGTGTTAAAGGAGACCTACGCACGTCGCCGATCTGTAGATCCCGATCTCTGACTCTCGGGGGTACTCATTACATCAATGGATAACATTTGATACGCCGTATACCACTAGCAAACAAAAGCACAGGGTCTCATTGCATATTCAATCAAAGCGATGTTTTGAATCCTTTCAATTCGGACGTCCATGTCAAACGAAATCTCATACGATTGTGGTCTGTTAGGTGAAGAGCAGGCTTCCGGTGAGTATCATATAATTTGGTCAACGTTAATTTTGAACATACAAGTAAGGCATCCGATGTGTAGATTCCGACGTAATGCAAGCACAATCTGTTAACCCGACTGACATTCTCCGAAAGGTGAGCTTGTTAACAACTACCCCCTGCGCTCCCTGAAATTTCTAGATCGTTGATGAAGCCCTTAGTCCGTTCAGAAAGCGGATTGAAGCATTGGAGTCTTCTCACTCGCAACTTGGTTCTAATACTCTAGAATCAGTACTCACGCGTGAATTTGCTGAACTCCGAGGTGTCCTTGAACACAGAAGACCAGGTTACCGTACTAGCGCTTCCTTTGAAAGTTCCGGAGATCGGGTCAGGGTGCAAGATATTGACGGAGAGGTAAGATTTGTTCTAGTGACTGTACAACCGTTTCACAACCATAGTAGGTCACGGAAAGCGATGTATCCGTGGTGTTTTCCCGTATAGACAATCTCGAGAGGCAACAAAGGCAGGATCTTATTTCACTCTCACGCGATATCACTCAAGTAGAAACGGAACTTGGTGAACTGAAGGATAACACCTTTTTCGAGCAAAAGCATTTGGGTTTCCTTCTCAGACATCGTAAACAAGACCTCGTACGTATTATTGTAATCTAGTTCCTCCGTATACTCAACGTTCAATATAGGATAAGCAGGCACAAGACATTTATAGCCTACAATGCCTTGTTGCCCAGCATATCCAACATTTTGAGGATTTGACGAAGAAGTGCGATGAAGCTATCGCGACAATCAATAAGCAATGCACCGCATTATTTGACAAAACGCGTGGGCTTGAGTCTGGCCATGATCAACTCAACATTGATGTCGCCACTGTGAAGTCCGAATTTTCGAAGATGGAAATATCCGTCAACAGTTTTAGAAACCTCCTCAACTCCAGTAGTCAACATTCTCAATCGCTTTATGAAAGCCTTCGTGATCATTTCGACAAAGTTGACGCCGCCTCCACCTGGACAAATGATGAGTGCGGTAAAAAACATTGGGAACTTGAAAAAGAAATAGAGGGACTGCGATCGGAGATAGTATCTCTCTCTAGACCGGACTTGACTTTGTGGCGAAGCCCCAGAACTTTGAAAGGTCAACCACTCTATCTCATGACGAGGATCTGTCTGACACTATTAGTAGAAGAGTTAGACGGCCGACAAGTTGATGAAGGGCCTGACAGGTTTCACGAGTGGGCTTGCAGTAAGTATTTTAGTTAACGAGGTATGAGGACTGACAACTGACAACTGACCAGGGTCGTTAAACCATCCTCAAGAAATTGGAGAAGCGGTGCGAGCTGAAGGGAAAGTTTCGAGGATCATAGCATGGGCTTGGTGTTCTTTGAGCGTGTTTACGCTCATCTTGATACCGGTTCTCCTTTCGTTACTTTGGCTTACGATTACTGACCCTGAATGAATGTTACTTGTCGGGGATCACAGCAACCAAGCAAAGGCAGAATATTACCACATCACCCCAAACCGAATTTCCCCAAGGCATTATTTATTGCCTTGGAGAAAACCAAGCTTTCCTGACCCTGTACAACCATTTCTATCAATCGCCTATAAATAGTTTGATTTCGTCCTTTCGGTCATTCTTTTCTCCCTCTCTCGCACCGCTTGCTCACTTTCTTGCATCTTTTCAGCACTCTTTTGTATCTTCAAGGCGAGTCTGTCTCACTCGTAAACACTTGTCTTGCTGAAAACATGTCCGGGTTTTTTTCCCACCGTCTTTTCATTAGCAATACCTGTCCTTACACCGTCTACACTCTTTTACCTTTCATTGAGGTATGATTTTGTGATGTAGCGACTTTCGACTATCAGCTAACAATTGGCGAAAGTCTCCTCAAATGTCCAAAGTTGATCCCACGTCTCGTCCCTTGGACAGTGATCCCTACATTATGGCAGCCAATGTCCACCGGAAGGAAAGAGGAAGTTTATACGCCTCTCTTCGTAACCAGAACTCTAATGGACAAGTAAATCTCAAATCCAAATCCTCATATATATATTCGAGCCGTCGCCAAGTCTACAAAGGCGTAACTGAGAATAGGACCAGGAATGAAGACCAAGAATCTAGCCTGTTTGAAGTTTATAGTGATGATTCGTTTGATCTACTTGGTGACGTAGATTCTATTATGAGCGATGCGCCTCTAATCCACTCGTATTGTACCACGACCCTTTCATTTTCGTACCAGCTGACATCGATACTCTAGACAATCTTCGACTGTGGACGAAGCAATGCCCTTGGTACAATTGACTGTGGACGAAGCTATGCCTTTGGTTGAGCCTGAACCTGGACCCGAGATGGAAATTGAGGAGGTTGAACCGTCGATGGGAGAAATTAGGCCTCCCATGGAACTTGACCTTATAACGATAACAAACGCAAGGTACGCTGCATGACTCTAAATCTAGATGTGCCCAGGACTTCATCTCTTTTCCCAGTATCTTACCCCTTCTGGCCTCGTCGCCTCAGGAAAGCAGTAGCGTAAGTATCAATACGAACACTGCCAATGTAATAAATGCATCGGCTGCGGCCTCAATGTATGTACCTCGAATGAATGGCTTGAAGGAGACACTCAAAAATTTTTTAGTCACCAGACGTTGAAGAATCCAAGTTGTGCTCTGCCTCGCACAGGTGCTTCTAAAAGAAGAAGATCGTCTCTCTCTGACAGAGAAGTCGAACAACATGATGCAAGTATTAAAAGAAGACGCCCATCCCCCGCCGACAGCAGAGAGTCCTCCCCCTCTGACAGCGTTGCCGAAGAAGAGAGCGTGCTGCAATCACTCATAGATATTGCACCTACCAAGCGAGCCCGAGTTGGCCCCCATAATCTATTGATAACATATGTGAACCAGAATGGTGGGTCATCAGCTTCTGATCACAGACACGTATGCATAACCATGTCCACGTAGCTATCAAGGAGACAACTCCTTCACCTACGGCTTCACCCCAGAATCAAGTTCCCGGTGAATCGCTTGAAACTCTACCCCAAGCCGAAAGCGCTACCTTAGATTCAGCTCCTGGCGAGTTATTAGCCCCTGATGGACCTATTGCATCTGGAGTCTCAACCGATGTTCCGGTACATGACGTTACTGCTGTCCAATATCTTCCGGCTGCCGCAAAGTTCATGGCTCGGGACCAATATGACCACATTTCAACGGTAGCTCAGCCATCGACTGTTGAGGAACCTTCCATCCCTTTGCCTTCCCCGGCTCCGTCTCCTACTTCAACCCCAGCCCCGACTTTGGCCCTGACTACTTTTACCCGTATGTTCGATTTTATCTACTACTTGGCGAAGCCGTTGCTCATCATTGACAGGGATGATCACCGACCTAAACACCGTAGATACCTCCATTTTTCCGAACCATCCATACGGCCATGCCCCCCCCGGCGTTCCAGGAGCCCCAGAGTACCATGATATTGGTATGTGTTCTTCTCTTCACCCACCACTAGTTCATTAAAGCTAGCCTTCTAATTAGTGCCGGTTGACTCTATGAACCACTCAAGCAGTAACCACTCCCATAATTGGCAAACTTCGGGTGCAATATTCAATGCGTGGAGCCAAAATTCTGTAGCTCCTAACAATGCCCACCAAAACGCCACGAATAATTTCCAAGGTTCGACCAACGGTCTTGGTAGTTTGTGGTGGCAAAGCTCTGCTATTCCTAGCAACTTCTATCAGGTTGCTTATCTATTCGTCTCACTGGTTCGTAAATTGCTAACTGTACTGGTAAGGATCAGCACCACTTTCAAGAAACCAATCTTCCTTCTGAAGGAGCGAAAAGCTTGCCCACTAATCCTAGTCATGATGACGGAGGAGATGCTGATGATGAAAGAGATCTAGAGAATTATCATGGTAATGGAAAATACCCGAACCGAGACCCCAAGAATTGTACCGAAGAGTACCATCTCTTCAAGGTATGTTATTTCGTCTCAGTGAAAATTCGTAGAAGCTCTCTGATATCATTTTACTAGAAACGTGTACGCAACAGCTTAAGAAATCTTCTTGGCTATCGTAGGGGTGCAACTAAGCTCGTCTCAGCAAGTCAAGACGAGTGTGAAACCTTCGCCAGAACTGGGAGATTTCGTGACGGTCCATCACTGGACCACTTTCGCTTGGATTTCATCTCGAATCTTAAATCCCCTTGGAATAGGCGTGCAGTTGATATTTTCATGGAACACTATGCAGATACTGAAGGGGCTGATTTTGAGTTTGAGCAACTCATAGAAGACTCTTTCTGGGTAGCATTTAAGTCTTTGAAGCGTATTTATGCCCAGGATCGTACTCCATCACCAAATGTTACGGCTCGGGAACTCAAAAAGAAAGCTACGAACGCCAATGGTCGAAAATATAATGTGTGTAATCTCATTTTTTGCTTGTGACCTGCTTTTAACCTGTACTAGCGACGACAACGGCGTGCAAACGCTTGTTACTACTATGAAGATCTATCACCAGAATTGTCCAAGTACGCACAACTCTGGAAACGCTTATCACCTGATGCCTGCAGTGGGGATGAAGAGGTAATTCTGCCCTCTGGCGATACTGTTCATGTTATCATAGAGCCGGGGTGGCGCAGTGACCGTGTCCGAAGGTGGTTTAGGGTTTTCGATGCCTTGCATATGGTCCGTCGCTTTGAAGGTGGGATCCCAAAGCAAGGAAACTGGCCCACAGTTCGGACTGAGACCAATCCGATTCGAGTGGATAGATCTTGCAGGGCGGTTAAGCAGCTACCACGTAACTTCTATGACGACCAGTGGTATAATAGTCTAAACGATCTTGAGAGAAGTCACATCAATGCACAGCCGGAAGTTTCGCTCGATTTCAGCCCAGAGTTATTAAGGTAAGACTGACCCTGCACTGCTATATGTTTCTGACGAACTCAATCATACAGGACTGTTAAGCAATATAGTGGCTTGAGTTGCCGGACTGACAGACCACTAACACGCGAACTGGTCGACATTGATACCTAGAGAATTTCGGCTGGCTTCAATGTCACATTAATATGTTCACTATACCCACCGAGCACTCAACTGCTCAAATATCTATAGCTTACATCCATAGTTAATTTAATCGAATTGCCTATATGCATAACCCGCGGACGTGTGTGCCCACTTGATCAATCTGGATTGACAAGCTTAGCTTAGTCGATAAGTTCTGACTAAGCACACGTGATTAAGCGGGTTGGTGGGTCCGAGTTAGGCTCCTCCGCTGACAGGTCAACGACCATGCTCCCTAGGCTCCTACGCACCTCCTATAAGGCCTTCCTGTGTAGCAGACATCAGTCACTATGCATTCCGGAGTTAGACATATGTTACCTCCAAGCCGTCGCATAGCAGACTCAAGTCCCTATGCTCTCTTGTGGTCTTTGATGGTCTGGTGATAGCTTCGATCCTCTTAGGCTCTGCTGTATCACAACGACTCTTTTGTTCAAGTCTTAGGTGAGTAGATTCATTCCTAAGATATTGGTTTGATCTGAATCAGAAGCGATTGTCTTTTTCATATTTGGGTTCCCGTAGAGTTTTCTGTGACGGTCGAACAATGGTTAGCAAAGAGTATGAATGTCGTATGGATCTGCGCGCGGGAGAGGCTCTCGTAGGTGTTGTGCTTACCGCTCTATATAGAGCTAACTCGAACCAAGGAATGATAGTCACAGAGCAGCAGCGCATCTTGTGTATCTCAACATCGCGGTGTTCGATTAGTTTTGTTAATAGCTACGCAACCACTAGGCTACTGCCCTCTATTACTGCATAGTAGACACTTGTCCCTATGCGCTCTGGAGATAGACATATGTCCTCTCTAGACCTCATGGCGAACCGTCGCATAGCAGACCTGAGTCTCTATGCTTTTTCTTCGATTTCGTTATTGAGGATCGCGAATGCTCAAATACAAAGGAATGGTTATGGAAATCCTGAAATCGTGAGCAGATCGCTCTCTCAATGAAGTAATGTTGGGCTGACAATGCTCCGCCATGCCCAATTTAAAGCAAGCTCCGAGGAAGGCAAGACAACATAGTAGAAATCACGATCGTTCCCGCCCCAACTCACATTCAGGGATTTTGCGTTGTAGCATATAGATGGGCCTTCTAGCTGTTCTCTACGCCTCAAGTGAGCACAATCAACAACCTAAGAAGATCCCGGCCATGCAGGAAGAGCCTCGTCACGATGAGGTGCTACCCTGAATATCTACCCTCCATCTGTCCTCGGTTGGGAGTATATATGGGACAGTGAGTTCTACACGAATTCAATTGGGACTAGAATAGCTAATGCGTTTGTGCACAAACTTTCCGGAACCGCGCTTTTTAACAATCCAGGAAAATTTAAAACATCCCAGGGCTTTGGAAATTTAGGAATCTCTCAGAAATCCAAAATCCGAAGCTCTGAGTTATAGAATAACAACACTATGAATTGTGATTGTCGCTGTAGCAAGCAACTGGAGCAACAACAAATAGCAGAAAAAAATAACCCCAACCTTGCAATTTCGGCTGTCCTGCGACGGAACACACGGAATTTATCATTACATGATAAGTACTCATGAGCTGAAAATTTCACTTTCACTGATGAGTCCTTCATCGCCGTTATCATCCCCCTCGGTTGCCCATATGCTGATTTTTCATCGTATGGACGCAACGCTAGGTTTTTTCCCATCAGCTGCTGGCTTGCAGTAGCCGTTTGGACGAGTCCAGATGTTACTGTCGAGGCCGGTTTCTCTCGCTGACCCCAACAATCGAATAACACGACTCATCCAGAGACTAGTCTTTACGGCAAGTCACTACTCTCAGTGTGAAGGATCATGCCCTGTCAGATTCACGCAATGTGTAAATACATGTGTAACGCGTGTTGGCTCCCTCGGAGATTTATCCCTTTGGATTCGTCGGAAAGGCCCCTCGCGTCCTACCTGCATATGCCGCGCCTGATTATCACCTATCCGAGTGAGTAACTTATTTTGTATTGCAGAACCCAAGGTCTATTGACGTTGACCCCAATAGCAAAGATCATCATCAAATTGGGACCAGTTCCCATACCGAAAGCGTGCTACCTGAACCCTTCGATTAGTCATTCCGGTGGTTAACTGATCATTCATCGACCATCTGGGTTTGATGTCCTTATTGTATACATGTTATTGGGTTCCTGCTTCTTCGACCTTTTCGCGATTGGGCCTGGATGGGGTCTGGACGACATTGTCATCTTCCTGTGCATTCAGTCATGCGGCTGTGAAACTGGGGAATGTGTTGTCGCCTTTATTTGCCAGGGCTTTGGACCTCCTGGAGACGTTTTTTGATTGACTTGGATATTATAACTGATCTCTGACCCAGTCGCTCTCCAGCAGCTGTCTGGTAATCTATGTAGACGACGAAGCCCGCAGATGTTGTCAGCCTTTATTACTCAATATGTCAAAAACCGGATTCGCCCCAATTTCTACTTTTATGCCGCTGTATTTTCACTGTGGTCTCATTGGTGTCTTTACGGATGTCAGTGAGCCAAAGATGCGTTGTAGGTATCTACTCCCGTTTCTCACTTGCATGTGTCTCTTTTCTGAAACGGATTTGAGGGAACGATTACATCAATCCTGAAATTCGAGATTACGAAATTCCAAATTCCGAAATCTCAAATCCCAAAATCCTAAATCCCGGGATTTTCGAATCACCTTAGCAACAATCCAGGCCCTTCTGAACTATTCAAGAACAGTAAACGATTGTTTCATAGGAGTGAATAGTCAACGGTCTCGATGCAGAAGTGGATATTATCGTTGTTCGCTTGGTTAGGTATGCTCATGTTTCGACTATTTGGTCTCAATCTTGCACAATCCTGGCTGGAAAAATGTATATTGGAAGAGTGATTCCTCCCACCCGTCCGTTAATATACCTCGGGAGGAGCATACCTTGAAGAGGAGAGATTTATCTTGAAAATCGGTATGCCTATGAAGGCAGGATGTTTTTTCGGGCTGGCATCTCGTTGATGTTCGTTGCGGATTTGGACTGCTAGCTCAAGATGTTGACAGGATTCTTGGCAAATAATCTGAAGGTTATATCTTCGCAGATTCCCAGAGTTACAATGTCCCAAGATGCAACCCGCCTACTCCTACGTCCTCCCAGTTGTTTATCCTCCTCCTTCCCTCAAGATATTCTTTTACCATCAGATACCACCGTCGCCTTCGTCATCAGCATCATATTTCTGACTGATATCGTGTGCGCACTCATTGTCGGGGCGGTTCCGGTGCCTTTTAGTTGTTTTAGTAATCTTGTCGTTGTCGATGCCCTTTTTCATCGATACGCGTCCTTGAACACAATCCTTGACGTCTTCTCTTGCAGCTGCGCATTTTCTCGCTACACGTGCGTCAGACTGTCTCCTCGGTAACACTTGGAAGCAGTTGTCTTCTTCCGATATGTCTGCGTCGTAATCTCTCTCTTGCTCCAATAGGCCCATAGTTTCTGTATAGGTATTTCAGCGCCTCCTCGAAGTACGTGGGTCTACTCTCAGTAAAAGATGCGCATGACTTACCTTCGTGTTTTGAGCCCATCATTTGCACTGTTGGAGGAGGTGAGACGTCAGAAAAGGACACGCTCAAGGCAGCTTGATGTGGCGTTGTTTGGCTGCTTCATCAAGCCGGTACACCTCAGGAGATAACTGCAAGGCAATGGCGTATGGTAAAGGATGGTGACTGGAATGAAAGAAGCTTTTAGATTGGGCGTCAGGTTTCTGTTGATTTGAACGATAGCAGGTGAGCGACTATCCCAGTTGAATCCTGGTTTGGTGATTCGCAAATACAGGAACAGCAGCCTCAAAGTTCAAAAATGCGGTACTCGGTTAAAAAACAAAATTCAGTAGAGGTGTAACTTGGATGATCAGTGAATCGAGCGTAGAGAACGTCTATAAGTAATAGAGAAACAGTTGTTACCATAATTCTTCGCACTTCAACACGGGACTCGTGAGTCGTTTTCTCCAGCGCAACTCAAGGATAAGCTCACTATTAAGCCAAAAAAATGTAGACAACAATTTCCGGATGCTAAATTGAATTTATGTTGATTTTACGCTTGTTATTAAATCCTGTACAAAGTTACAAAGCTCTCAGTAAATAGTTAGAATAAACCTCTGCGGTACTTTCTGAACCTATGGCAATCTTTTAATACAATGTGTCCATAATATTGTATAGGCGTTTTTTCTAACCTATTTTTGATCATATGTTGGTGAACTAAGTTAAGAAAACAATACATGATATTTTAAAAAACTACCTGTCACTTATTCTAACATGATATCGAAATAAACTTAAAACATGATGTCGGAGCTTGTTCTGAGTTTTAATTAAAAAATGCTTTGAAATTAATCAATAAGAACTCTTAGGGTTTATGGTAACCCGCACGCAGTGTAGGGCAGCTATGCCCATTCATGCCTAACACAATGAAATATACTAGCATTACTAGAGTCATACTCGTTCATGTGTTCCCTTCATATAGTAGGAAATCCAGCCTGTTTGGTTGTATTGTGCAGCCACAAGCAGCAGGCGTGAAAAAGGGTGTCCACAAATACTCCTCCCATACAAGTTGGGCACCGACCATCACAAATTGCAGAATTAATGCCACAGACACTTAGAATACCACTTTCTGGTTAGTGCTATGTATTTATATTGACATGATGTTCACACAAACAAGCTACAGCAACCAGACTAACAGTACTCAAGCTTAGATATGCTAGTTCGGTGCATTCATGCGACACAATCATTACTAGAGCAGTCATACATTATTAGGATTCCAGTTAAATGACCTACAACTTATTTATTACCAAATCTCTACAAAAATCACAAAAACCACAGCACCCAGGATTCCCATGTGGTCCCCCACCATGGTACTAACTAGGCGGCACTGTGTTTAA
>SSNC01000010.1:1200000-1649727 GCA_029719445.1 Agaricus blazei
GAGATGGGGACTCGGCCTGTACGTTATTCATTCTCAGCTGCTTATCTCTTCACCCCCACGGACCCCAGTTCATATTCAAATGTAATCACATTCACAAACATGCAGTTAACTCTCTCTCTTTCAGGGCAGAGGACTTGGCCCACAGAAAAGGCGGAATTATGCATCATATCCGTACGTCGCTTGCTTATCTTTTAATTGGCGTCTTGGTGAAGTCTTGGCTCTAGATTGCACGCTGGTGCCCACCTCTTGCACTGCCTTCTTTCCACAGCACTTTTTCGCTGTTGGCATATTCTGCTCTTCTTTGCCGCTTGGTCGACCTTGATCGTAGCCCTTAATGAACGAGGATATGGACTGTGCGTTGACCCCGCGCTGCTCACTGTGTATGTAAATCCTCGGATCAGATTGGTGCCTCTAGATGGGTTTATGGATTGAGTTTGAAATACAGATTGGGGACACTGTTGGCTTTTGTGATATCCTATCGTACAACGTCATCGTTTCAGAGGTACGATGAGGCACGCAGCTTATGGAGCTCGGTTATATTTGGCACCCGTAATTTCGCTAGGACGCTGTGGTTTCATGTCCCAGGTGTGTATTGATAGCTTTTCATGTGGAAGCGGGATTTTCATTTGAATCCTGGCATGTTAGATCCGAAGCCTGACGCGAATCTACCAGAAGAGGAGAGAATGAAACGTGGTCGGGAGCTCCGAGCGAAGATGTTGGTTGAGAAGAAGACAGTTATTAATCTATTGGGAGCGTATGCTGTTGCGCTTAAGCATTACCTTCGTGGAGAAGATGGGATCTATTATGAGTGGGTATTTGATTTCCCGTGTGATCTGCATACGTTTGCTTCATTGTTTTTTTTCTTCAGGGATCTGTATCATTGTGTTAAGTTCTTATACCCCTATACCTTACCTGCTGGGCTCCCCGCATCGATGGAAAGGAATTGTCCATCAACATCTGAGATTCCCCGGGGTAGCGCGTCAAACCAGAAATCTCCGGTGGAGCTTCCGCAGCCTGTTACTGCGTCTCGTGGTCGAATGAGTCAATCGACGATCAGCGAAGAAGAGCGGCTCAGTCGTCCATGGAAGGATCCGGCTGGTGAAACAAGAGAACAATACGACAGGGAGATACGAATGCGCAAGAAACGTTTTATTCTTCCTCGAAATGAGGAGAAGCTGTTATTTCCGGCTAGCATGCCACCGAAATACTCGTTGTTTGACTTCTTCCCATTTTCGCTTTTGATGAGGTATTTTGCGAAGCGGGGACATTATAAGGGGAGGAGAGCTGCTCGATTACGCGCGAAATTGCAGAGCTCTATTGTTTCGCATAATATTCCGCTGGAGATTTCACTATATCTGGTTGGCGTCATACGTTCATGTGATTGTCGTGTATTAACGATCGACTCCAACAGAGTTCATATATTGCGTCTTTGCAACAGAGGGGTTTGAGTGATGCTGGGACGATTGGTGAGTGGAGTCGGAATATAGGTGTGCAGGAGGGTATCCACTGAAGCGAGATAGGTTCCCTCACTAGGGCGTTGAATCTGCTTGTGCAATGTCTAACGAGTCTAGAACGCATTCTGACAACGCCTATCCCTTTCTCGTCAGTTGATGTGGGTGAATTGTTTGTGATAATCGCTGATCTGAATCTGTAGCTACGCAACTCATTTATGGACCGTGACGGTCATATACTCTCTTTTCTTGGTGAGAATTGTTTATTGTCTGTGGAGAAAATAGGGTGCTGATCAAAAGTTGCAGCCATCTATGATATGGACGGTCCTCGGAAGGTCAACGATTCCAGCCACTATTATTTGTGTGGGTATCAGCTCTTAGAATCATCTCATGACCAAGTCTGAGCTGGAGCTCTAGAGTTTCTTCTACTTTGGGTTCCTTGTCCTAGGTGATATCATAGAACGTGAATAGGCACCATCTCCTCCTTCCCCAATACTGGGCGCGCTGATGTGTTTCTACAGATCCGTTTGGTTATGACTTGAATGATCTCGTAAGTTGCGAATGTAATTCCTGGAATGATGCTCTGACAATTTTTTCTTTATGCTACAGGATCTTGATCACTTCACCGATACTATCATCAGTGGGTTGAAAAAATTCTGACAGAATATTAAAATCTAAAATATGAATGCAGAGGAAGAGCTAAAGGCCGTGACCTCTGTACCGCCTCCGGATCCATCACATTGGGTGTTTGTTCCGGATAATGACTTCATGTTTTCAAAGGGCTGTGAGCGCGTAGGTCCAAATGTCTGGGTAGAGCGGGGCCCTGAAGCGATTATACGTGAGCTGAGTAGGTAGAGTCGGTAGTAAACAAATGTCAATAAAGCTGTAGCAAGAACCTTGATGCGATTTGCATATGGAGGTCTCCATTTTCGTATCATAACTTCTTATCGCTCCCTTCATCGTCGCTTCCAGTCCACAATGCCTACGACGGTGAACAAGACAGCGCACCCGTTCGAGAAGACCCGTCTCGATGCCCTGCTCAACAGAAGATTTTTCTACGCCCCCGCCTTTGAAATTTACGGAGGTATCTCGCTGTTTTCCTCGATCGTGGATCTGTAATGACCTGTTGCGCTAGGTGTGGCTGGCTTGTATGATTATGGCCCGCCAGGTTCTGCTTTGCAGGCAAACATCATCTCGGAATGGCGCAAACACTTCATTGTGGAAGAAGGCATGCTCGAACTGGATACTACCATTATGACTCCTTCTCCCGTGTTTGAGACGTCTGGACACGTAGCACGTTTCGCTGATTGGATGGTCAAGGATACCAAAACTGGAGATGTTCTCCGCGCGGACCATCTTGTGAAAAACGTCCTTGAGGCGAGGCTCGCCGGTAATTTGGAAGCGAGAGGCGTTGCCGCCGCTCCTCAGGATGACAAGGACAAGAAGAAGAAGAAAAAGAACGCCAAGGCTGCTGCTGTTGTACTTGATGATGCTGTCGTAAAAGAGTATGAGACCATCTTGGCTCAGGTGCGTGGACCGTAGTTTTGCTTGTATGCTTTTTGATGCTTAAGATGAGTTATCAGTTGGATAATTATACCGGTCCCCAGCTCGGAGAGCTTTGTCGTACTCACAAAATCCGTAACCCGGACACCGATAATGAGGTTGGCGAACCCCAACAGTTCAATCTCATGTTCACCAGTAGCATCGGCCCCACTGGTCAGCATCCAGGGTTCGTTACTCAAGTTTGGCTCGTCAGCATTTAGGTGTCTCAATATATACCACTACAGTTATCTCCGCCCTGAGACGGCCCAGGGTCATTTCCTTAACTTCTCTCGCCTTCTGGAATACAATAATGGTCGAGTTCCGTTCGCGTCTGCACAAATCGGCCGCTCTTTCCGGAACGAAATCTCACCCCGTGCTGGCCTTCTCCGTGTACGTGAATTCACGATGGCGGAAATCGAACATTATGTGGATCCAGAGGAAAAGGATCACGACAAGTTCGGTGAAGTACGTGGTGTTGAAATCTATCTACTCGATCGGCATGTCCAAGAAAACGGGAGCAGTCAAACTGTCAAAATGGCTGTTGGCGAGGCCGTAGACAAGGGTATCATCGCCAATGAGACCCTCGGTTATTTTGTTGCGCGGATATACCAATTTCTCATCAAGATTGGCATTAATCCTGAACGCTTGCGATTCCGTCAACATATGGGTAACGAGATGGCGCACTACGCGACTGATTGTTGGGACGCCGAGATCCATAACTCGACTGGCTGGACGGAGTGTGTTGGATGCGCGGATCGGGCTGCGTATGATCTGTCCGTGCACACCGCAAAGACTGGCCATCCACTGGTTGTCCGCCAAGCACTAAAGGAACCCATCGTGACGGAAAGAGAAGCAGTAGAATGGAACAAAAAGAATTTGGGCAAGACTTTCAAGCAAGATGCAGGCATTATTCAAAAGACCGTGGAATCCTTGGATGAAGCCGCTTTGATCAAAATCAAAGGTCAACTCATGCAAGGGTGAGTGAAGATTAGGTGGCGGTCACCAATCATCTATTGTCACCGATCTCTTTCTGATTCCGTACTCTTGGATTTAGCTCCGCAATTATCACCTCCCAGGATGGCAAGGAGTTCCAGTTATCTCCAGATATCCTTACTATTGAGCGTAAGACTTTCAAACAGTCAAGTGAGTACCTGCCGAAATCTGATGTAACCATCTGTAACTCTAATTCATCACTTCCGCCTGACTTTATTGTATATCATCAGTCCGGGAGTTTACTCCAAACGTTATCGAACCATCTTTCGGCCTTGGCCGTATCCTTTACACCCTCCTTGAACATAGCTTTTGGAGCAGAGAATCGGACGTAGAGCGTGGTGTGAGTACCCTGACTCTTTGAGTAGATGTTTCGATTTACTGACCACTCATAACTAATCTTAGGTGCTTTCGATACCGCCCGTGGTGGCCCCTACCAAGGTCCTCATCGTGCCTTTAAGTGCACGCACTGAATTTGATCCTCTGGTACAAGAAGTTTGTGAGTTGGATCCATTTTGACTCACCCCCCAGTTCTCTGGGCATGTGTGCCCCGATTCCATATGCTGACCATCTGACTCTTATACCTTTCTTTTGACTTTGTTTACAAAAGCCACTAAGCTTCGCCGTGCGGGTATTTTCTCTCGTGTGGATGATTCTAATACGTCCATCGGAAAACGATATGCTCGGAACGATGAGCTCGGCACACCTTACGGAGTAACGATTGATTTTGCTTGTACGTCAAACCTAATATCAATCCACCGCTGACCTGTGGCTGACCATCTTTATCTTTGCCGCCGTTATTTCCTTTGTTACATTAATCACTTATCTCATTCAATACCGATTCATTCCCGAATCAATCAACCTAAACTGGCAACACGACTTTTCTGATGTTACATCCATGCGGCCTGGGGCTGTTAATGCGGACGCCGTGCAAAATAGCTGTACAAAATCATACTATGACACTTCGGTAAGTTCCAGTCATCTCATTTTGTGGCAAATGCTTTTTTTAACTTTTTAATTCGTTCCTTTGTTTCTACATTCTTAACGTATTCCCGTGCCCCTTTTCTGGTTCTCAGAGAACGTGATACTATGGATCAAAGAATTGGTTCTATCGATGATGTGATTGCCGCTCTGACGGGATTGGTGGATGGGACTATCGATTGGGCTGAAGCTTGTCAGCGGTTACCCGCTTACGACGGTGTTCAGGCTGTTGATTGAGAAGAAGTTCTTCTTCATCAGCGCACCACGATGTTGTGGTACAATAATAAAAGCCCTTTTTGAATTCCCTTGATGGAAATTAGGATCCTACCTGGTTTAGATGATTATGAAGAAAATTTTATCGTCCGGGCGCCACGAACAGGAACCCTTGCCTACGAACGCGTAACGCGAGAGAGATATTCCCTAAGTGTATTGATGAATAAATATACACCTGTAGGGAGTGTGCTGAGGAGTGCGTCATAGACTCCAATTCGATGTAGAAGCGAACAAATGATTGGATATAATGAGCATGACCCTATGAAACCCCAAGCCCCTTGGTTCGACATCTTTTATTCTGGTGTGATGCACGTTATTTTCATTCGTCGATATAATTATCGGCCCAAGATGAAGTGTCACCGCTCATATATTGAGGCGAAAGGAAGATGCTAGTGTAACTAATCAGGATGAGCCACCATCGTACTAAAAATAGATGCTCACAATACATGCGAAGGGTCAGATCGTCAGGCTGATATTAACTTATCTTTTGGCGGAACTACAAATGGTATGGTTAGATCTGAAAGAAATTTGTTCCAGTGTACCCAGTGACGATATTTATAGAGCCTATGGGCGGAGCTCAGGTGTAAAAATATTGGCTACTGAAAATTAGTAGTCTTGTTAGCGTATTAATTAACTCTATCCTTGGCCTCATGCTGAAAGTGCTGTAGACACTCAAAGGGTTGGAGGATTGGAAGGTGCCAAATGTTAGTTAATTTGACAAGTCTGGGAGTCGGGGCTGCCTTGGGCATGCTCATTAGAGGTAACTTGGAAAGGCAAGCGTAGTATTTCATGATATTTGATATGACGTCTGGTATGGGTATGAGCATGATCCGAGTAATGAGCACTGTGTGAGTCCCATGCATGAATCCAGTCAACTGACAGCCTTTGCAAGTCAACCACTGTTTTGCCGTCAGCGGGATTCCGCAGGAATCGCATTCGGTCAAATGCTTTTCGCTTAAGCTTGTTGTGCTTTTGGACGATGGGCGATGGGAACGGTATTTTGAGATGATTGTTGGTGATGGACGTCTGTCTAGATGTATGAACAATATTGTCAGAGAGGGGAACAACCTTTTTGAGGTGCCTTGAATTGTCTTTTATTATGATCAATGCCGGTACATGCGTAGATCTCGATAAATCATGCAATACTGTTGTTTTTGTTGTATAGACCTAAGTGTGCCCTCCCAAAAACATCAATTACTGATCTATTTCCAGAATCAAAGGATCTGTTCATCTGACCTGTTTCTTGCCGAGTTCTTCCCTGGAGCTTGATTATGGGCGATCTTGGTGTTCATTGAATGATGTAGGCTTGATTTGCTTCGCAGTTTGCCGCCTTCTAGGGTGTTGGATACTCCGATAATGACAATACAGCCACCAATTTGATCATTTACTCACCCCAGCAGAAAGTCCGACTCTATGACAAATAATTTGCCACATAAATCGCGCAAAAAAAATCGAGCTTTGTTTGATCTTCTTTTCTGCAATTTGAACAAACATGCCCTTGATCTGATCGCACGGCATGAGAGGCGCAGAGAAAATAAGAGAAAGCTGAGGGACGCTCGAGAGCGTATTGCCATGACATTCGCACACAAGCCGCGATTCACGGGTGCCTTGGGAAATTTTGTTTTGGAGTAACCATAATTCTCGCTTGATTGAAAAATTTCCGGTGGTGACGACCCTTTTCTGCTTGAAGATTTTAAATACGGTTATTTTGCTCTTCATAGCCTCTTCAGGGTTTGAAGTCCCAAGGTTGATGGCATCTTTGTTGTATAAACACCGTGAGTACTGCAATGCGCAGTGTAGAGATTATCGTCTGGGAAAGAGGTGTTGGATAAACTTCCAGTTCGGGCTGCTCGGTAACCGAACTACTGGTCCAAGATCATTGGAAGGAAGCACATGGACAGATAAACCCTGTCTTTTCCCGCAAGCTGACATATTGTGACCGGGCCCGCCTTTAACCTTTAACCTCACAGTGTTCAATCCAGTTTTCCTGGGAGTTTATTTCCTTTCTTCCCTCCTTCCTTTTTTTTTCCGTAAGGGCTCCGAATATTCCAACGGTTGATTCTGGAGAAAATAATTGGTCAATTTTTTCAACTCTGCTGTGCGTTTCGACACGGGAATTTTCTGCCTTCACGGTCCAGGCCCCAACGGAGGGAACAAAAGACTCAGTGCCATTTATGCACTAGCTTGCGCATTTAAGCGAAGGTCTAAGCGAAGTCATACAATGTGAGTAGCATGGATATACTTGGCCATCAACTTTGACTGGCGAGCGTGATGGGAGGGAGCGCCACATCCATAGAAGCAGATCGCCAGAAAAGAGACGGATACCCAGAAAGGTAGCGATATCAGTCTCCGTCTTGGGAGTAGAAGGAAATAGAGGGTAAGTCTTCAATAAGCGTGCTATACTCGTCGGCCTAGTAACCGTCTAGCAGAAAGAGAGCATCTTATGATGTCCAGTCACCGACTAGTTTATATGTTGTAGCCCGGACATGCTTAAGGAAGTCCGGCTTAGTCGGAAGCAATCAAAACAAAGGGATTCTCCACGGCTATATGCGTTGACATACTTATGTCCGGAAGTCGACTCCGAGCAATGATACTGTTGTTAAATGTCAAAATGATAAATAGGCACTTCACAGCTCGTGATAGACTCCGAAACACCGAGTTTGTTAAGGACTAACGCCGTCTTGACATTGAATCTCATCTAGGACCATGCGAGAACCGGGACCTATGCGGAAGATGGGTAGATGTCTAGTGAGAAGAATATGTAGTTGAATCTTAGAAATCAATTCACTTCCTCTCTCCCTAAATACATTCTGTGGTAAATCGTTAGCCTAAACAGACTACGGGAAGCGCCAGGCGAACATGCTTGCTGCAGTGAAGTGGATATAGAAGATTTGTCGCTTCTGCGACCCGTGGAAGCCTCTGTTTTCTATTCGTCTTTCTGTCACTGAGCACCCTATCAGATTTCGAATAGTAACACTATGATATTTCTGGAACAAACACTGGAGTAAACTAATAGCTCCGGGTTCTAAGGTTCTATCTTGTGGCAAATGCCATTGGTCCGCCGAAGTTAGAAATGGTGGCTGCCGGTGGGAAGCACTGGGTACCTGTAAAGATTGTCGAATACCATGTTTAATGATATCATGCGATGTGATGCCGTGAAGAGCTCAGCCCCTAAGTGACTCTGGTCTGCTGTGCTTCAAGTTCACCTAACACCAGTGGTCAACATCGGATGAAAGCGTCGAGTCATGATGATGGAGATATCATCGCTATCTTGATCTGGCCGAAAGTTAAAGAACCATACGCCACGCTCGTCCTTCCCGTGCCATTAAGTTTCATGTCTCTTATCGGGTTTATGATGATGCTCTGGTATGAATCGTGAGTCTCTGTGTGTTTGGGTTTATGAAATGAAGTTCATACCATGGGTTTACTAGTCTTATTAGCGCGGAGGCCGTCTTGGAGCAACAGCAAGCCAATTCATATACAGCTCATGTATGAGAAGAAATAGCTTATGAACGTCAATCAATCGGTGGAGTTGTGGACATGGCATTGCCTTATGCTGGATTGTTTTCCACCGGAATACTTCTCAGGATGAGAAAGAATGCCAGTAGTGTGAGAGACAAGGGCTGAGTTTAATTGTAAGACAAACTGCGTAGGAAGCACGAGTCGAAGTTTGTGGGAGTCAGAAATAGTTGTCGCCGACAGGAAGTGATCGGTTTGACAACTCATCCTCATTAGGCGGGCACGTGGAGGAAAGCTGAAGAAAAAGGGGAAGAGATTGTCAGATGATAAAGTATCAATGAGACTCCTCACAGAGCTGTCTGTCAAATCGAGCAGCAAGTAGTAGGGGCTCAAGCTCGTGTGAAGGCGCGATTATGTTAGATACAACGAGTCCTTCAGGTCATCAATCTTTATAGATGCGTTCGCGGAGCGCCGATATTGGCGTATTAAATGACTACCTTCAATCTCACTCGGCCTCGCGTCAAATCTTGGCGATGTGAGCCGAAACTTCCTGAAAATGAATATACCTAATTGCCGTCTGACCAGTTTGGCATTGTTTTGACGAGGTAACAGCGTGCTGTATGCAAGTCCACTGCGTGGTGAATCGGACCTAGAAGGCACCTGGGATCGCTTGAACCCCAGTCCAATACACCAATTTGGCTTTCTGCAGTGGGGAGGGGGCAGAATACCAGTGACAACCGAGAAGTGGTGTTTCCTGAGATAAAAAGAAGCCGATGCGGAGAACCTAATGCTGAAAAGTTCCGGAACTATTATGATGCAGGATAAGTTAACCTAGGACTACTTAGGCAGTTGCGGTGATCTGAAGCTCGTGACTACCGTCACCCAAGCCGCGAGCACTAATTGCACCCCAAAATATTCTGTCAACAAGCGTCCCTGGGGAGAGACTGAAAAGGCTCCGAAAATGCCTCAGATAAATCACCCACGCCTCACAAATTGGTGTGGATAATAGAGCGGAACTGTGTGAGAATAAATCAAGGTTCAAAAATGTGATGCTATTATAACGCTATATTACCATCCGGGGTCAAGTAGGTTGATCTCGTAAGGATCTGACCAAACTGCTGTCCTGGATCGCTGCCTTGAATTTCCCCTTCGCTCTAAGCCAAGATCTATCGCACTCGTGAGATTTTCCGTCACCTAAATGGGCTGGCGCAAACCCTATAAATCCCTTCGTTGCTTAAACATTAGTTACTCCTTCACCCCAGTACAGACCGCACTATCTTCTATCTACTCTCGACTTCGTTCGTCGACATGTCTAGTGCTACTGCTATGCCTCTTGCCACTTCACAATCCAAGTCGAGGATCCCATCGGGTCTTGTGGCCTTCCCTAGCGTTTCTCAATCTCTTCATTCACTCACGTCTGCTACGGATGTGCAAGGCGTGTCGCTTCAAGCATCTTTCGCTCAATGTACATCTGCCAGCGAGGCCAAAGTATGGAACGTTGTCACCCTGTCCGGACATCACTGATGATTGGTCTAGCTTGAGATTGCTTTAAGCAAGAACCTTGCGGTCGCAAAACAAAGACAAAAAGAGGAGCAGGAGAAACGCAACAAGGAGATGTTGGAGGCTGCACGTCTCCGCATGCTGGAACAGCAGAAGCAACAGGTATTCGGAATTCTTCATGGCATGGATCTCGAACTCACATCTTCTTAGACTGCTGATCCCGCATCTCCAATTGTCATGAAAACTCGGGTTCGTATCACGCCTGTTTCCGGTCTCAATCTCGTGCTTACTCGATGCATATAGAAACCAAAAGCAAACTAAGCCAATAGCTTTGTCTGCACCATCGCGCCTGCCATGGCGATAGAGATTTCTTACCTTCCTGGGACTTTGCAGGCGGGCTCGCCTCACCACCCGGTCTAGTACCATCATTTATTATTCCCTAGACTTCGTTCCGTCATTCTACTTTCGTTTCGTCATGCATACATTGTCGCACTGCTATCGTCTGCTATCCATCTCATTCATCCCACTAACTAGTCATTCTTGTTTCTGGCATTATTAATCTTGTATTAAATATCACATATGCATATGGACCATTGTAGCTTTGGCTTTCTTGCGCCGCGTACCCGAATAAACTTTCCAAAGGCGACCTTGTAACAATATGAGATTGATGTTTCAGGAAACCGCAGAAGTCCCGTTACTGTAAGATTGCGTTAGTTCTCCCGCATTGCGACCCGTGCCACGCGAAATAAAGGTGTGTAATTCATTTGAGCGTTGCCCTGGCAGTGAGGTTACAACGGTTCAGGTCTTTTGATCCTTCGATTTCGGCTTCACCCACCCAGATGCACCTGGGCCCGCGTCAAAAACATAGTATAGCTGTAA
This sequence comes from Agaricus blazei, assembly GCA_029719445.1. Classification (NCBI taxonomy): domain Eukaryota; kingdom Fungi; phylum Basidiomycota; class Agaricomycetes; order Agaricales; family Agaricaceae; genus Agaricus; species Agaricus blazei. The sequence goes on from SSNC01000010.1 coordinate 1,211,076, forward strand.
CTCCTTCAAGCGCGGCCTAATTAGAAGTGCCTATATTGCTCAAGTGGGTTTCAATGCGAATTGCCGGCTGAGGGAAATATATTTCTGAATTTATCCGAATTGACATAACGATACTGTGGAGTAATCACATCAGTTTCAAATTTCAATGGTCGAGTTTAATCCGCGACCAACTGGCATATGATACTCGCGGTAGGCATACTTCGTGTGGTAGGGTACTGACTTGCGGCCGGAGGTTTCAGTGTGGACTGTGTGCTCGTTCCGAATGGTGGTAATGATGTATAATCGAAGGTGTACTGGCCCGGGTGAATTCTTGTAAACCTTGTTAGGTATTTTGGCGGCCCGCAAGCGGCTCATCTGTTCCGATGTGTGGCAGAACATCACAATTGAATTGCCGTTCGAGAACCATCAACATCAATTTTATCGCCGAGATTGGCCTTAAGCCGGCTATGCTCTCGCCGTTACTTCTTAATTCGGAAAATAAATTCACCATGTGAAGAGGGCCAATTAATCAAGGCCCTATGTAGGCCAGGTCAATGAGGCAATAACACTCGCATTTCATCACACTTTTTCTTTTTCAGTTTTGCCAAGTCGGAGTGCTGGGTTCAGAGTTCGAGGCTCATGGACCCTGATGTCCGAGTTGTAAGAAGTGGAAGCCAGGTTGATGTCATGTTGCGTCAAATGCTGCTTAGTAGCAAGGGAGCAGATATAAGTACTACTCTCAGGCTACATATGAGCCTGAAGCTTAATTATCTCTGGCCCAAGCTTCAAAAGTGACCACGTATGCTTTACGGAACTTTTACTTCTTCTCTACACCCGGTATCCACTTTGTCACATGTTACTGAAGTATTACACTGCTGCACCTATTGCTGTAGTTCTATTCTCATATTATCATTTCTGATGCCACGGCACTGTGCGATCCACACCCGCTTTCAAACTCACCGTCATCAGGGTTCAAAGTTCGTTACCCTGTCAGATGGCACTCATTTTTGTCCCCACCTTCTACACATGTCATAGGCTGATACACCGAGGACGAAGGTAATGCCCGAGGCAGTATCCTGACAATGATTGATACTCTGGTTGCCAAACATCTGACGTCGACTTGTACCCACCCTCGAGAGCTGCGGCCAACTCGGAATCTTGTTCTCGTGATCTCGATATACGGTTCTAGTACACGCCACAACCTTCATGGGAACGGATGGTATTCTGAGGCTACGAAGGCGTTGATCATGAGTATGGGAAATAACCCCTCAGTGATAAATAGTCCTGGAACATTGGCCGCTTCGTCAACATGATCAGCGTTTGTCGGGATTGCCGCTTTTGTGATGTCATCAGTGGATGGACCACTAAGATTTTCGGCTCCGAACGGCGGACAATGAGGAATTTGGGGTGGGTCTGAGAACCTTGATTATGTGTCACAATCGACTCGAGAAGCTGAAATTATGTGATATATGTGCCAGCATGCCCAGCGCAGGTCAAAACTTGCTATAATACAAGTCCTTTGAATCTTATAGCTTCTATTATAAGCGAAGAGGAATTATGGCTAGGACGACTGACATTATTGATACCGAGACGATATTAGCGCGAAGTGTTAGCACTATTCAATGCCCTGACTTTACAGTGTGCAACTCATGAGGCTACAAATCGCTTCCGTAAATGGATTCCACCACTTCAGTGACAAAAAACTTTCAATTAAAAGAGGTAGCAACACACATTTGGAAGAAGCTTTTCGGACAAGTCCATTCACAGAATTTTTTTCACTTTACTATACTTGTCAGAAGCTCGAAAGCATGGACCTGTGTGTAGGGGGCTAGAATAGGCTTTTATATTGCTTGAAGACTTGTAGTCGAGACCAGCCTAGACAATACCCTTTCACTTGCGTCGTAAACTTGGATTGGTGATTGGAGAGTATAACGCGAAAACATTTGGTGAACCACATAAATATATCCTAACTAGGATATGCAGAAGAAAAAAAGACCTTACTTTGCCTGAACAGAGCCCACCGCGGGACTCGAACCCGCAACTTTCAGATAACTTGCCGCTCAATCAAGCTTAAAAGTCTGACGCTCTGACCAATTGAGCTAGGCGGGCCTACACTCGTGCTTCTTGACGGAACTGCGCGTCGCAGCCACGGCATGCAGTAAACGAATGATCTTCGTTGCGAGATGTAAGGCCCCAAGGAATGATATCTATAGAGCATCGAGGTATATTTTCAGGATCAACTATTACCGAGTCAACCTCGATGACACAGAGAAGATTGTAAGACTCACTCTACGACTCTGTGGGAGGATAAATATATTTTGGACAACAATCATATTCGATGTAATAAATTACCGGCTGATGGGGTAAAGACAACATCCCCCTTTTCTCTATCGGCCGGTGCTGACCTAGAAGCGGATTCCTGGGTGGTGACTGGGGTCGAAGGGACTGTGTGAAGGTCACCGAACCAATCTGGGAGCTGGGCGGGTCTGGTGGGATTGAAAGTGGAGGACCTTGCAAGGTGGACACGAACGGCGATGAGAACGAAAACAATGCCTGAATGAAAACGGTCGGTCTTCCATTTAGATATCGGAGTATAATCGCAGCCTCACCTATACTTGGAATAACAGCTGATTGAACGATGTACTGGGCATTGTTCTCCATCGGGTAAAGAATCAGGAGAACCAAGACCTGGAAAGTGTATATGGCCGCGCTCTCGACGAGGATCCGAAGGACATTGATTAATCTGAGCCGTGTCGATGTATCAACCACGCCATTGGCAACAGATAAACGGTGTTGGGTCCATATTTTGAAAGCGATGAGTCCGGTTGTGATGGTGTTTTGAGCGAATACCAGAGGGTAGATGGTTGACATCCAAGACAGAATGGTATCGAAACCCACCATCCCAACGTGCGTAAACCAAACGAGGAGCATAATATTTACGGCTTTATAGAAGTGAGTAAACCCATACACGAAAACAAAAACAGAGAACTCACCGAATTCGAGAAATAAAAGAATGAGGGGAAGGGAAATTACAAGAAAGTTGTAGCGCCAAACAATCCAACAACGGTAGATCTGATTGGTCATGGATTGTTAGGCCTTTCCAGTAAAAAGATGCCATAGAACTACTTACGACAAGTATGTCCCCAGCCAAGTCATAATACACAATAGCGAATTGTGTACGATCGTTTCCCATCGATGAAAGTTCATGAAATACACCGCGGGAGGCTCCACCTGGTATACAAATGCTTGAAGCAAGCGATAAAGCCCTAGCACTGCACGAATAAGCGACGAAAATCCAAGTTCGCTCGCTTGCGGAGTTACCGATGTGTGCCGTAGAGACCATGTACATCAAAAATGTAGCAACTAGAAAAACCTATCACATAAAGTTTATAAGTCAGACAACAAGAAGAGAATAGTAAGTTCTCACCCGAGCAGATATGATATTGTCTTTTCGTTTTCTCAACATGATATATACGGCCTCAATATAAAGGCACGTATAGATGCCTGAAGATCTCTAGGTCATCGTTTTGGAGCGAGCCAACATTGATTATCGCACCATAGAGGAGGACCTAAGCATATATCGAAGGGTCGGTTCATGCGTAGGAATCACGTCGAGAAAAAAACGCACCTCAGTCCAGGCGGCAACAAGGTGCGCAGTCTCTGGGGGAAACACACCGAGCGAGGCCGCGGCTAACGTCGAGGATGATGACATCTGGCACAGCCCATCAACTTTGCAACTTTTGAACGTTTGAGCAACAAGTCGGAGCGACTAAGAACCGGTTGAGTGCTGGATTTCATTCCCGCTCCTTTTCTAATTAAGGGTAGTAGTACCCCGAAACCAATATGGCTGAATTAGTCCATGTAGCTTAGGCCTGAGGCCAGGCGTGAAAGACACTACCTCAAAAGGGGCAACAGTTATCGAGATCACTTCGATTTGTTTCTCACGTATTCCAAGGAGTTGACTCTACCTTTTGTCTGCTCATCTCTTTCTGATCAGCTTCAAAGGAAAACACCTCGATAGTACATCGCCAGGACCGCCAGGCCGGTCGTATTTCAAGCACTGGGGTATCAGCAACTGGACCAATAGCCGTGGTTCTCACAGTGCCATCACGGCTGGCCATGCAGTTGGCAGCACCCGATATCTCGATCTATGTATTCAATTAACCCAAAATATCCGAACATTTTCCCGGGGGTGTGTGCTGACGTGAGCTCTAGGCCCTCCAAATTACTTTACACATTTATTTACCTTGAATCTCGTGTTCAAAACGGTCAGGCGCCTTCTGAGTTTTCTATTCCTACCTAGTCGGCTGGTAACCAAGTTGCGGATGACTCTCTGATACAGTTTCATTTCTTGAATGCCTCGATTACTTGTCATGTACGTCAACCCATGTCACTTCACGTCAACTAGGTTTCGATTGTATCTCGGTGGATCTTTCTCCAAAATTTGGACACAAACTGAACCAAGGTAAATCTGAGGTAAGAGGATTCTTGACCATAATGTATAGAGTATATGTTCCAAGAAACCATGATTCCGATAAATTTCCCCCCTCGCTGGGGTCTTACGGTAGCCAACAAGGTACTTTTTTCCCAAGGTATTTTCCATATTTGTTCCGTGCTAGCTAGAGACTTCTGAGGCACAGTCATCGGTGTTATTTCTTGTCAAAATTCGGCTGCAAACCGTATGGTGGCAGCCTGTGCTTGAAATAATGTAATTATGAAAACACGGAGCTTGATGCATCGCAATGAATTAATAGCGCCTTCGAGTGGATGACATGTTCCAGTAGAGCCAAGGTCACCATGTAAGGTGGTTAATTCCCTCCTGCTTCTCCTTAAAAATACCAAATTGACACAATCATCGTTCTAACAGCTGGTGGGGGTCACGCTGAAAAGAATCCGCTTTACCACATGGCCGAATATCGGTGTCAGTGGGATTTATACAGCGATCAATACAATAATGTCGAATCAGCAATAATGATTGCAGAAAAATCAAGACAACTTGTCCTGCATGGTATATATGCTATATATTTCTTGGCGTAAATTCGGTGAATTAAAGGAACTCTCGTCGTATGCAGTAGTAGCCGTCGGAGACATGGGGGCCACAAGCCGTCAAATCAACGTCTGACACCGGAATTGAGAGGGACCAGGGGGTACGGGGGAAAATACTGCTAGATGCAGTATTAATGTGCTGCGAAATAGCAGAAGAACGCTCCTGTCCCACCACATATGACTGAGCCTCTTAATTAATTAATCAAAATGAAGATAGATGAGGAGCGGGACCTTGGGACCGACAATATCGCTGCAATGTGGTTCATGTCAGGATGAATCCATAATAAATCTAGGCACTGTTAGTGGAGCGAAGCCGAGTCCTGGGAGACCCTGACTCACGTCGGACGAGCGCGTCAGAAAAGGGAGGCATCAATGCCGGTTGCCGGTTTTCGGCAACCTTCCACCCGGTCGTTGCCTAGTCGTCTTAGCCAGTGAACTTCGGAATCGAGCGAGTATCTGGCGTCCCGCGAGCGGCATACGCCGTTGCAGATACGTTGTTGACTCAGTGTTAACTTGGGGGTGATTTGAACAAGTAGTGGTGGCGTTCTTGTAGATCAGGGCCCACAAAATCTAAATCAATGCCTTTGGAGTACGGGACAGGGAAATCACAGTAGTGTCAAATGATTACTGGAGGGCGTCTAGGAAGCCGTGGCTGCCGAGTTTTACGATAGCTATATAATTCTTTACTGACACAACATTTGCACATGCTAGGGGCACCGAAACAAGTTTATTCGGCAAGTTCAACCAAGCATTCCGCAAACTGATCTAAAATAATGATACGGAATTTGCCTTTCTTTCCCCATTCGCTACCAGGACCAAATTCCCTCTGCCAGGATCGACCTAAAAAAGCGTCAAAACATTGTCAATAACAAAAAAACATTGCAAGTCAGGTTAAGATTTCCATCAATACTCACTAAGGCAATATTCCCAAGCATACAGCTCTACTTTCCATCCCCGTTTCAAGGCCGTCCGAACGGCGCCTTCACCACGAAATGGATTATCAGCATCATCGAACAGATCAAGCGCGTGCACAAATACACACCAAGAAACCCATCCTCATTAAATTGGCCAACGTTGCCGTCGCCAGTAGCGAGGATGATAGTTGCACCCTCAGGTACATCATCAGGAGCCGTAATCGCCAAGTGTAGTTTCAGTTGTAAAAGTTCATCGACTCCTTGCTCGCGATACTTGACACGTGCGGTGCCGACCGGCAACTGTCCTGAAACTGATGCGATAGCAGTAGTCATATCACCGGAAGTCCGGCGCACATGCGCCTTATGAGAGGCTTTAGAAGGGCTCAAGTTTCTCTTCGTAGGGCTGCCATTGTGAGTATCCTTGTCTTTCATTTTTTCCAGCCGATCGGCACCGTCGCCAAGATCTGGTACGCGCTGGAACACCTTGACTTCGTAACCTAAACGTTCGATAGTCTCCATTGGTTGGTAAAGCGGCTTAGAGGCCGCAACGACACGACCTAACACACAAAGTTGAACATTCAGGGCCGTTGGAAAGGAGGCTTAAAGGAAAACATACGACTGATTGGTCTTCCTCTCTCTAGAATCATAGCAAGGGCCGCGTGCCACATATGCCATCGAGGTCGAACCTTCGTCACCCGACTCTTTTTCTTCTCTTTCTTCTCTCCTAAGCTTTTAATTCCGCGTCTCTCATTCGGAAATCCAGGAATGGCCAGCACTTCATTCTCATCCTCGTCATCATCATCATCGCCATCGTTTCCGGACTGCATGTATCCCTCTCCATCAGAGTTTATCTCTCTAGCTTTCCTCGTCCCCGTGGTCGTACTATGTTTAGTGAATGACGTCGATGGTAACGAACGTGACAGGCTGGCTGTTGCAAACGAGGGAAGAGGTATTAGATGTTTTGAATCCGCTATTGGCACTCCGGCTTTAGTCTTTGGTATCGGAAGAGGTCGCGAGGCAATACTCGTAGACCCTTTAGCAGAATGAGCGATTGCCGATTTGGCTGGTGACGAAAGTTGTTTTGGTCTACGCTTAAGAAGGTTCAAAAATCCAATCAAGATGTTGGAGCTATATACCATTCGTCAAGAATGAATTATAGCAAGGAAGCAAAAAAAAAAGAGAAATTAACGCACTGGTCTATGAACACGTGGATTAAAGTATCCTTCTTGCTCGGTGGGTCCCCTCTCGGATCAGGATCGTCCTCCTCAAACTCCATCTGCTGTAGATCGCTACCCGCTACGCCGCCATCGACAAGCGAACAGCCACCCAACAATGTCGTACTTGCATTCTTCCTCCTCTTCTCCTTATCTTTTATCGGTATCTCGGCAATATCGGAAGGGGAAAGCCCACCACCCAACTTCCCAACGACTCTCTTCAAAGTTTCTTTCTCGCCAGGAAACAGTTTTTGCAACAATTGTGCTAACGCGATCAATCGAACACGCTTATTGCGTACGAGATCATCGTGCCCAATTGGCCAACCGCTTACAGCGAGGTTATTGGAAACTTCAGAACCAAATAAAGCTGGTCCATCGAATTTCGAGTTTCCTTTCTTCTTCTGACTTCCTGGAAACGTTGACGAAGGCGGTAGAACTGTTTTTGAACCAGGGTTCGAGGAACCATTTCCACTACTAGCGACATTTTCTTCGGGTGAACTGTCAGTTATACTGGCTTCCGCACGCAAATCTGGCACCGAGCGTGATTTCGAGGGAACCGTGACAGGTAATTTCCTCTTCTTCGCCTTCTTCTTCTTCTTCTCTTTCTTCTGACCAATCGATGATATGTCAGCGATTCCAATTATGCCCTGATCGTCTCCACGAACAAGGTTTTCTTCTTCTTCCTCTCCTTCCTCTTCGTCATCTTTGGGGTCCTTGTCTTTATCTTCCAAACCCGACACGACCCTCAATTCAGTCATGGATTTGTCTAAACCTTCAACATGATTCGCCTCCCTCACCCTCCGAACTCTCCTTCCATATTTGTCAATATAGAAATCAATGACTTTGTTACCACCATGTTCCGGATGACTATCGCTTCCGTTGCCTGTGCCTTCTTCGGCTTGCCTTGCTCCTCCTCCTGCTCCATCATCTCCGCCGCCGTCACTACGACCATTACTACCCTCTTCGTCATTGATGGAGCCTTCATGATTATCTGATGAAGAGGTATATAAATACGTATGAGCACGAGGTGTGGCTGCTCCGTCAATTTGACTTGTGTTGGATCCCACAATCGCGGGTACGTGTGTCTGCGCAACTGTGGAGGCATTTCCACGCAGGATGGGTTGAGAATGAGAGGTATGGGTATAGTGGTTGAATAGATTAGACGAGGAAGTAGAAATGGTGTTGTTATCCCCGAGCCCGTCAGGTCGTTTCAGAATAGTTATGTGTTTAGATTCATTCGATACACTTGGAGCAATAGATCTGTGTTTTCTTTTCTTTTGGCTTTTCTTCGGTGTTGCAGTGGCGGAGTGTGTTAAATTATCGTTCTCGGTTGAGGAAGAAAGATTATCGTGTAATGATTGGTTGTTGGCGGATTTGGTGCTATGTGCGCCATTTTCCGTGGGTAAAGGATCGCCGGTGGCAGAGCTTGATTTAGACTTGCTCTTGCGTTGAGATTCTGACGTTTTGGGTATCAGTCAATTGGACTAAGGATACATCCGAAAGGACGAAAAAAAAGAAATGGGCATTTTTGACAGGCGGAGGTACAAGCAGACGCCCAACACTGTTTACTTGTCACAAAAACGAAAAGGGACAAGAAGGGAAAAGGGGGGATGGCATAGGATGGATGTGGGACAGGATCAAAGAAACGGAAAATAATCACCAATAGCATATCTCCTCTCACTTTCCAGACGAGCAATCGATTCTTCCCTTTCATCCTCCCCAGCGGATAAAGATGGACCCCGGTGTGATTCAGTTTCGATTAGGGCATTGACTCTCGCTCGTTCCGCAGCTATAAACTGGAGAGCGGCGTCAAGAAGCCCTAGAGATGGTTGTCCGAGGCGGGGATCTCCCTCGGTAGAGAGTAAATGGTGATGCTGTCGTAAAGACATCGCTTGCCTATCATCAAAGCAATCTGTTCGGGGCTGTTGGTCGTGATGGCTCGAAGGAAAAGAAGAATATTGATTATCGTATACGACTGAAGCGTCCATAGAAGAGGGAATTGTTGAAGTTGCAGTGACTGTGGCTCTAGTGGTGGTGGGTGGTAAAGTTAAAGTAGATGCGCCGGGAAATACGACGCTGTGTGATGGTGTCATGGAGTGACTCGACATGGCACCCGGTGAATCAGAGGGCGGGGTTGTTATTTCCTGTTGGGAAAACGACGGGCGGGACATTGTGATTGAGGATAGCGGTGTTTCTTCCGTGACAGCTGACGCCGACGAGTTATCATCGATGACAGAGGGGGTCTGACGATGGTGGTGGTGGTTGTTGGTGTTGTCGGATATCTCCCGCCCTGTTTGCTCAGTCGGGGATAAACGTGGCTGTGTCGGGATTTCTAAGCGGGGCCAAAAAAATCCTGTTGCTGGGTGATCCGTCGAGGATGGTGGGGAGGCGGGCCCGGCCTCTCGATTGTAATATGAATTAATGATGTCCGACTCTGCATGGGACGAATTGGAAATTACACGGCCTGTGAGAGGCCGACGGTCACCCGAAAGAACAGCAGGGGAGGATGATGTCGGAGTTTCCTGAAAAGGAACAGGACCCAAAAAAGCGGGTGAGGGGGTTTCTTGGAAAACGCTCAGCACGGTGCGGGTGGTGCTCATCTGGGGTCGGTAGGAATTGAGGGACAGAATGGAGTTGGAGGGTCTCGAGCGAGAAATGGGGGTATTGTCGTCAAGGATTTGATTCGAGACGGAGAAGGATGAGACAGAATTGCCACTGATGATGGATAGATGGGGTGACGAAGTCGGAGGAGCAGCTGGAGGGGACATTTCTTCGTCCTGCGAGCCAGCTACGGGACGGTCTGCCCCTCGTTTGATGGCGTAGTTGTAGGCTCAAGCATGCCTTCCCCGTCTTCGTCAGTGGTAGAACGTACGCTCGTAGCGTCTGCCTCGAATGTGATCTCGACAGTTTGTGCACTTTCTGACACGGGAGATGGAAGTGATGTCGCGTAGTCGTCATCCTCGGGTTCTTCCAACAAAAATGGCCTTGCGCGTTCCGTACGTCCAGAGGAGGTGGCCGTGCTATTTGCATTACTAGCCCGTAAATAGGAATTTATTGGGAAATGATCCCATATGGTGCTGCCCTCCACAGTCTCGAAATCTGCATCGCCAAATCCAGGATAACCGGTGATGGTTGTTGATGTCGTCCGGGTTGAGGATGATGTCAACGATGAGAATTGAGCGGGGACACGGGGCTGGGGCTGGAGATATCCCCAAGCTCGCAGGACGGCTGTGAAAGCGCCCAAGTCGGGCTCTTCGTCCGATGTGAGGATTTCGGAGCCAGATTGTCCGCCGGGTGAGAAAGGCTCGGAGAAGAGCGAGGAGAGGGGGAGGTGAGGGTCGAGGGTGTGAAGTCACTCATGGGTCTCGGGCAATTAGGAGAGATAGAATACGGAATAAGAGAGAGAGGAAAACGTGGCAAAGGGATGGCAGAGGATCGTGGCCTGCCATGGCGTAAGTGCTATTCTTAGTCACAAGCTAGTCTACCGCTGCAGCACCCTCAGCAGCGTGGCCCCGACCACCGTGCCAAATGCAAACGCCGCTGCTGCCTCCGGGTTGAACCATGCTGGCAGCCTGTTCCGCCGAGCCACGAAGCGCTTCATATCAACGTGTTCAAAACGTGTCTGCGAGGCGTATGCAGAACTGAGGCCCGGAAGTCCGTCCAGGCTCTGGGTATTGATGCTCTTCCAGTAGTTCCTCAGCCCCTTTTCCGCCGGAGCATCAGCGGTCCACTCCGCCGCACAATCGACGTTTTGTAGGTGAGCGGACCACTCGTGCAGTCTCGTGCGAGGTCCCACATACGAAAAGAAGGGAATGGAGTAGCCGCAGGACTGTGCGTGATCAGAGACCGAGGGACATGATTTGGGCTAGGCACATACCGTAGAAACGCGATATATGTCGACCACGATTATAGAGCGAGAGCCTGTCTGGCGTTCTTTGGCCGAGAGCAGAGCCTCGTATTCCGGTGTACCAAATTCGTATACCGTGCCTTGGTGAATGATTAGCGATGACGTCCACAACGGCAGGCACAAACATGTAATATACCTTTGCCATACAGCCGGCAGATCCTGGGGGGCCTTGGAAGGCATTGAACATGACTGTGATCCGCCCATTCTCTCTGATATGCGACACCGTCTCGATCCCTGCAATGAATGTCAATCACGATCCTTGGGGCCTCAAAGTCAGACGACGTACCGCTTCCGGTCATGTCTTCATACCAGACTCGGCGGGAGTTGACGATATTGAAATTACCGTCGAATATCCCCTTGGGAGAGACATTAACATGACCGTCTGCAGACAAAGGGGCTGTCGCAACCCAGAACAGGTGTTGCTCTTTGATCCATGGAACGACAAAGTCGGGGATCTCGTCGTAGTGCTTGACCATAGGAGAGAGAGATAAGGGAATGACTCAGGTTAGGTCCGTTACTCCATTCAATCTGCACGGCATGAGAAAGAAAAAGATAACTCAAAAACTCTCTGTCGGGGAGTCGAACCCCGCTTTCGCGCGTGACAGGCGCGTGTACTAACCGATATACTAACAGAGACCTGCTATACGCGCCCAGTTCTGGGGTCAGACTATCTTGGGCGTGGCGTCCAGGGTCCGTCATGAGCTGTGGGCTCTTCTGAACCCGTCGGCACTGCTCTCCCTCGCACCACATCATCCCAGAAGCAACATGTCGGCGGCTCAACGACGCACCGCGCACGCCAAGGCAATCCTGGGCCCGGAGCTCCACGGCAAGCTGTCGCGGACAAGGGTGCTTCTCGTTGGTGCTGGAGGGATCGGGTGTGAACTTCGTATGTCATCAAAACCGTTCTCGGCTCGCCTCCTGCAGCTCAACGTCGCGTCTTTTCGCAGTCAAAAACGTCGTCCTCACCGGTTTCGGCGACATCACCCTTCTCGATCTCGATACCATCGACTTGTCCAACCTCAACCGCCAGTTTTTATTCCGCAAAAAGGATGTCAAGCAGAGTAAAGCATTGGTATGTCTTCATCGGCATGCCGGCTGCCAATGAAGAAGACGCGGTTCTCATGTAGTCAGATTGCTGCACAGACGGCTGCGCCATTCAACCCTAATGTCAAGATCAATCCTATTCATGGCAACATCAAAGAAGCCCAATACGATGTGGAGTGGTTCAAACAATTCGACATCGTACTCAACGCTCTAGACAACCTCGGTGAGCACCTTCTGGTCGCGCTCAATCTGAACTGCTGCTAAACCTGTTTTCCAGACGCTCGCCGGCATGTCAACAAAATGTGTATGGCTGCAGCCATCCCTTTGGTGGAATCTGGTACCGCTGGATATCTGGGTCAAGTTCAACCTTTGCTCAAGGTGCGCCGCAGGTCCACGTTGCTTTTGATGCGCATATATTTACCCATTGACAGGACCGGACAGAGTGTTTCGACTGTATCCCCAAACCCACACCCAAAACTTTTCCTGTGTGTACCATTCGCTCAACGCCTAGTCAGCCCATCCACTGTATCGTTTGGAGTAAGAGTTATCTCGTGGGGTACGTCGTCTTGCCTTAATCCTCCTATCATTGCCCCTCACCCATTTTCCAAAGACAGCTATTCGGTGAGGACGAAGACGCGACTGGTGAGCTTGACGAAGCTGAGAAACAGGGCGAAAATGGTGCGTCACCCATGCTGCGCCCCAAGAAAGTGTTGACTGAATCAGTGGCACGCAGCTAATGAAATTGAGACGCTGCGGAAGGAGGCACAGGCATTCAAAGCTGTGCGCCAAGCGCTACGTACTCCTTCACCCAATGGATCCACCGACGTCGCGAAAGCCGTCTTCGATAAAGTCAGTACTGGGGGACTTTCAAAGAATTTGAGCTGAAACGAACTCCTCTAGGTCTTCAATGCCGACATTCAGAATCTATTAATCATGGCTGATATGTGGAGGAATAGACACCCCCCAACGCCCCTGGACTTTGAAGCTATCATGGCTGGCACGTTTGTGCAACGTGTACCAAATGGGAGCGCAGCTTCTGTATCATCAACAAATGTTCCAAATGGTGACAGTGGCCAGGCAATATTGAAAGACCAACGGAAACTCTCTCTTCGGGATAACCTTGATTTATTCATCTCAAGGTCAGTTAGCACGCGTTCTTTCTTGGTTCTACTGATTACTAACATGATTCCTTTCGTCTAGTACAAACAGGCTTGCCTGGCGGTTACAGAACGGTGAAGACACCATCTCCTTTGACAAGGATGATGACGATACCCTCGATTTTGTTACCGCATCTTCCAACTTGCGCTCGGTAGCTTATGGAATTGAGGAAAAGACAAGATGGGAGGTGAAAGGTCAGCTGAACATACCACTTTGCCTGTTTGTGTTGTTTTTGACTGTGGAAGTTCTCTGCAGAGATGGCCGGCAATATCATTCCTGCAATTGCTACAACGAATGCCATCGTATCCGGCCTCATTGTCCTACAAGCTCTTCACCTTCTCCGCAAATCTTACGATAAAGTGCGCAATGTTCACCTTCAATTCAAGCCGTCTGTCCCTTTGAGCACCGTTACCCTGAGTGGACCCAATGCCAACTGTGGCATCTGTCGAGACACGTTTGCAATATTGCAATGTGATCCTGCGAGAGCCACGTTAGGAGAGGTCGTGAGAGGCCTGTTGGGCGACGATGAACGCGAGGTCAGCGTTTATGAAGACAAACGGGTTTTGAGTGACCCGGATTGGGACGATAACAATGAGAGGACTTTAGAGAGCCTTCATGTGACTAGAGGCAAGTTTTTGACAATTGTGGATGAAGATGGAGATCGAGGGACTATTTCTGTGAATATATGCCCGCTACCGTGAGTATACACCTGCACCTGAGCTATCGCATAACACTCAAAGAATTGTTTCAGGTCTGGTCATCCTATTGACGTGTCTCCGTTTATCCTCCCCGATCCTCTTCCTCATCCACCTCAGCGAACTAAACCTACATTACCCGCTGCACCATCAACTCCGCCACCACCTAATACGAAAGAGATCTTCAAAGAAGATGAGAATGGGGTTATTGAAATTGACCCTACGCCTCGGCGACCTCGTCCTCTCACCGCCACCTCTATTATTACCACACGTGAGGGGCCGCGGCAGACGAGGAAGAGGAGCATTCCATTGTTCAACAAAGTCCGAGTAAGAAGAGGCGATTGGATGAGGATGGACTTGTTTTATTGGATGGAGCGAATGATCAAATGATGGATGATGTTATTGTCATCGACGACGATTGAGGGTTTGTGAAGTTGCGTTGGGGGCGTTGTTCAATTCGTCTTCTTTGTAGGTGTGAGGGTATGCTTTGTCTGTTTGTGCTGTTTGTGCTTCGGTTTTAAGAATAGTTTATTTGTTATAATGACTCGTATGTTCTGTTTCGGATAGTATTGGCGCGATTTAATGCAGATACATATTATTGCTGGCCATCGGTTTTTCTCTTCGATTGAGTTTTGAGTTGAGGTTGGGCATTGACATTGAGAAAGCGTATCCATGATTACATTTGATATCTGTTGCTTTGTCGTATCAAACTTGCGAAGATAGAGTTTATCTTGACAAGATTCTTTACTGACTGTATTTGTTGTATATTCTGTGCTACATACAGTCATGATTTGAATTATCCCTGTTCTAGTACATAGATAAAAGGACGAGTCATATTTGCTGCAAGCCGATCTCTCAAATCCAAGACCAAACGCGCCATAAGTTGAGAAGAGTGATAAAAACTAAATGGGGACGCCTTGATCCTTGACGGGTGGGGTAGCACCGTTCCCGACCATGACTCTGGCTCCAGTACTAGTAACATCATCGACAGTGAGGAAGATATAAGCTGAGTAGCAAGTAGTTGTAGATGGATTTGTTAGCGATTTGCATTATTTGAATTTTGGTTTTGACGTACCGGGACCGGGGGGGTAGACACGGTTGTTTGGCGGGCTCTTGATCTTTAGAGATTTTTTGTCTGGTGAGAGTTGAGCGTCCATGAATACGAGACGGGAGCTTGAGTGGAATGCGTGTGTTGAGAATCCGAGATCGATTAACGCGACTGGTGTGTTCGTTTGTATTTAGCGTTTGATATATAGATAGTAAAGTTGGGTTTTTGACTGCTTCCTTACCTTTTATGTCTTTGTGGTTTAGATGTGAGGGGATGGTGACGTGGATGGTGAATTCGGAGTTGAAGGCTATTTGTTTTGGGGCGTTGGATATTTGGGGTCTTTCGACGGTTGTGTATGGAGGGTTTAGATATTCAACTCGGAATTCACTGGATGTTTTTTTTGAGAGTTAGATATTGTGATATATGACGAGGAGGGCTTTGGGTTACCTGTGAAATTCGGTTCCGTTTACTACGCGACCGTTGGGGTTGGATCCGGCGATTAGAAGATTCCTTTTGATGGAAGAGAGTATGTTAGTTGTGTTTTATCTTTTTCTCGTGGTGATGGGTAGAATAGAGTGACTAACCCTTTTGGTGTAAGAGTTACTGTTGAATGATAAATACGAGCTATATCCGTTGTTGGCATCCCCTCATTGCTAATACGATGCCCGAGGGGAGCATCAGGTGTATAGAGTGAAGGTGTAAATCTGCAAATATGGTCGAATGAATACTCGAAAAGAAAAATCATGAAAATCAAAAACCAAAGACTTACGCTGGATGATCCGCATTCGAATTGTTTCCAACCAAGTCTTTAACGGTACCAATAGCAGCATACCCCGTCTGTGCACCATTGATAATGAGCACTTTTCCATTTGGCATCAAGATCATCTCGGGCATCATCCTAGATTCTAACATTGTCTCGATTTCCCAACCACGTTTTATACCTTCGGGAGTTATTGTCATACGGCTGCATTGTTTTGATGCGGGT
Source organism: Agaricus blazei (assembly GCA_029719445.1). Lineage (NCBI taxonomy): Eukaryota > Fungi > Basidiomycota > Agaricomycetes > Agaricales > Agaricaceae > Agaricus > Agaricus blazei. Next base: position 1,227,066 of record SSNC01000010.1, read on the forward strand.
GTTTGGGATGATAGATCTCCTTGTGGTGTTTGGGCACTGGAGTTTGATCCACCGCAGACGAGGACTTCTGGGATATAGTCGGGTGGGTGAAGTGGGAGGAGGGTGGCTGTACCGTCGAAGGGGTTTGAGACGATGACGTTGTTAGGTAGGCTGGGTAGACTTGTTTCTGTGTTGGTTTCGATGTCATAGATGATTGTTTCGTTTCCGGCGGTCATGAAAATCCTGCCATCCGGGAGCGCCAAAGAGCTAAAAAACAAGGATAGCAGATTAATTGATTAGGTTCCTGATTCTTGTATATATACATACGTACCGAGGGAATAGATTAGCTGGAAGTGTCCGGTTGAGGAAGCCCATTGGCCTGGGAATGCCACCATCTTTAGGCGGGAAGAATTCAATGTTGTTTACGGGATCGGTGTTATAGAATGCAGTCACTTCGTGGATGCCGCCGATGATCATCTATACAGGAGAAGTTATTGAAGTGGCAATAGATGTTTAGAGGAAAGGAACTTACTGCAGATCCATCAAATATTCTCAAACTTGTTGCGTACCACCTCGTCTCGGCCATATGGAGGGATTCTGGGTTTTCGAATATGGAACAACCTGCGCCGTTAGGGTCGTCACAAGGTTCCCAGACTCTGATTCCGTTGCGCCCATCTTTGGCTTGTGGAATCACAGGATCATGTCCACCAAGACTAACCTAACGAAATGTTAATTTACGGACCGTATGATTCACGTATAGTGTCGATGATCTGAGTACGCACCATCGTTCCATTGGACAAAAAACTTCCAGAGCCGCAGAATGCATCTGTTATAACGTTTAATGCACTCGCAGTGTTTGTTTCCAAGTTCCACAAAGCACCCCAAGCAGGGTGACCATCAAATTCTAGTGGATCGTTCGTAGCCCGATCGAAGAAGATGGCCAAAGAATCAGAGACAATAATAGACTCTAGTGCGACTATTCCAGTGGTGCCGTTTTGCACAAAGTGCCACCCTTTGCTTTCCGTAGGAGCCGCTGAGCTGCAATGAGCAGCGAGGGTGATCAGCAGAGATGTTAGGAAAATATGTCTCATGGCAAGGAAAATTGGCCGCGAGAAGGGGCTGGATGGATGCTCCTCACAGTGGGATTTTCTTTTTTAAAAAAACACGGTCCATTTATATGTGTGTTTTGTACCTGGTTTGGGACTGTGTAACACGGACAGTAAGAGAGCCGAGGGGAACATGAGTGGGGAATAAGAGGCGTAAATCCATGCATGGGAGTCATTGTCGATAATGAGAGAATATGAGCTATCGATTCTCAGACGAGAAGCCAAGTTGTGTGAATCGCACTTTGCTAACATGCGGTGAGTGTGAATCTATAGAATCATGAGTACAAGACGTGTGAGGTAAAGGTGTTGGACACACAAACCAAGATTGTGTTCGGCCAGTTGAGAGGGGCTGGTCCAGTGGATTGTTGAGCTTCTTCTCTTTGTTAGACCTCTCGTCGACCAAATGAGAATTCATGTGAAGGAATAAGTAAGCGAAGCCGCTAAGCGTTATCCCTCAAGCAATGAAACCGGAGCTCTGTCGCCGTTGCTGCGGTCAATGCTCGGACGTGAACACATTGACCACATGTATGAGGTGCCACCGCAGTACGGTCATAACCCTGGGCGGAAAGATTTTCTGTTGAATGTGAGAAAACAGAGGATAAGCTGTAAATCGTTGACAGAATGTGTCACGCATTCGGGTCTTCTGATGCCTCACAGGATCAAAAAGTTACCCACGCGAGACAAGTGGAATGTCACTGACGTATTGTTTGATAATTGTGAGAGAACTTCGTATGTCCAGTCAAACGAACGAATTTCAAGTATGTACGTTTACGGATGAATGGGTCGCAAGGCAGCGATGTAGACGAACATGGTGGAGCCGCAGACGCACGACAAGCTGGTTTATCTTGAAGTTTCAGCGTTCCAGTACTGTGAGGGTAGATTTGCGATTGCGAAGGTGTACGTTGTGTGACCGCGATGAGAGGCGCCGGGGAAAGATGTGTATCAATGGTACTTCCCACCCTCAGACTCTCGAGGAGATAAGCTTAATAGTATGTTGTACCTGTCGGGCACGCCCTGTGCTGTTACGCATAGGTACGTCTATTCTGGATGGATCAATCTCAAATTCGATGGCCAGAGAAAGACTGGCAACTACCATATTGACTTACTAAGACTCCGCTCGGCGGCAGAGACGCCGCACTGAACTAACAACTTGAATTAAGCCCGAGCGCATCTTTGTCGTCTACATGTAGGACTGAAGCCTTGAGAGATGGGCCGCATACTGGGTGCTCAGCGAGGGCACTTTCAAAAGTTGGGTCTCATATCTCATCTTTAAGCCCTTTTGTATCTCATCACCAGAATCTACTCAGGTGGGTTGAGTCATACTCCGTGCCTCTGCGAGGTACCTGCTGCCGTTTGGACACGATGATAGATTTCATTAAATGCAGTGAGTACCCTTGGGTGTTCCTACTCACGCTGCCATTAGGTCAATATTAGAGTGCGCTCGTTAAACGAGTCTAGGTCAGACAATAACTTCGTAATCTTATAGACCTAGAGGCACAGGATCTACCTCAAAAATTTCTTCTAGCACAGGGAAAATATTGTAGGTACGACATCTCAGGTAAACCCACCCCGAATATAAGGTGCAAACACCTCTCTCATTTGCTAAAATACAACAGATGGGGCACATGGACTATTATAAGCTTAAAACGAAATAGCTAAGCGGTGCCTTGCTGTATGAGATAGTTGGAGTTAGGTTTCTTCGGTTCACCAACAACTTTGCCTGCATCCTTCCCGTGTCTCTTCGGCTTCGCCACAATCCGCTGGTCTTCACTATAATCCACCCCAAATATTTCCCAGAACGACTTGCCGATCACAAGAACACCATCATAATCTTCTCTCCACCTCTTTCCAGTTCCATGTTTAGAGATAGGTTCGGATTCACTCTCGGCACCACGAGGACCGAAATAACCATTGACTGCATTTTTATCAATGGCATCCTTCTCGTCACGTTGTCGAATAATCTCGGTCAGAGAGCGTTCATTGCACTCAGGATGTCCTTGACTGGTCAAAATGTGAACATATTCGATCCATTTGAAACTCGGATTTTCCGAATTTGGGCCCAGTGGATAGAATTTAACAATACCCTGATTCGGGCACAAATCGGATTGTGCCAGAAGGTAAATTTCACCAGCTGCCAGATGGTCAGCCAAGGAAGAAAGAGGAACAGCATCTTGATGAAGTTCTTGGAGTGCCTATTTGTCAACAAAACTGTCAGTTCAATGCTATCACCTGGTGAAAGGTTATAATACTTACTATTTTGTTGACCCCGTAGAGCAACCTGCCCACGTGGGTGGTTTTGAGTAGAGTAGGACCAACCTCCCATCCGTTAGGGTTTCTGCCGACCTCTCCTCCCAAGGCACGACAGATAATCTGATGTCCGAAGCAAATACCTGATGCACCGGAATTAAGTGGAAGTGACTTTATCAAGGGCGAAAGAAAAGACTCACCGACAAGTCTAACGTCTGGATGATTGATGGCGACATCCTTGGTAAAATCGACAAGTTTAACGACCCACTCAGCAGATGACCAGGCGTCCTCAGCTGTAAGTGGTGATTAATCAGTTTCCAACGTGAAACTTCATGTGGGGAACTATTCTACTAACGCGACCCTGAGATCAAGACGACGTCGTAGTTATCAATGAGGCCCTCTTCGGGTTGTTCTCCACTCTGGGCATCGTAGGCATCCATGATGAGCCTATATCCAGAGTCTCTCGGCAAGGAGGCATTCAACCATTTCCTGTACATATGGAGATAGTCGCCATTTATTTCCAGAAGCTTTTTGGTCCAATAGCCGCAGACGAATAGAGCACAGCGAACTATCCTAGAAGTAGAGGAAGACATGATGAGATAGCACACCTCGGTGTTGAACTCAAGGCAAGGGAGGCATAGTGGTTTTATAGGCGTCTCATTTCATGTATGTTCGCGTTTGCACTGGGATAAAACATTGCCGGATGGAGTGCCAACGTGGATAGGTCACGGTGGACTTCTCAGTTTCCTGTCAGTCAGAACTTGTTTGAAAAAGGAGAAATATCACCTGGAATGGCCTAGCCCAAGTTGCATGACCCAAATGTTGATAGTGAGGGCCAGACGTAGACACAAATGCCACGAGAAGTCGTTTGTGAACCGGATAGTTTGCCCATCTCCGAGAATGATTTTAGCATCGTCACCTTCATTTACTAGGTCAGGAACACGAACGGACTGATGGCCGGAAAACCCGTTATATGAACTTGAAATATGTTTACCACACAATCTCCTTGTAAAACAAAGGCTCAGGGCGTACTGGCAGTCAAGAGGAGAGTCCCACGCCTTACTTGTTGCCTTCCCGAAGGTCTCCAGCCTCCACAAAACATCAACGAACGTGACCCGCTGGAGAAATTTTGCTATTTCTGTCTATGCAACCCGTCAAACAGACTTCGATGCTTGTCTAACTTAAACATTCCTATTTCTTATCTTCCTCCCAGGGAAGAAGCCATGTGAACAATATTCAGCGCCTGACATTTTGATGACACAATGGTATATCGCAGATTTTCCTACCGATACGGGAAGGAAAAATAAATCCTTGCGGCTCTTCGTTGAATTGAAGCGCTCTCATGTGCTTCCCGGAACAAAAAGAAGAGCTAATTGTGCTTCAAAATGTGGAGTTTGCAGTGGTTTTCGATACTTCTCTACTCCTACAATACATAGTACGTGAGTAAGTATCGTAACTTTGCGTAATGCTTGAACCCTGTGATCCACATGTGGCTACGATTCCGAGGTATCTGTCAAGATGTAACAAGCAAGGGGTTGCAGAATAGATGTCTGATACTAGAAGACTATCCTTGTACGGTCCTCGAACGTCATTTTTGACGATAAAATTACATCTTCTTGGGCTCTTGACATACATACCTATGTTATGACGATGCGAAAGCAGACCTAATCGAAAGATTCCATCGTCATACAGGGGCAGCACCCAAAAAGCGACACAAATAGTCTCGGCTCGTGAAGCGGAAAATAGATACTTCCACTGTGAAGTCGACTGGAGATAGTGGGGCCATAGTGGTGTTGCCGAGAGCATGGGAGACTAAAGCGCTCAGGGAAATGTTGAGCTCATGCGCATCTACTCTCCGAAATACAACAAACAAGAAATTTATCGACAAGCCCACAGTCAAGACGAGATGACCAAACTACTCAGCTTCCAGACCTAGTATGCTAACATTGTCTGTGTGGTAAGCCTCTGCTCCACCAAAACTTACTAGTCAGCTTGCTGCATGAGGAAGTTGGAGTTGGGTTTCTTGGGTTCACCAACGACTTTGCCGGCCAGCTTCCCGTGTTTCTTCGGCTTTGCCATAACCCTTGTATCCTCACTATAATCCACCCCAAATATCTCCCAGACGGTTTTACCAATCACAAGGACACCGTCATAGTCAGCTCCCCACCTCTTTCCAGCTCCGTGTTCAGAGACAGGCTCACGCTCCTGTTCAGCACCGTATGGACCAAAGTAACCACTGGCTACCTCTTTATCAATGGTGCTCTTCTCGTCACGTTGACGAATAAGCTCGGTCATAGTGCGTTCATCGAATTCTGGATGTCCTTGACTGGTCAAGATATGAACATGTTCGACTGATTTGAAGCTCAGATTTTTCGAATTCGGGCCCAATAGATAGAATTTGACGATACCTTGATTCGGAGTTATCGGAATGTCCCAAGAGGTAAATTTAACCAGACGCGAAGTGGCCAGCCATAGAATCAAGTGGTACGCCGTCTTGGTAGAATTCTCGAATTGCCTGTAGCGGATAAACTCCAGTTCAATGCTGTCATCTTAAATGGGGTCATAATACTTACTATTTTGTCCACACCGTAGACCAATCTGCCGATTGGGGTAGTCTTAACAATAGGACGTCCGACCTCCCAACCGCCCGGGTTCTTTCCGACGTCGCCTCCCAAAGCACGGCTAATAATCTGGTGCCCGAAGCAAACTCCTGTTGTAAATGAATGAGAAACGTCAATAGTACGAGCACACGCCAAAAACTAGACCCACCGAAAAGTCTGACCTCTGGGTGATTGATAGCAACTTCCCTGATAAAACTCACAAGATTAACAACCCATTCTGCATCAGACCAAGCATCATTAGCTGAAAATAGTGATTATTTAGTCGTTAATAGAAAACTTGAAATCATACACAATCCTACTTACACGATCCAGAGACCAAGATAACGTCGTAATTGTCAATAAGGCCCTCCTCAGGCTTTTCTTGATTCTGGGCATCGTAGGCGTCTATGATGAGCTTATATCCCAAATGCTCGGGGAGCGAGGCATTCAACCATCTCCTATACATATTGAGATAGTCGCCAATGTATAACAAAAGCTTTTTGGTCCAATAGTCACAGACGAAAAGAGCAGCGCGAACGGTTCTGGAGGCATGAAGAGACATGATTAGGCGACGCTGGAGCGATGAGCTGAAAGCATGATAACTATGGCAATTTTCTAGAGCCTATCCGTGTATGTGCTCGCTTGCAAGGGGAATAAATCTTGCCAGACGCTGCTATGAACGGTGCGCCGCGCTGGCCGATTCCTGAGTGTTCTGTCAATACCTTGTTCGCGCCAAGATCTTTTCCCAAAACCCAACGTTCTGTCCAGATGTCAAACATTGATGCCAGGAAAGAAAAGGGCCTAAGACACAGGATGTCCTAAAATATCTCGTGAGCGAATGCTTCAGAAAAGTCCGTGGAAACGCCAACTTCACTACTACAGCTACTACTCCTGCTCAATGTTGACCAATTGCGCTACGCTTAAGAAGTCCTGTTTCTCTAGTTTAGTACATACATCGAGTCAAATACAATTGGAAGTCGGGCTTACTCTCATTTTCTACTGTTTCCTATTGAGAATGGACAGTAGCTAGCGCAGTGATTAGGACTCAGATGACACACCTGTAGAGAAAGGTCAATTTATGTACACTTTATGTAGTAGAAAAATCCACCAATTCGTCTAACTTGGCAGTGCGAATAGTCTTGAAAAATCTCGTTCGATTTCGTACTACTACTAGTAGTGGATTGGTAGACTATGCACGTGTTTGAAGCCGAGTGATCTGGATAAGATATATATACGGCAATGGCTGCCCCTGATCCGCGCAATGGCATACTGGGAGTGGGTGGGTCTGATAGTGGCCAGCGCAATCCTTGACCAGTAATGTCAGGGTCAGGAACTCCTCCAGTCGACGACGGGCGCTCGTCGTCGCCGCCATCGCCCATTCAAACTCAGAATTTCTCGCTGCCGAGAGCACACAGTCCTTCTTATGCCTCGGGGTCACTCTCGGCTGGCCCCACTCTTCTTCAACCGCGACCCCTAATTTCCTTGCCACCTACTCTACCATTGCTTCAATACCCTGCTGGGGCAGAATCCGCAGAGGATGGACCTCCGTCTGGCCCTCCTCCACACTCTTTAGCAAACACTGGAGCTCGTCTACCCAGAACCAGTCTCGACGAGGGCAATCGGACTTCCAGTGGCTTCAGCGACTCTGACCTACTCTATGCCTCTGCGCCATCGTCGCCGCTGCGTGTATCCGCAGAATACAACAACGAGAATGATAATGCCAAACCATTCGTCGCAGGAGCCTTACGCCACGAAAGTCTCGAACGCAGTGCAACTGGAACTTTAGGAGCGGGCGATTTTCACCCCTCAGAACTATACAAGTTCTACTCGACGATGGAGGAATCTGGCGATGGTGTCTCTACGCGGCAGCCAACTGCGACTCAGACGCCGCTCGACCGTCAGAATCGTCGTCGGTCTACTACAAATGTGGCGTCGCCTGTTAGCGTTGGGTTGTTCGAGGGCCATACACCATCCGTTGACACGATGCTAGCCTCGTCCGGTACCGGTCCGGACTTCCCTTTGCCAGACGTTCAACCCAATTCGTCGCTTCTGCATGATACCACGCATGCTCCCCCTACAACTGGATCGCGAAATAGTCAAGAAGCAGCAGCATCGTTTCCAGCGTTCCCCTCTCCGGATTACAGTCATTTGCTCGAGGCTGCACAAGTTCAAGGTTCGATATTCCCGTCAATGCCTGAGCCATCGAAACCTTCTTTGATACCTGGAACAAACTTACAATTTGAACCTCTCCCTCAAAGATCTGCAACACTTCCCCAGCCCTCCACATATTCCACGCTTCCAAACCCGGGATCATCGTATTTTCCTACACACCGGCCTCTTTCTTCTTCGTATCCTTACTCCCCATCGCGTTATAGTCAGGGGTACAAAGGCACAGGAGGTACATCAAGCAGATCAATTGGATTTTCGAAACATCCACGTAGTTCACCATATCTCCGTATACCTTCTGGTGCAGCTGCTCCCACACCTCCTGGCTCCAAATCCTCAATGGAATTACCTATGCGCAAGTCTCTGGATTCCAGCATACATTCTTCACGACTCGCTTCACCTTCTCCGCCATTAGACAAAGGCAAAGACGCAATTCATCCTCCCGAGACCCACGTTGCCGCGGCATCTGAACCGGATGCTAGTACAAATATGGTTGTCAAGTCAGAAACAAGACCTGTCAGGACCATCGTCCCTAGCCGTAACACGAAACAGGTAGCACCTCAGCCTGCTCCTGAAGCGTCGGTACAACAAGCGAAACACGTGCTTGGAGAGAATGCAGCGGAGGCTAGTGCCACCCCCATGATCATCAGAATGTCAACGTTTTGGAATCAAGCGATACTAAAGCGCCGCTTAAAGCGTTGGTCGACCCCAATGAGCAAATGAAAGAAGACTCTCATAGGCCTGTCGCAAAAACTTTAGCGCGAGATGCAGACGACGCGCAGACAACGCAAGTTCAGTTTCAAAGTTCTACAGTGCACCTTGGGACAACGTCTGGACCTCTCAAACACCGTCTTTCGTCTCAATCTCAACCCGGCAAATTATCTTGTTCCTCTGAGCTGCCCTCACTTCCGAAATCATCTTCTGCCCCTGATGACGGTTTTACAGCACCATTAAAGCGCCTTCCTTCGAGGTTACTGCATACCGTTGCGGAAGAGAAAGCAGAGTATAACAAGATACCGCCTTCGTCTCGGTCGCAGTATATGAATATGCTTCTTGCGTTGGATGATATTCCAACATTGTACGATCTTGCTGCTTCGTTCTTTACTTGGATTTTGTTGGCTGGATTTGTCTTGTTTCCTGGTACGTTTACGAGTTTGGAGACGCTCGATTTGGGGAATGGGTTTGGTGCTTCGTTGGTCAATAGGATTGTGAATCTACCAGTGTAAGCGGGTTATTTTTTTTTTTTCATTCTCCCTTGCGATGGTGGTTCTAATTTATTTTTGATACTCACACCCCGCGGTGTTTAGGTTTATTGTTGCGTTTGCTTGTACAGGTATTGGTATCATCGGAATGGGTTACCTGTGGTGGAAATGGATGAAGAATTATATTTGGCTCGTTAACAAAATCTTTCTGTGAGCAAAACGTTTTCCCTTTCCCCTTCTGTTGTCTGGCTTTTGAGCACGCTTCTTCTAGTCCCGGTTTTATGAATGCCCTTGCAGGCGTTATCTCAACTCTTGTAAATGTTTACGGAGTGCAACATGGTGAATTTAATACTACGTCGATTATAACGATCTCAGTGACTGGTGGGACGGGATTGGTGCTTGGGATATTAACAGTTTGGTATGGTGTTTTCTTGTTGGGGATTGTGAAGAGACGGCATGTGAAGGAGATGGGGGTTGAGAAGGCTGGGAAACATGGTGAGGGGGTGTATTCTGGATCTAGTGAGGAAGTTGAGAAGTAGGAGAGGGGCTGTTGTGGATTAGAAGGACGTTGTGTGTGTGGTTGTATTTTTGTTCTTGGACTAGACTGTGGATTAGAGGACGTCGTGTACATGGTTGTATATTCGCTTCTTGGAATAGACAGTGATTTGGTGTGTTTTGTGTACGAGAGGTGGTAACCGGTCATTGGCTCCCTGCGATCAAACTGACGCTTGTGCTCGTCAGTCAGATGAGATGGGTTATCAGACAGGGCTTTAATCGGATCACTTGGAGCATACAAGATACACTTGGCACATAGTACCTTGTACCACTTATATATTGACTAACCTTGGCGTTCGCATCACCTTGCCAACACAATTTTTTTTTTCTCTTTCTTCCTGATCAGCCCACCTGAGTGATTTGAGGTAATATCGTTACTAGTTTATGAACTTTACGCTTTATAGAAAAAAGAATGGAAAGAAGCCGATAGGGCATTTACCCTCGAATTTTCTTGAATGATAAAAGCCGGAAACAGTACCCGAGCGACTCCAACCCTCTTCTATGTGCCTCCCTGCTCCAAACAGGTTATAGCTCCTTTTATTTTATAAAGTTCAATCACAGGTGGTGGTGGGCTGCGTGATTCTCGGGTGAACGTCGGCTGGAAGGAGCCACAGGTAGACAGATATTTATTGATCAATGGAGTCTGGTTTTGGTGGAGTTTGAACCAGACGTTGATGCAAGGCCGTTTGCACCCTGACTGCGGTGACCCAATTATGACCACACCCCTCCCCACAAACCAGCCGAAAATCTTCTTTGGGAGAAGATCTGTCATTGGGGTTGGTGTTACGTACTGTGCAGGGTTGTAAGGTTGGAGGTTTGATGTATTGGTTTGTGTTCCTTTTTTGGGCAGGATAGTGGTATGAGATTCTTTTTGTTTTTTTTTTTTGGTGGGGTTTGGTTTCATCGTGGCTGGAGAAGCGCAAGTATGAATGAATGAAGGGACGAATGGAGAGTCTAATTTTTTTAGGGCAAAAATAGTGCAGCCTTTGAGACGAGAATAGCTTGGTCTTTGGGACAAGAAGGTTTCCTTGGATTAATTAAAAGTCAAATGAGTTATCGAAAGGGGTAAGTTGGGCTGAACCTCAACTTCCGCCGTTGAGCCTCTGTGAGTTATGAAGGAACCTATAAATTTACGCACCTCTTCTGCCCTTTCAAGCAGCGATGGTGTATAGTTCTTCAGAGCGTCCGAGATCCCATGTTTTCAAGGTTCTTAAATTTCGAGGTCTCAGGTACTCAGTGGCCTATTAAATGAACCTAATCACTGCTGCGGCCTTTGTCAATCGACTGCCACCCATATATATTCGGAATGGAAGCCTGGTGTTTGTCAAGTCCCGAATAAAGAGAGCGAAAGACTCCAAGTTCCTTGAATGATTAAATCCTGGCTCCAAGGAGGCTTGTGCATGTCTTATGCAGATCGTTCGTGGGATCTTGCAACCCGGGTGAACTATCTCCATCGCACGTTCTGCGGTTCTTTGCTCCCTATCAATTAATATACCATGTCGGCTAGCGATCACCAAACAGACGCAAGCCGGGAAGATGATGGACATATGGATATGAACAGTCAAGCCTGTTGGCAGGTACGTAAAGTGCCAAGGCATCTGGTGGGCGTGGAAACGAGTTGCCATAACGGATGTGAGTACAACTGGCATCATCATATTTCACATTGCGGATTCAGAATCAGAGCATCCTCGCTCCCCCCCGCTCGCCCTCTCCCTCCGCACCCACTGCTCCGCTCCTCCACGACTCTTGGCCATATAAAATCCCCTCTCTTTTTTTCCGAACTGCTTACCCTCTCATGGCTACGCTACCGGTCCCCCGTGTCCTCCCCGCCCCTAAGCCCGACCTACGTGCCACAAGGGCTCCGACGAAGGACACATCCGGTATCAGGATGTTTCTCTGGCGGCAACGCATGTGGTTCGAGAGTACATTCGTGTTAACCCTGTTGGAACCTTGGGAAAAGTTTTTGCTACGTGAGCATTTCCTGTTTGTTGATGGAATGTCTTATATTGATTAATTGTTTTCAATAGTGTCTATCCTGGTTTTTACATGCGTTCTGATAGTGATAGCCCTATTCAAGTACTTGCCGCATCATCTTGATGTCATGCATCACCGCGCGGTGTACTATATATGGGGACAGGATGGTGGTGGTGGTAGCCTGTATTTCTGGCAGTGGCTACGTTTCGCCAAAGACGCCGGCGACGGCGTCCGGGGCCTCTTCATGGACCTATAGTTAAGGTCACCTCGTCAATGCGGTGACTTGGGAAGCCTTCAGACAGGCAGTCGGAGTGTTTATTGCCTCCGTAAGTTCCACACGGCTAATACACCGCAGTATACTGATCTCAATGACCCATATAGGCTATATTTGCCCGCTTGGACTCTCAGTCCATGCGCGCTCAGTTCGCTCCTTTTTCGAACAGCTCCTGTTGCTTTACTGGGACTTCTATGATTGTAGTTGATAGATACTTGTTACCTTAAGGGCTTCTTTGCTTACTTTTACTAATTATTGTGGCTACTGACCGGACATTATTGCTGGATCATATACATAATCTACTCGCTACATTCTCATAGCCTTTGATCGGCTCGCAGATAGGCACGTTGACTTGTCGGCTACGACTCTTAGCGTTTGCCATGGAATTGATCCGTGCTCTATGTATCGGTTCGCTAAAAAAAAGTGGTTCCTAAAGAAGTTAAAGCCAAAACCTGAATGGGCTCTTGAGCATGATATGCCGTTGGTCAGTTCAATGGAGTATCTCCTGAGGCTGTCGGGGTAAGAGTGCCTGGTACCTGGTGTACTCTCTCCAGTTATCGTTGTTAGAGCATTGCCGACTGGGAATTACGAAGGTCACTGCATTGTGCAATTGTTATTCCTCTCGGCTAATTGAATATTTATGCGGCGCACCTAAAATGTTGGTGTTTGGTTAACTTCAACGGAGCACCACTCCATCACCTCGCCTCCACTGGAGCTTCTGTTATATCCGACTCTTATGAATAACAAGTCGTATGACTATCAAACTTCCAACTTGTAAGCTTACACGACTCTACCCAGACTGTCGAAGGCATATACTTATGAGAAGTTGGTTCTTCCTCTCATCCTCTCACTTCTCATTGAAGAACCGCCGCAGCATCCTCGGCTTTCGTGACCATCTCTAGAGCAAGCTGAGCCTCTTCTTATCGCCTCGGATAGCCTGGTATTTGCGCCACTGATGGACGAATACCACGTTCTAGCTTCAATGCATTCCGAATCAAGTTGTATTGCGTTGTAGTTGTGCGATCGAGTATCGGGCCACAGGCGACTCCGCAGCTAGAATCATGGAAATAGGGGTAAAGTGTATACCCTTTGTGATTGTGAGAGTCAGGGTTCAACTATTGATAAATGATATCATATCAGGATTTAGATTGTGTTGAGGGTCTCATGCTGCTTCTTCTTGAATTCAAACCTTCTTCTTCTTCTTCGTAATAGTCAATCACTAATTCAGGCGGTGTTTATTAAAAGTACAATGGTCTCATCGGCCAGCTATTTTAACTCACCGAGCAAGACGTTCTACTTTGACGTGTGTATTTTTTTGACCCGATCTTGGTACATCATCAGGCTTTGCTGCGGCTTGCATTTTCGACTTAGACGGTTATCCCCTGGCAAGATTTGAATGGGATTCAGTGACTCAATATAATTTCGCCTCGGGCATCACCAAGAAACAATGGCAGTGGTTGTGAAAAAGTCTTACAGGCTCTACCCCGGGGTCAATCGTTGAATCCCCCACGCCATTCTGATGTTCTGAGCATACGTATATCAAGAACACTTGAATGGTCGGCTTGCAGAGGGCATTCGTTTATCATAACCGGGCAGGCAAGTTTTGAGATCAGAAAGAATGATCGTTCTCATTCCAAACTATTCCAAACATAGTATGCCTGATGATTAGTGGAATGTGTGGTACAATCGTTTTTCCACCAGCGAGTATACGGAACGTGGTTACAGAATCGTGGTTGCCTCGAGAGCAACTATTGACTCCAATGTAGAGCAGGAGCGGTTAGGCACGAATGCTCTGGACTAACATGGATCATGCTTTCGATCGAAACCAATATCGTGTTCTTTGATTAATTCGCGGGAAAAAAAACAAAGTGCAAAAATCAGGGGAGATCAAAATGCCGTGCTTTGCCTACGGAATGGAACTGGATATTTGTTTGAAAACCGATCAGCAGTGGGAGGGGTAATAGTTAGAACTTGTGGGGACCAAGGTTTCGCGTGGTATATATATATGGGAGTTTATTTGACAGTTACTTTCCCACGATACTACTCCCATGTGGCATTCGGAGCCATTGCTTCCGAGTTGAGTCTATGCCCGTGTCCATACCACCCGCTCGGACAATTCGAGTTGCTCTCCTTGTCTGTGCCAAGTTTTCCAAAAGGGTCGTTGTTTACCATGGCGACTATCAGTCGATGTTTAGGCGTTGGCTCAAGAGTACACTTCCACCTCGATCAGGTGTTACTCTGTCATTGGAGCCGTATGATGTGATGGAGGGAAAGTATCCCCGCGATGATGAGCTATACAAGTATGATGCGGTCATGATTACTGGATCACGTATGTCTTTGGTTCGCTGGTTGAAGTATACGAGGCTGAGATTAATTTGCTTCACTAGCTGCTGATGCAGGATCAAATGTCCCATGGATTACCCGCCTCGTCGACTATGTACGCCACGTCGAGAGTAAGCACTCTCAAGTTAGACTTTATGGTCAGCGTATATTCAACACGGTTGTTGAGTCATGTTAAATAAATCACAGGTATCTGCCTCGGACACCAGATTGTTAGCCGAGCACTGGGTGGAAGAGTGGAACAAAACGAGAGAGGTTGGGAAATAGGGTCAGGCATTGTTCATGCCACGAATGTCGGTAGACTATTACTCGGTGTGAACAAATTGGTAGGTGCGTCTAAACTCGGCTCCACTGGTATTGACACTCTGTTAGGAAGTGGAACATATCCACCGGGACCACGTACCCCTGGCTTCGCTTTCTAGCCCACTCACCTCAGGCGATCTACACATTCTAGGATGCTCAAACAAAACCCCAATCAGGGACTCGTCAAATTTTATCCGTATTCTCCCGACTCTGATGTTCGAAGGTCAAGTTTACTGGAACATGTTCATATCCTGACAGTGCAGGGCCATCCGGAATTTACTCCATCGATAGTGACGAGTCTTACAGGGGAAATGGTTGCGGATGGTGTTGTTGATGCGACTACGTTGGAAGATAATCGAAGATATAACGAAGCCGCTCGTGTTGCGGCGTTTAATGGAGTAGCTCAGATTCCGAATGGCTCGAGAATACTCGGGAATGTGTTTTGGAAAACGTTGGGCGTTTGGTAATAGGACCTTTAAGCGGGACCCGGCTAGTCCTCGACCACGGAGGGATATCCGATGGTTCTTCGGCCGTGCTCTCTAATTGTTCATTTGCTGTCGTTAATGATTTCCATTAGATGTCGATTCACAACCACTATATCATTGTAACATGATAAAAGGGCAGAGCAGTACCGCAGTTGTTGTTTGTGTTTATATCCTGCTTTCTCTGTCCCACAAGAATAATTGTCGTACTTACCCTTTCATATAGAATTATGACGAATTATGAGGGAGCTGATCTGCGAGTGCTTCTAAGATATAACGATCCATTGTCTCTGCGAGCAACCCAAAGACTTGTAATGCCCTCAAAATCCGAACAATGATTCCCATTGAAAGGTTTACAAGGGAGAGGGGCTTCTACTATCTCTCCCAATACCTATCGATCGTGATTATAGTCAGTTTGTCACTCCGGAAACGGTTTAGCAAGTTCTCAAGAGCGTTACTTGAACAAGTACTTTCATCAAATCATCACTGATTAGTAACCCTTCGGAAACAGCCGCTACTTCCTCGGTGCCACACAAGTAAACGTTTTCCTCCTGTCCAACCAACTCCTCACTTGGCTACTGCTGTAGATTTGCAAAACTCTTCTGAACAAGTTCTCAAGTCTCAGGGAGACCTCTGTCAAGCAACAGGCGGTGCTGCTGCTGCATGAATCGTCAAACACTTGGATTCGTTCAAGTGAACTGCTCAAGTATGTCATGTGCGTACATATTAACTATCAGATAACATAGAAGTAAAGGTCGTATAACAGCACGTATAAGTCCTTGAACCTGCAATAAAGACGATGTGTTTGTATTGTTCCTGGTCATATCTGACCCAACTCTGTTCGGGTTCGCGCTGAAATTGCTTGAGTGGCCTTTGTTGGGCCGCACTCCCCCGAAGCTAGGCTCCAGTTGATGTTTCGGGCCTATTGAAAGTGACTGGAAGATTCTGTATCTCTCAATTCGGATTCCAAGCTTTGAATGCACAACACTTGTAACAAGAAAAACTGGCAGAGAAAGACTGGCAAGTGAAGACTTTGACAAGTTTTACGGAATGTTCAAGCTCGCTGGGCCCTGTAGGTGCTCTTCTCTCGTACAATTTGACACTGAATGATATATATATCTATCAGCAGGTATTTTTGGATAGCTTCTCTGTCGCTTCTGCTAGTATATGCGTCAACTGTTGCCTCGTCCGCAGGAAATTGGATTTTCAGCCAAACGTTGAACAAGCAATGGGGGTGTGATTAGCCTATGATTAGACAGTGGTCCACATTTCTCTGCTTTTCTGTTAAAATGGTATTCGGTCTGGAATGTCTCGTAAGTCCTTTTCGCTGCCTCGGGATTTCATGTAGTAGCACCATCGGCTTAGCAGATTAAGTTTTTTTCGAAACACGAAGTACTTTTCGACGGATATAACTTTCCCTTTGGAACTATCCACAGGGCCTTGTCCAGCTCCAGTGGCGTTGTGAAGGATGTGTGCTGCGCACATCAAATTACAAAACACCTTCTTTGTACGAGAAGTCCCCGAATTTACCTATGCAATCGCTACTGGCATTGTTCATAGATGGGCGATGTACGGCACCATTCCGAACGATGCAACGAGGACCCCAGACTTCCTTCCAAATGAATTGACCACGGCAGGGATGACACTGGACAACAACTAAACGAGGGCATCAACGTCGTAGGAAGGCGTTCCGACTAAAGTTCGGTGTCTCATGCTGCTATGACGGAGGAAGACTCATGCTCTTTCTGAATTACCCTCCTCCGATTCTGTGTTGTTACTTCCGTCAATCCATCCTCTCCCTTGAGGATTTACGCTTGGTTTCATTTACTTATGTCGCGTCACAGGGTCTCTACAGATGACCTTATCTGACGGCCATAGGGCTGCTGGTAGCGTCACACAGTCACTATCTTCTGCCAATCTTAACCATCCCGACCAACATACGCCTGCAAATACGTGCATATGGGCGTCAGACCTCCATTGCATCCACATCCTTTGCACGACATATGGATTCCTCGATTAGCATGCCAATTCCAATGTTGCCCCCCCCCCGTCAAACGGTCCGGGTGGCTTTGTTGTTTGCGACGAACCCTCGTCCAACTTCAGTCGCGGCATTACATATAAAATCTACGAAAAATGGTTGATCTATCCTTACCCCGCAACTCGGGGTATGAACTCAAGATGACGCCTTACAACGTCTATGAAGAAAAGTATCCGAAGGGCAAAGACATGCGCGAAAATATTGATGTGATCATACTCACTGCATCAGGTATGCACCAAACAAACTTCTCGATACATAAACTTAACAACCACTGGTGTTTTTTTCAGCTGCGGATGCTCAGGACAGGATAGTTAGATACGTCGCCTCACATGTTATGTCCAACATGTGCACAATAAGTTAACACATGTCAGAATTGTTGGTGAGTGGCTCCGAATTTACTCCCAAAAATAGGCTTTTGACTGGGATTGATTAATAAGGCATTGGCTTCGGACATCAAATCATTGGCCGGGCTATGGGAGGAATTGTCACTGAGAATGTGTAGTGGGAGTATGGTCAGAAGCGGATCAAGCTCACTCATTTCGGTCAAGAATATTTCGGACTCAAGAGCGTACGTTTCTCGAAATTATAGATATCTTCCCTTAATTTGGCTGACATCAACCACAGTTTAAACTCTCGCAGCTCCACCTAGATCACGTTGCTCTCGACATACTCTCTGACCATGTCTCCGATGGGTCGATCCATCTTCTTGGATCGTCCGCCATAACTCCAAATCAGGGTGTTGTTAAACTCTACGGGGACTGTAGGGCATGTGATACTCAAGGCCGGGTTCATGACGTTCACCAACACACTCATATCATGTCTGTACAAGGACACCCCGAGCTTACCGAACCTATGGTTTCTGAGATCGTCCGCCGTTTGATTAGCGATGGCACTATCAAGGAAGGTGCAAACGACGGAGAGGCGAACGAGCCAGATACAGAAGAAGGCATGCTGATCCCGGGAATGCCTTTGCGACCCCGCGATATAAGTGCTGCAGGGAAAGCACCCCGGAGGATTTTTGTGTCAAGTACCAAGAGTAGTTACTCCACAATTGTATGTTGAAATGTAATACAGAAAGTCCGTCGATTCGCTTATACATGTTGAATACAAATAAGTATACTATACATCAGTTCTAAGAAGGTGGCTAGCATGGGGTCTTCTCCAGACATGGTTCGGACGCTTCACTGGCTTTTTGGGCTTCAACGTAACCCGTGCATCGTCACTATAGTCCACGCCGAATATCTCCCAGAAAGTTTTACCGATCACAAGTACACCATCATGATCTGATCCCCACCTCCTTCCAGTACCTTCCTTAATTAATGGTTCCTGGTCATGCCCTGCACCTGTTACACCAAAGTAGCTTGTGTATGCAAACTCATTAATACGTTTCTTCTCATTCAGTTGATGAGTAAGTTCAGTGACTGTTTGCTCGTCGAATTCCGGATGTCCTTGACAAGTCAAAATATGTACTTGTTCTGCCAGTCTGAAATCGGAATCGGGATCCTCTGGAGTTTCTGAAGTCGGGCAGAGTGGGTAGAATTTGACGATCCCTTGATTGGCGGTCATGTCGGATTGGGCCAAAAGGTAAATTTCACCGGATGCCAGAGAACCGGCCAGCGGTTCTATTTCTACGGTGTCCTGGTGGAATTGTTGGAGTGCCTATTGGTTGACAAGGTGCTTGTCGGCTTAAAGTGGCATTCCGGATTTGGAAGATGTGACTTACGATTTTGTCCACACCGAAGAGCAATTTGCCCATATATGTGGATTTAACAACTGTAGGTCCAATTTCCCATTCTTTGGGGTTCCTCTTAACCTCACCACCCAGAGACCGGCTGATAATCTGATGCCCAAAGGATATACCTGGTGCCGAACAATAAACAAACGCGTGTAAAAAGTACATGCAACATATAAGACCTACCGACTAATCTAGTTTCCGGATGGTAGATACCCACATACTTTACAAATTCTACAAGGCCAGTAATCCATGGTTCGGTGGAAAATGCGTCGTGGGCTAGAGATGGCGCGTGGCCAATACTTAATGGGAGATTTCAGGCGAGAAGTAAACCAACTTACGCGATCCTGAGACCATAATGACATCGTACTGGCTAATGAGCTCCTCCTCAGGATACTCCTCTTCCCGCGCGTCGTAACCATCCATGAGGAGCTTGAATCCCGAGCCTGGCGGCAAAGAGGCAAGCAACCATCGCCTATACATTTCGAGATAGTCGTCATTGAGCTCCTTGAGTTTTTTGGTCCAGTGACCGCAAATGAGTAGAGCAACGCGAACGGTTACAGAGCGGGGTAAAGGCGGCATGAGTGGCCAGGACACTTAGGTGATGATCCAGTATTGGAAAAGTGATCTTATAGATGGCTCCTGTCGTGTATGCTCACGTTTGTATAGGAATTATTCTTTGCGGGGGGGCGGGAAAGTTTTGTGGCAGGTAGATGGAACTGAGGGGGCTTCTCGGTATCCCAGGACACTTGGAAGTTTGTTCCTGCATAGGGAAAGGCGCGTCGGATATCGCCTAGCCTGACTTCCATTATTGAAAGGTTGATGACAGGGGGCGCGCTGATAGTACGAGAGTTGGTTGTGATGCTCCATCCTAGTGATTATCGGTATCTCGGCTTGCTCAATATAAACTCGATCGTGAACAACATAGTAGTTGTCAACTTGTCAAAACGTCTGTTATGGACTCCAAAACTCCGACATCTCTTGCTCAACCCCGCAATGACTGTTCAACAGATGCTTCTCGAAACCGTACGGCTTCTTTCCCGTTTCAATAAATACATTTCCACGATTTCAACTTAAATGCCAACCAATATACACTGCCTCTTCTTTGGTCCGTGCACCCAGTCAAGTAGACCGAAGTGTGTCCGTGGCGCCGTTTCTATTTCCTGTGACAGGGCGAAGTCAAGTACGAAGGCCGTCGACCTCAGAGAGTATCATCATCTTCGGTTCTAGGTGCAGGAAATAGCGGTCTTCTAAAGTAAGGAATATCACTAGTGCTGTCAAGTTACATCACCGCCTCTTTGAACAGATAATATTCGCCACCGCGATCAAATCGATGCGGCGGTTAACCAGTACCGATTCTGAAGCATTTATCCCGTCCAGCAAGTGTCAATTCGATCAAGGAGCTGCAGAGTGTTCGCTGCTTGATTCGCCAGTGTGACATCGAGCCGACTCGAGCGTCTCTGGGTTGAATCTCGATATCCGTCGGGCCAAGAACGGAACAGAAACAACCAATTGTAGCTCAATTCGTCCCTTCAAATTATCCATTATCCGAGTCGACACCCATACATATTGAAGACAGGGTTCTTGATACAACCGTGATATCATCATTGGAATCCGTGAATCCCATCATTGTCACCCAATAAGACGCAGCCGCAACATAAGTCAACCGGAGAATTTGATGGAATTTGGTAGAAACTCGTATTGGGTAGTTAGTCGGAAGAACGTCCCACAGGACGTAGTGCGAGTAGATACTTTCCTTCAGAGTGGGGTAATAAAGGCGAAAAGCATTGTTTTGATTGAAAGCATGAATTATACTATTCCATGATCTATAACAAGCTAAGACTAACGCTTGTAGAATCTCGGATAGGTGCCTCCCTGATCCTTACACTTACATCCAGAACGGAAAAAAGATACTAGGATACTCGCTTGATCGGTGCTCCATCAGGTTGTGGCGAACATTGGCCTTGTGAATATCGAGACTAGCAGCTGTAAAAAAGGTGAAAAACAATGGCAGTTGGTGTTACCCGCCAATAGTGATGCCGAACCTACACCATTACGAGTATATTTATCGTAAATAGCGCGAGGATTAAAGCCGGCGTGCCAAGGATGCGATCTTGAACGTAGTCATGTCGGTGCAAGCAAGACCCGAAACTTATTGATTAAATCATAACGGCCTCATTTGTTAATATTGATTGATGGATGGCACAGGTCAAGAAATTGTTAACGAACCGCGCATCCTCTTGGCTCCTACCTTTGTCTCAATTTTGTAGGGATGATATTTTATGCTTTTCGCCTCAAACATGACTTTTTTTATTATTCGTTCTCCATATACCAGCTATCACATGTAACATACCAAATCCATAATATCGCCTACATCCATAATTAATCAACTAAGCTAAAAGTCGACGTCAAGCAAGTATCTAG
The DNA here is from genome assembly GCA_029719445.1 of Agaricus blazei. NCBI lineage: Eukaryota > Fungi > Basidiomycota > Agaricomycetes > Agaricales > Agaricaceae > Agaricus > Agaricus blazei. The sequence continues at coordinate 1,248,488 of SSNC01000010.1, forward strand.
CACAAAATTAGGCTGGAATATGACCGGCCTGGACAAGGTGGTTGTCCATGAGGAATTTGGCACTGGGTTTCTTTGGTTCACCAACAGTCTTGCCTGCATGCTTCCCGTGTTTCTTCGGCTTCGCCACAATACGCTCATCCTCAGCATAGTCGACGCCGAACATCTCCCAGAACGTCTTGCCGATCACAAGAACACCATCGTAATCAGCTCCCCACCTCTTTCCAGTTCCATGTTTGGAGATGGGTTCATGTTCGTGGTCAAGGCCGCGATTGCCGAAGTAGCCAGCGAATGCGGTATCATTGATGTGGTTCTTTTCATTACGCTGGTGGATGAGCTCAGTCGTGGTTGGCTCATCAAATTCTGGGTGTCCTTGACTGGTCAAAATATGGACATATTCGACCAGCTTGAAATCGGGGTTCTCCGATCTCCTGCCGAAGTCATAGAACTTGACGATCCCTTGATTGGGTGTTATATCGGAATGGGCCAAAAGATAGATTTCGCCAGATGCCAGATGATCATTGAGGGAATCTAGATAGACAACGTCTTGGTGGAATTCTTGGAGTCCCTATTTGGTGACGTTCGCTCAATCAACGCTGTTGCTTAGGAATGTATGTTGTGGCTTACTATGCGGTCGACACCATAGAGCAATTTACCCATGGCGGTGGTCTTGAGCAAAGTAGGACCAAGCTCCCATTGATTAGGGTTTCGGCCTACTTTACCACCCAAAGAGCGACCTATGATCTGATGCCCGAAGCATACACCTGATGCAGAGTGGTTAGCAATGACAATGGTACGGGGCTAAAGATTAGACGTACCGAACAATCGGACTTCGGGGTGGTTGATACCGACATGGCGAATGAAATCGACAAGCTTAACGACCCAAGGCTCGTCCGACCAGGCATCCTCAGCTACAATGGTGATTAATTAATTTCTAATGGAAGTTTCGGACAAGAGAAAATCTAACTTACGGGAACCTGAGAGCATAATGACGTCGTACTCGTCGATGAGACCCTCCTCGGGGTATTCGCCCTCCTTGGAGTTATAAGCATCCATGACGAGCCTATATCCAGAGTGTTTTGGGAGAGAGGCATTCAACCATCTCCTGTACATGTTGAGATAGTCGCCATTGAGCTCAAGCAGTTTTTTGGTCCAGATACCATTGACGAAGAGAGCGACGCGAACGACTCTGGCACCGGAGTTAGCAGGCATGGTTAAGCAAGGTAATGCAGATATGTGATGAATTAGGAGCAAGCAGACACTGCTGCTTTTATAGGTGGCTCCTTTCGTGTATGCCCGAGTTTGCAAGGAGAATAAACTTTGCCGAGCGCTACGAGGGGCTTACGGCGTATCCACGTCCCGTTATCATGTCGGTGCCTCATACATTCCTGCACATGGGAAAGCCTCGTCATATGGCTTCGATGACTTGAATGGAAGGCGCTGCATATGCGGACGGTGCGCGATATTATCTAGATCGCGAGACAGCCGGAATGATTGTTCGAGATGATGATTGCAATATTGGCGCCTTCGCTCATCCCAAAAGCGGAACAACAAACGCGCAATGGTCATGAGATCCATTATAGACCGGGCGACCAACTCCAAAGCTATCTCGTTCAAGGGGAGCGACGGCTAAGTGTATGATCGTCAAACCATTAATATTCCACTCACTCCCTGGTTGAGTAACCCGGAATGCTTCACGCGAGACCAATCATAGTTTCTTTTCATTTTAATGTAAAAATTCTGATCTTCACATTAACTTTCGATAACGTCAACTTGTAAGGGACATGAACTGCCCAACGTTCCACTCAACCAATCCCGTTGATGGAAGCCTGAGTTTCGAAACCCCTGTAACACAGAAAACTGTCAAATCTTATGAGGGCCCTGCACGTCTTGTCGTTACAGACCGAGAAAGGATAAGATCGTCTATCGCCTTTCTGTTTGTCAAGTCAACTGTTGATCGTATCCGTTCCAGAAAAAATTGTATTCCTTGTTTTCGGGTTCAAATTGAGCCAATTCTCTTCCGATAGCTTTTTGACACTTACTTACAGGCTACATTCAAACCTGTCTAAGTGCCGTTCGAGTAACAGTACGGTTGCCGAAGGAGACATGGTCGGAGTTTGCGCGTAACACTGCAGAGCCTCAGATCCAGATCTGGTCCATTACCAATCATAATGCATCATGCATCATGCCCAATTCAACATATCGTGTTGTCACAGGTGTTGAATCATAATTCTCCGCCAAAAACGATGGAAAAATGTGGGTTTCTAGTGCATCCGAAATGGTGGAATAGGTATGAACCAGTCGAACAGCGCACAAGGAATTCCAGCGTGTGGGCCTTCTTTTCTGGTAAATTTCTGATTCGCTCTGTGTGAGAATGCAATGTGACATCACGTAGTCCCAATGCCAATTGTGGCCCATACAACAACGAATAGCCAATTAGACTGTATCTATTTGCCGTTCAGCGCCTGTATGAGTGACCTTCCAGGCAGGGAAAGTTGGAGTGCCAATGCTTTCAAGAAGCGGATTCTAGCGGGCTCTCAGTTGCTCTCTGAACCAGTAATCAAGGCCAAAAAGAAAGAAATATGTTTCGACTGTAGCACAATCATATTTTTGTTTTAGCCGTACAACTATTCTATGATCTAATCATTTGATACCAAATTAAGATCGCTCTGCTTGAATACCTTAGAGAATACCAGAGCCAAAGCCCGATACCGCTGTAAGTCAGATGCAAAAAAGCCCCGGATTAATCAAAAGCGGCCGAGTCTCAGTCCTATCGTTGACTGGCATGGTTCGTCTTTAGTGAACGGTTGGCATTACTCAAGAAGCTACCTCAGCCGAATTCGACTCACCGGGTCTAAGCCCACAAGATAACGAATCACAAAAGGAAGTGTCAGAAGTAGAAATAGCCACGGAGTACAGAAATTTCAACTTTCACAAAACAGGCACGCTAAACTTTAAGCTTCAAATACAACATTCGATTTATTCCCGTTCGTCCGCTAGGACGGATACATTTATAGATTCGTCGGAAATACATGAACTAAATCGCAAGATGGAACATGTCGAGGACGTTAATGTCAAGGAGATATTTGGCGCTAGGCTTCTTCGGCTCAACGATCTTGCCTGCATCCGTTCCATGTTTCTTCGGCTTCGGCGCAATTCTCTCATCCTGACTATAATCCACACCAAACATCTCCCAGAACGTTTTGCCGATGACGAGGACACCATCATAATCAGCTCCCCACCTCTTTCCAGTTCCATGTTTAGCGAGAGGCTCTTCGTCGCCCTTAGGACCATGAGGGCCGAAGTAGCCTGCGTATGCAGTATCGTTGATATGATTCTTCTCATTACGTTGGTGGATGAGTTCGGTGGTGGTAGGCTCATCGAACTCTGGATGCCCTTGACTGGTCAAGATATGCACGTTTTCGACCAATTTGAAATCGGGGTTCTCTGACTTGCGGTCGAAATCGTAGAACTTGACGATTCCTTGATTGGGTGTAATTTCGGAATTGGCCAAGAGGTAGATTTCACCGGATGCCAGATGGTCATTGAGAGAATCCAGATAGACGACATCCTGGTGGAATTCTTGGAGTCCCTAATTTTTTCATTCAATACCGCCAGTCGAATCCAGAATAAGTTGCTTACTAAATGGTCAACACCATAGAGCAACTTGCCCATAGCGGTGGTCTTCACGTGAGTAGGACCAAGCTCCCATGCATTTGGGTTCCGTCCAACTTTGCCACCCAGAGAGCGGCAGATAATCTGATGCCCAAAGCATACACCTGATGTCAAACAATCAGAAGCGAGTACAATATGATATTGAATATCAAGCCCACCGAAAAGTCTGACTTCGGGATGATTGATACCAACATTGCGAATGAAATCAACGAGCTTAACAACCCATTCTTCGTCCGACCATGCGTCATCAGCTACAATAGTGGATGATGAACTTCCGATGAGAATTTCGACGTGAAAAACAATCCAACTTACGGGAACCCGAAATCATAACGACGTCGTATTCGTCGACGAGACTTTCCTGGGGATATTCGCCATTCTTGGGGTTATAGGCATCCATGATGAGTTTAATTCCCGAATGTTTCGGCAGGGAGGCTAACAACCACCTCCTGTACATGTTGAGATAGTCGCCATTGAGCTCGAGCAGTTTTTTGGTCCAAACACCATTGACGAATAGAGCGACGCGAACGACTCTTGCACCGTTAGCAGGCATGATTAGGCAGGTAGGTGATGAATCTGAAGCAAGCAAGCAGCTGTGCTTTTATAGGTCGTTCCTTTCATGTATGCTCGAGTTTGCAAGGAAATAAACGCCGCCGAAGGCACCGGAGGGATAGCTCAACTTCTCTGTGTCCTGTCAGGCCTCGTTCGCTTCCAGATAAGAAAAGTCCTCATCAGAAAAGGCCTAGCACTGAGACCGCTGGAATGTGGATGTGGTATATCTGGCCAAGACTAGAAACCAGGAACATCATGGAATAGTCGTCTCAAAAGGATTATCCCGGCAGGCAATATACGATACAGATATGATCGTGAAACACTGGGTCAACGGTTTGCGCGAAGCACAGCGTCACAACTTTCGCCCGGGTCGGGTGGTGAAGAATGTGGACTATCCAGTGCTTCGATCAGCTAGTCCATGAAACCCGCCGGATAAACTTAGAAGCATTGAGCATGTCGTGTACCATTCTGTGAGATTCAGAAGTGGCGCCATTTATCATCCGCCTACTTTACTTACGGATATGCTCTGAGCAAGAATGAAGTCTTTTATGTCATTTTATCGAACCATACGTTGGTTTGGTCCGTCCTACAAGATAGTTTTTATCTGTTCATTAGGCAGCGATTGTATCTCTGTGCAATCAATACTCACTTGCATGCAGACCTGTCAGTACGTTATCTGGGTGCTCTGAGTGTTTTTACCGTCAGAGTGGAGTAAGTGGTTCTAGTGTTAGGGGTTATGTGACAGTGTCAAGCTGAACGTCACACCATCGCCACAACAGTTACTCGGCTGGTCCGTGGCGGATATCATCGGTTCAGGAGACCCGGAGGTGTCATAGCAAAGGAGGGCGATGCTTCCGGGCCTTCCGTATTTACTGTATGAAATTTACGCCGAGTCCAAGAATACATTGCCAAGCATTCTCAATATCATAGTTGTTCGGTAGGTTCGCCATGGAACATAGTGCCCAGGACACCCCGAGCACCCAGTGGGCAAATTGTACAATCTGACTTATGCGAGCGAACACCTTCCAGAAAACTAATAGAGGTTAGTAAAATCTCTATATTCTAGAATGTTTTGCACAGAATTTAGCCTGAGCGCTGTTTAATGCAAGTCGGTCTTATCTAATTTAGGATTAAGCGTAGCATTTTTTACTGTTTAGCGAGAGTACTATATCCAAGGGTCAATTTCGCCGGCCGCCAGGCATACGATGGATAAATTGTTGTATTTACTCCGGATGACTTACTACAAGTCACCGGTCGCTCAGCTTAGCTCAAGTCCGAACCTAGCAGCTCCAAAGTCTTAATGCACTCTTTATCACACTAGAAGTCATAACATCACAAGATAACACACTGGTATATTACGAGATCGCTATCCACTCTTACAAGTAGCACGACAAATACTTCACTCTGATCCACTACTAGCAACAAGCAAAAAGAACAAAGTCCAGACATTTACCGAAGCCACGTAAGATGGACCCGAATCAGTCCACCTAGTTGAAAAGTTGAAAGAGCTCACGGGCACTGGGTTTCAGTGCCAAGTGTGAAATGCGGGAATCTTCACTGTAGTCCACACCAAACATCTCCCAGAATGCCTTTCCGATCACAAGGACACCATCATAATCGGGACCGAATCTGGCTCCGTGTCTACGCTTGCTAGTATGAGGCTCGTGCTCACGACCAGAGCCCTTGGGACCGAAGTAGCCAGTGACTGCCTCCTCATCAAGGTGATTCTTCTCATCACGTTGACGAATCAGCTCGGTCATCGTGGCCTCATCGAATTCCGGGTGACCTTGGCTGGTCAAGATATGAGCGTACTCGATGTACTTGAACCTTGGGCTTTCCGAGTGCGGACCGAATTTGTAGAATTTAACAATGCCTTGATTCACTGTCTTCGGGGAACTTGCCAAGAGGTAAAGTTCACCAGTCGCCAGCTTGTCAGCTAAAGACTCGATTGGTACAGCATCTTGATGGAATTGTTGGAGTGCCTGTTTGTTAATCAAATGCTCGTTCAATGTTCTTCTAAAGATAGATCAATATACTTACAATTTTCTCCGCGTCATAGACCAATCTACCCATGGGGGTAGTTTGGAGAGCTGTAGGACCAATCTCCCAACCTCCAGGGTTCTTGCCAACAGAGCCACCTAAAGCACGGCAGATAATCTGATGACCGAAACATACACCTAATGTAGAGTAATTAGAAACAACTCAACAAGAGCACACGCTAATGCCTAGACCCACCGTAGAGTCTGATGGTTTGATAGTTCTTGATTACATTTCCGATGAAATCAACCAATTCACAGACCCATGGAGCATCAGACCATGCATCGTTAGCTGCAGATCGCGACAATCTGATTAGTCTCCACACAGCATTTGTGATAGGCAAAATCCAACTTACATGACCCGGTGAGTAGCATGACATCGTAGTTGTCGATATATTCTTTCTGGGGGTACTCTCCGTCCTGGGTATCATAGGCATCCATGACAAGAGAGTATCCCGAGTTCTTAGGCAAAGAGGCATTCAGCCATCGCCTGTACATGTTGAGGTAGTCTCCATTGTGAGCCAGAAGACTTTTGGTCCAGTAGTCATTGACGAATAGAGCGCAACGAACGGTTCTAGCACTAGAAGCAGGCATATCTGGACAGGATAGTGGGGTAACGAACCAAGGATAGGAAAGCTCTGGAGGTTTTATAGGCGACTTCCCTCCTGTATGTTGACGTTTGGAACTCGGAGGATAAACCTTGCAGAACGCCGCTCAACGTTTCACCATTAGAGGTTAGTAGGGTTTCGACCGTTTCGTAAATTACATACTCTTTAGCCGCTCACGAAGTACATAAATTCTACGATGAAAGCGAAGACTCGCGTCCCTGGGTGAAGAACCACGTCATTGTCATGTGTAATGGAACAAATGGCATAGTCTAGTGCTATGAAAAGGACGCTATAAGTGCGCCACCATCATATCGGCTGTCAATCACTCAAGCTTTGTTGATCTTAGTCCGAGGATAGTAGCACTGATTGCGCTCGAGCGTCACATAATCAACCTGCAAAACACAATCCGGCCCAAAGAAGTCGGTCAACTTCTCTGAATCCTGTCAAATCTTTGTTCGCTCCCACATATAGTAGCTCAAAAGGAAAAGCCTCGTTTAAAATGGTTCAGCAGGATCACGATGACCTAAATTTTGACACTACGTACGCACTACGTAGATCCCGGGATTGTCTACCATCTTGAGGTGCCGGTTGGGACAGGGATGGAAGAGAGCGACTACCGGAGCAATGTCTTCAGACATACCAGAAACTTCTTGGTTTTGGATTCGAGATGTGTCAATTATTTGGATCTGGATGTGCCATTACAGATACTCAAACACAGCCCGCAGTACACCACGTAGATTTACATGTGCTCTCGGTGGAAGAGCGTCCTAGATTTCCAACGGATTAAATTAGAACAAAAACACTTCTATATTCTACATCCGAAACGTGACGACTAAGTTGAGACGCGAAGAAGGTACTTGGCATTGGGTTTCTTCATCTCTTCTATGACTTTGCCTGCATGCTTGCCGTGTCTCTTCGGTTTTCCAACAATCCTCTCATCCTCACTATAGTCAACACCAAACATCTCCCAGAATGTTTTACCGATGACAAGAATACCATCATAATCCGCTTCCCATCTCTTTCCAACTCCTATGTATTTAGAGATAGGCTCATCATCACTGGGCGCACCGTGCGGACCAAAATAGCCAACGTATGCTGTATCGTTAATGTTATCTTCCTCTTTAAGTTCACGAATAAGCTCGGTAACAGTGGGTTCATCGAATTCCGGATGACCTTGACAAGTCAAAATATGAACATATTCGACTAATTTGAAATCCGGGCTTTCCGAATGCCGTCCGAAGTCGTAGAACTTGACGATTCCTTGGTTGGGTGTCAAATCAGAATGAGCCAGGAGATAAATTTCACCGGAGGCCAGATGACCAGCCAGGGACTCTATTGGCACGATGCCTGAATGAAACTCTTGGAGTCTCTATTTGTGGACGTTCGCTCATTCAGTGCCTCATAATTTAAGGTTACGTTACTTACGATTTGGTCAACGCCATAGAGCAATTTACCCATGGCAGTGGTTTTCAGGATGGTAGGACCAGCCTCCCATCTGTTAGGGTTTGGAATAACCTCGCCACCCAAAGAACGACTAATTATCTGATGCCCGAAGCAAGCCCCTGATGTAAAGTAGTCTGAAACGACTGTGATACGGCTAAACGCTAAACGCACCGAAGATCCTGACTTCGGGGTGGTTGACACCGACGTGGCGAATAAAATTTATAAGTTTAGTGATCCACTCCACGTTCGACCATGCATCCTCAGCTGCCAATGTGATGATTAGTCCGTTAGAGAGCAACATTTAAAGCAAGAATGAGCCTAACTTACGGGATCCAGAGACTACAATGACATCGTACTCATCAATGAGACTCTCCTCGGGGTACTCGTCTTTCTGGGCGTCGTAAGCGTCCATGGCAAGCCTATATCCCGAGTTTCTCGGCAAAGAGGCATTCAACCATCTCTTGTACAGGTTGAGATAATTACCATTAAGGCCCTTCAGTTTTTCGGACCAATGACCACAGACGAATAAGGCGGCGCGAACGACTCTAGAACTGTACATAGTAGGAATGACCAAGCAACGCAGTAGGGTGATAAATTAACGGCAGGAAAGTGAAGGGTGGCCTCTTTTCGTATGTGTCTGCGTTTGAAAAGGGAGCAAACATGGCCGAACGCTGTGGAGGCTTTGCGCGTGGGTCCGTCAAGCGGGGTATCGGCATCATCGCAGGGCGCTTTGTTCGCTCCGGCATGTGGAAAAGTCCCGTCCGAGATAACCTGGTAATAACTTCGATGATTCGAACACCGATGATAATGCGGTATGTCTGTACGAGACAGCTGGAATGATTACTCCCTTTGATTGTTCCACTCACACGGCAGTCAATCAGCTAGTCGGGTGTTTGGGGTGGCTTCTGTGTGGCTTAGAAGTTGAGAGATTGTGCATCAGATTTCGTAAAGGTTGGCTCATTCCTGATTCGATGATTCGCGTGTCACGGACCCTTACAAATTCTGATTGAGAATGACAAATAACGAGCGCTGAGCATCAATGAAACGTACCTTATGGACTTGGAAGTCACCTCCCCTCTCGATTGTACTTGGACGTCCCACTGTAGTCCCAACTATTTCTAAATCTGAATCCATTATGCTCGAACTGTGCGACACTACTTCTCGGAGTGTACAAATAGATATTATCTAATCTTCAAGTTTAAGATAGAGGGACCGATAAACCCCACGTCATCTAGCCCGAGGGCTAGAGAGATCTGTGGTATTATGTCGAAGATGAAGCAAGAGCTAAACATATGGGCGGAATTAGAGCTTTCCCAAACTACTTGGCGCGCGAATGTTTTCCCCCAGAACTCATCGACGCTTCGGTATCAAAGTCGATCCCGCGGTGTTGGCTCTTCACTTCAAGCCCATAAAAGTCGCTATCTAAAGTATATAAGTTCCAGTATTCCGTTGTCAAAAAACGGGACGGATTTCTCTAGACCAGTTCCTGGCTCGCAAGAGTGTGTCTGGGACACTGAAGTATGATAAATGAATCTTGCGCAGACCAGGCTCCAAGGCGGAGTTAACATGGAATCGATCCAGGCCAGAAGTTTGTTGTAGTTCCGATAGCAAACTTGTAAAAGATCTGATGATACAGAAAGCCATCATGTGAACAAAAAGGGACTAGCTGATGATACAGAATGAGAAAGCCATCATGTGAACAATAAGTGACGCTAGTCACTTTTGTTCCGGTGATTCTTTCCACGATGAGGCTATGATGTCCTGTTTTTGACATCCATGCCACCGACCCGACTTTGTAGACGTCCCAGCAATGTGTTTCTGGCCGGGGTTGTTATAGCTCTTATCCTTTTCTATCCATTTCATAAGGAGGGCCGAGAGGCCACGAGATTTCTTCCTACTCCATTCAGGGCTGTGACGACCGTGACTCAGTACGAAACCATCACTTCAACTGTTGTTCCAGCACCAACACCTACACGAACAAAGCTCGGAAAGCATACATATCGTGGGGATGGTCTACTTGAAGTTCATTATGGTGGATCTCATCCTATCTTTGAGCTGATAAGGCGAGCCGAGAAGGACTGGGAAGCTAAACTGAATCGTGCTAGCAAGAATCTCCACGACGCCGTCAAGGAATATCGACGACGCTATAACCGCGATCCTCCAAAAGGGTTTGATATTTGGTATGTTATCGTCCTTTCTTCTTGTGAACCTGTACTGACACCTTCTCAACCTTTTCAGGTGGGAGTATGTGACAGAACACAAGGTCCAGCTTCCGGACGAGTATGACCAAATATTTCGCGATCTTGAACCATTCTGGGGATAGAGCCATCAGACCTCTTCAACACTCAGGCCGAACTGGAGAAAAGAGTTGATTCGTACACTATTGGGAAAACCCATGGCTCTAAAGTTGATGTCCTTACTTATGCCTTCAACCCCGGGCGATATGATCAGCTCATTGTCGGGTCAAAGAAGATCGTTGCTCTTCTAAACGAGATCCAGCATCTATTACCCGAATTCCGCATGACCATAACACCTCACGATGGGCCAAACCTTTTGTCAGATTGGGAAGTTAAACAAGCAACACTGGAAGCCGCCGCGGCCAAAACCTGTGGGTTATCTCCTCGTGCATAAGGTAACCTACTTATCTCGTTGCGATTGCAGATCTTGAGAAGGAAATGCTTCCTAAAGTCACTTCAGCTGGGTGGAAAACCGCTTGCCCTCCTATGAGTCCTGCACGTCGAATACCCATTAATCTTGATATACCCTTTCGGCCGCACTCTCAAAAGACTTTTATTCATAATCACCGTCAAACGATGGATCCTTGTAACCATCCGAGTCATTTTTATCACCATGGTCAATTCCTTTCCCATAACTATGGCCCCAGACCTCAATCCACCATGCTTCCCGAGTTCTCTTACTGTTCCACCACCCTGCACCACAACATTCGAATTCCTGTACCTTATGGATGGGTTGAAGATATCACGCCACGCCACGAAGATCCTGATTTTGATGACAAAGTGGATGACCGTTTGTTATGGCGTGGGAGTAACACGGGAATGTTTCATGGGAGTTCGACCCGTTGGAGGGACTCACATCGCAATTCCCTTGTCCGAATTGCCAATGAGTTCGATGGGACAGCTGATGTTTTGATGCCCACTGAAGGAGACGATAAACCGGTGGGAAGTCCCAGAACGTTGAAGAAATCGGCTATCAACCCTACTTTCTTCGATGTGGCCTTTTCCAACAAACCAATCGGTTGTTCAGCCGATGTTTGTCCTGTTTTGGAAGATTTATACCTATGGCGACCATATATGAAACAAATAGAAGCTGGAATGTATCGCTATGTTGTAGATGTGAGAAAATTCTAACAATCCTCGGCGACTGTTGCTAATCATTTATCAGGTTGATGGCAATGGCTGGTCAGGACGTTTCAAGCGCCTCATCACCTCCAACTCTTTGATATTCAAATCCACAATATACCCTGAATGGTGAATCGTGTCTGTAAAAACGATGTCATTGAAGTAACTAAATCAATTTACAGGTACACTGACAGAATATCTGCTTGGGTCCACTATATACCGGTGCAAGTGGACCTGTCAGATTTGCATGACAGTCTAATCTTTTTCCGCGGTGATGGCAATGGCGAGGATCTCATGAACATTTAGGAAAGAAGATAGCTATAGCAGGTCGTGAATGGAGCTTGAAGTTCTGGAGGCGCGAGGACATGAATGCATATTTCTTTAGGTAGGGTGCATATTTTCTATGGGTATCCATACTCAAGTCGTTCTTAGGTTGATATTAGAATATGCTCGTTTAATGAGTTCAGATAGAGCAGCTATGTCATATTCACCAGAGTTTTGATAGAATGTGCGAAGAGTGAACTGCGATCGCTATGTTACACGACACTAACGGGACTCATGTACTCAAGTTGATTCAGCGGTCCGAGTATCCATTGCTTCACATGGGAACACCGCTTTCTCTCAACGCTTGTGACTACTTTCGAGCAACATGTGGAGTGGTATTGGGTTATCATTCGTTTGATAGGCTATTCGGCAAGAACGTTCCTGCTTTTCGTTCATCTGACCCGGGAATATGCTGATGTAGACACGTCAATCTTTGTGGTTGTATGGCTTGGATATGTGTCCAGTTGCGCGGGGTAAGCTCTAGTATAATATTTTTGAATTTCCTGGGATTAACCGGATAAATCAGGAATGAATGAGCTTCAAACGGAACTTCAATCCTCGAGAATGGGAAAAAACTCGGAATTTATAGGAAGGACGAAGACGAAACGTTAGTTATGATAACATGTCTGGCAATAGGAACATTTAGTAAATAAGAAATGACAAAGAATGGTTCACCCATTGGATCAGCGCCGTCTAAGAGTCAGGAGGTTCGTTTGAGGTCGGGATGAGCTTCATAATGAATACAATTCGTACTGACGTTGTCGCTCTTACAGTTTTTCCGAATTCATTTCCGTACCTGCTTGACAAATTGGCGGCCGCACTTCAGCCACCCCGGAAGTGCCATTCGCCACGCTACCCTGATCGGATCTCGTCACTCGTAGGTTTGAGGTGTGTGTGAGCACTACTTTAACGCTACGTGGGTAAGGGCTTCTCGGGATAGATTGCGTACACGCGTTGGAGCCATTCGTAATCTCAACAAAAGGGGAAAGTGCACATAATATGGTGCGTATCCAACCGCTCCCATGAAATTATGCGTGCCGCATTTGTATAAATCGAGCTCTGTTCTACTGCCGCTCGCCTATCAGGTGCCGCTTGGAGTTGACACAAGATGCTACGCTTATTTGCTTGGCTTTCCATTGTCGGTCTTGCCCATGGCGCTATCTACGATGATATCCTCGACGTCATTCATATGGAATTCGATTTTATCGTTGTTGGAGGTGAGCTATTGCCACCCTCATTCAATCTTTATATGAATGTCGGAGTAGGTGGAACCGCCGGGTCTGTCATTGCCAATAGGTTGTCTGAAAATCCGGACTTTCAAGTGTTGGTCATCGAAGCTGGACCTCTGTAAGTAATTTATTGATTATGCTTCAAGCTCGCTGTTTAACCTTCCAAAACAGGGCAAGAGACGAACTTGACATAGAAGTTCCCTTCGATGCATTTTCGCTCTCTAATTCTCGCTTCGACTGGAATTATACTTCCATTCCTCAAGCCGGGCTCGGTGGTCGTATATTACCTTATGCTCGGGGGCACGTCCTTGGAGGTTCCAGTTGCATAAGTAAATGCTTCTAAAACTGCAGGAGCGTTTTCTGATCTTTGAGTCAGATGCGATGTTTTATACTCGGGGGTCATCTGATGACTACGATCGCTTCGCCCGGATCACCGGTGATTCTGGTTGGTCTTGGGATAATCTCCAGCCTTACATCCGCAAGGTCCGTGAGCTTAAGGATATTTCAACATTGTAGGTTGACTGACTGTCGCCACACGCGGTTCAGAACGAGAAGTGGACAGAACCTGCAGATCAGCATAACACAACCGGCCAATTTGATCCTTCGGTGCATAGTACTACTGGTATGACTTCAGTCAGCCTGCCTGGGTTTGCGCAGGAGATAGACGACAGGGTGATTCAAACGACGAAACAGTTGAGGGACGAATTTCCTTTCAATCTAGATATGAATTCTGGGAAACCTTTGGGCTTAGGCAAGTTCACTTAAGCGCTCGTCTCGGAATTCCTGACTGTTAACCATATATATAAACTAGCATGGCTTCAATCCACCATTGGCAATGGTACCAGAAGCAATGCGGCTTCTTCGTACCTCAGTGATCAAGTTACTCAACGTTCGAATCTCCATATTGTACCCGAGACTCGCGCAACGAGGATTCTTCCCACTCAGAAAGGGAAGAGCAACCAATTGTCTCTGCTTACAGTCGAACTTCTCTCAAGCTCAGGTGAGCACAAATATGTCATTGCGATATTATTGTTAAATCCGGGTGCCAGGCCAATCAAGTTTGATCAATGCAACAAAGGAGGTCATTCTCTCTGCGGGTACCATTGGCACGCCGACGATTCTATTACACTCTGGTATTGGAGATAAAACTGCCCTCGGAGATATTGGTATTACTTCTGTTGTTGACCTACCAGACGTCGGGAAAAACCTAGTGGATCATCCAACAATGTCTATAAACTGGAACACAACGTCTACAAATCCCTTTGATGGGTAGGTCAGATAGATTTATTTCGATTGTCCTAATTCTCGCCTAGTTTATCCTTGAATCAGACTCTGAAAGCTGAACAGTTGGATATTTGGAAGCAAAATCGAACGGGTGCCTTGACCACTTTGGGAATAAATCAGATTGCTTTCCTCAGGATTCCTGACGACTCTGGCATCTTCCGCCAGTTCCCTGACCCTGCTGCGGGAAAGAACACCCCTCATATCGAGCTTGCTATGGGAGTGCGTCTTGATCAAACTTTTCCTGATGAGGCGCTTACTGATGCACCTCATAGAGTGGTATGACAAGCTTCATCCCCGGCCATTTCGTAGGAGTAGGAGCTAGCATAGTCTCACCCGCATCAAGTGAGCTGAAAGAGCAACTAATATGGAAACGTTCTGATTCAGATCGCAGAGGGTTCTGTCAAAATCAACTCCACTGATCCACTTGCGATGCCACTAATTGATCCTGGAATTCTCGATTCCGCATTTGATGTGCAGGCGTTTATGGAGTCATTCAAGAGCGCGAGCAGATTTTTCGGGGCTCCTGCCTGGAGTGACTTTGTGTTGAATATCACCGGTCCAATAGCGGGCGCAACGACAGACGACGAGCTTGAAGAAATCATTCGCGCTAGTGTCTTCCCCTCTGGACATATTGTTGGCACTGCAGCAATGTCTGCTAAACACGCTGATCATGGTGTTGTTGATCCTGACCTGAAGCTCAAGGACGCTTCGGGTCTACGGGTTGTTGATGCGTCCGTCATGGTGAGTACTCCACTTCAAAGGATTTTTGTCGCGAAGTTTACCATTGTAACAGCCATTCGTTACCGCTGGACATACACAAGCGCCTGTTTATATTATCGCCGAGAGGGCGGCTGATCTTATCAAGGGAGACTGGAAATCACCGGGACTATCATAAGTTTAATCGCGCCTAAGGGTCGCTTCTTCAAACGTGTAGTGGAGCCGTGTATTGCTTGGTACTACGTAGGGTAGGTCTGCTTTTCACCGCTTGCCCTCTCGTTTTCATATCGAGAG
Organism: Agaricus blazei; assembly: GCA_029719445.1. Lineage (NCBI taxonomy): Eukaryota > Fungi > Basidiomycota > Agaricomycetes > Agaricales > Agaricaceae > Agaricus > Agaricus blazei. Next base: position 1,264,003 of record SSNC01000010.1, read on the forward strand.
GTTCCGATTCCCTATATCCGCAGGGAACATTCTCTGAAACTGACATGTATTTTGTCACTTAAGTAACTAATTATTCAAATGATGTCGAGTTATTCTATTGGCGCTAACCAAATATGGAAATGTCGTGGCCGGCGCGTTTGATCTTTCATAAAAATGCCAGAAGCCAAGAGAAGAACAATTCATCAAAACGAAGTTTTCCCCCAATCCTGACCAAATAAGGTGACCGTCAATCAACATGGGCATAGAATTCCTTGGCAAATCAAACACTCTGGACACGAACCTCCGCTGTAATCCAGCCCCCTTTAAAGAAGCAGCACCGGACATGAAGATGAGCGTCAAGTGATTCCCCCTTGCCCCTCTTTTTCATGCGCGATGGGACTCAGCCGCAAACTTGTCATTCCTTTATTGACCTCCCTATTGGTATTCACTGGTCTCAGCATCATCTATTCTCAATCTTTGCTACCCCGGCGTCAGGGCCAGTCAACTCATGAGAAATCCGCATGTTTCCCTCCACCCTCTGACGAAGATTTCAAGCTGTTAGATCCTGACAGTATCACATTGGAGAGGTTGAGGACGTTACATGACTATCGGGACGACGGGCTACTCGGGGTTAGCTCAACCGATGTGCATCCTATTCATGACCTCATTACACGGGCGGCAAGGCAATGGCATGTCAAGAAAAATATTGCGAGTTCGAACCTACAGGAGGCTGTGTGGGAGTATCAGCGACGGTACAGACGCTTACCGCCAAAGGGTTTTGACAAGTGGTGAGAAATTTTCATTTTATTTTGATCAATTCGATCAACGGCTTGTCTTGTCATTGACTGACAGCGTTTTTAATTAGGTGGGAATATGTGCAGGAGCATAACGTCCAACTACCCGATGAATATGACCAGATATGGCGCGATATCGAACCGTATTGGGGACTTGATCCTGTTGAACTGCAGAAATTTCAGTTTATACAAGAGGGTCTGCCGGAATCTTTCACTTTTGGGAAAGCAGAGAACGCGCCAATCACGATTTTGAACGATTCGTTATCAAACCCGGATTTACTACGCGCCTCTCAAGGAATTATTCCCCTCCTGAAACCGGTTGAAGAGCACATTCCACCGTTTCGCGCTGTCATGTCACCCCACGATAATCCGTACGCTTTTTTTGATTATAACATCAGACAAGCGGCTATAGAAGCGGCGAGATCTGACAAACGTGAGTTTCAGGTACTCGGAAATTTGTATTGCGTGAATAATTGATCTTCTAGATTTGAAGGAAAAGGATTTACCGCCAACACAAGTCCGAGGATGGTTGACGGCATGTCCTGAAAATGGTTCTCACCGAAAACCAAGTCGGCATGGGATCACTAATAAGACGTTTATTCATGATCATCTTAAAGCCATGGATCCTTGTTTGCATCGGGAGTTGTTGGATATGCATGGGCAGTATCTGGCTTATGGAGATTTTCCACCTATCCCCGACAGATTTATGGTTCCACGGTTCGCGTTTTGTGCCACACCTCTGCATTATGATATCCGAATCCCTAGTCTTCTCTCGTGGGTGGAAGAAATTCACCCGGTAGAGCATAATCCTGAATGGGATGACCGGCCTGATGAAAGATTATCCTGGAGAGGTAGAAACACTGGAATATGGCAAACAGCGGAAACCCGGTGGAGAGACTCTCAGAGACCGAGAACGGTACAATTTGCGAACGATATGGAGGGAGACGTTAATGTGCTATTCCCTTCCGTCAACAGGGACGATTCAGTTGGAGAAGGAAAGAATGTGTCCAAGTCGAAAATCAATCCGGCGCTATTCGATATTGCTTTTGTGGGGGATCCTATACAATGCCCGGACGAATATTGTAGAGAGATGAGGGATATGTATGACTGGCGGAAATTCCAAGATACGCGTGGGGCATCGGTATTTAAGTATGTCCTCGATGTGAGTGGTGCTTGTTGGTGTTCTTGCGATAGAATTTACTGACAAGATTAGATTGATGGAAATGGGTGGTCTAGTCGATTCCAGAGGCTCATGCTTTCGAAGGCTCTAATCTTCAAAGCTACGATATATCCTGAATGGTGCCGTTTTCGTATTTACCCACAGCAGAGCGGAAAGCTGACCACGGAAAACTAGGTTTCAAGATCGCATTCAGCCTTGGCTCCATTATATTCCCGTAAAAGTTGACCTCTCAGACTTGCATGATACGCTGTTGTTCTTCCGGGGCGATTTATATGGAGAAGGGTCGCACCACGAGCTAGCTCGAGAGATAGCACATGGGGGACGTGAATGGGTAAAGGAATTTTGGAGAAAAGAGGATATGACTGCGTATGCATTCCGGTATGTTTCACGTTGTTTGAATGCGATTGTGTTTATCATGTTTTCTGATTGGATATTTATGCTAGCCTCATGCTTGAATATGCGCGTGTCATGTCCCCAGATAGGAACTCTATGTCATTCTCGTTATGAGAATCATATTTCAAATACCTGACATAACGAAGTCGAGGGGCTTGCATGTGGCATTTCATAGTTTATACTGGACACTTATATTATTCACTGCAATTTGACTAGACTTTAGCATTGAACGTTGTATATAAATTACTGTTTGTAGCCCTGCCCTAACTATTCTAGTCGAGATTTTTTTTCCCCCTTTGTCTCAGGAACAGAGAGTCAAGTGACAACTGTCTTTCTGCGCGCTGTTTCTTGTGTAATGGACATTTAATTTCTCCATTCGTTTATTTTTTGATTTGTCAATTTCTCGACTTTTGACATACATACTGTCGATAATTTATGATGAATGTAATACTTACGAGGGTTTTACGAGTCGTAGGACCTACCTATGCTACTAAATGCACCCCCAAAATCTGGGGAAAAGGATAACGGAAATATCAAAAACATAAACCAAAAAAACGCGGCTATCATTGAGAGTCTCAGGAACAACTGGGGAAAAATGATTATTATGTATTTAGTTTATATATATTCTGAATAACCTTCCGTTCCAGTGTCCACCCGACTCGGAGATTTCTCAAAACAAATTGATATAGCTTTAGGTAAACTGGTATCGCACCCCTTGTCGCATCTATTTGAACAACAACTTGGAATGATAAGTGCAGATATTGGCGGTGAGTGAGTTATCCATAAGGTCTTGGAAGACTGGCGCCGGCGTAGAAGACCGCGTATAGCAGTTGTATATACATAATCGGACTTTCAGGGAGTGTGCCTCAGGTCCCAGGAGTATAGAAGCATGGGTACGTGTGGGTACTCGTGAAAACCTCCTGAGTGGTTATAAGGTTTTAATCTCCTTGGCATTCCCATGTGATGGAGATCTTGAGCATGATCTTTATGAGCACATACTTGCCGATTGCGCGGGTTGTTGAGAGAGGTACCCTCGCACTGAAGTTTGAAGACAGCTATCTTTTTTATTTTATTTTTATTATCAAGACAGCTATCGTCAAGGAATGGTATGGATGTTATTTTGATCCTTCAGTCTGTCACGTTCAGAATTATGCTTTGATAAGAACACGATGAAGGGCGGATACACCTCGAAGTAGGTATCATGAATTGTACCACATAATTTGGTTGTACGGTTCGGACCTCGGCTTGTCATTGGTAAGAAAAGCATAGACTTTGGAGTAACATACTAATGGGTGCTTAGTACTTACATACTCTATCTTTTGAAAGGTTCTCACGGTTGCAACGAACGGGTGCAGGTGACCCTGGGCGATCGCCGATCAGAAGCCTTTGATTCCAAAGGGGCTACAAGAATTGTATTTGAAATAGCAAGACCCCGGATAATAGTATGTAGTATTTATATCTTATGTTTAACCCCGTAAAAGAGATATTCCAGCGTAACACGCCCTCGTAAGCGTTGTCCGAGATGCCTTGTTGCGGTGACATTGTGTCCCTTATCGGAGGATACACTATGGGAGTGAAAGATAAGTTCCGTGCTCGCTTAGAAATGTATTTTTCCCTGTCTCAATTACATTTCAGGGAGGGTTCATTGTGTATGAGGTGGGTGATATATGTAACGAACAGTGGCGTTTTATGAATCTGACGGAAGTATTGATTAACGTGAACATCAAACTAATACCGCCGCCGTCGATGTATCCCTGACCATAGGAGTTGAATAGTCGGCATTGAAAAGAAAAAATGACATGTTCACCCTATCCACCCTATCCACCCTCTAAAGTCACTATCAGGTTTAGAAGCATGTTTCGTTCCCAGAGTACTTCGTGTAGACGATTTATTGGCCACATTGACCGGCCAGTCCTGTTTCACGTTCTGATCTTCGGCTGAGCGCTCTTCGGGATCTCAGCCTAAAAGGGTGCTAGGCGGCCGAGTTAAAGCCTTTTTTTTTTACGTGCCCTAGCGATGTTATCAGTTCCTCTTTCATTCGATCTCCATATTTGTGTGTGGACTCATTACCGCTAGTGGCGGTCGCAATATTGTAATTGGCGCACTGATCGTGCAAATGGACCTCGTTGATAATGAAGTGGGGCGATCAATTCTGAGCTTTGGGCGCTTCTAGTGCCTGTACGTTAGCGGTACTTAAATTTAGACTTTGTGTTGAGAAGGGTGGCTAGTGTTCGTTCTTGACTGGCTGAGGCGTAGCAAAAGGGTAACTGGCTACGACGGATATGAACATAGCACAAAGATCGGGATGGTGAAGCGAATAAGCGTAAACGGTCACCGGTCCGGTGAAAGGTCGGGAGATATAATTATGACGAGTCTGTGGCACATGGAGACACGTAATCAGAAGAGCGGTGGAGCGGAATGGGAGTGAACTTGGAGCAAATCAAAAAAATACAGAGGCCGGCGGCCATTGCAGCGACAGGATGTACGAGAGGCGGCAGGTAGACAACTAAGGACTCTTGTATACGTGGGAATGGAATCAACAGATCCAGCCGATTAAGGCAATAACGAATCAGACGACAGGCTGCGTCCGCCGCGACTGGGGCGCGTCTGCGAGCCAGGGGCAGGGGGCAGTCGGAAGCGTTGTTCGGGGCTGAATGGCTGGTGGAAGGGAGTTACGTAGGCGGTGTCCGGGGAGTCAGGGAGGGCTATTGAGACGGATGGGGATAGAGACGAGATCTGCTTGGGACTGTTTGCGCGCGAGTGGTCAGCCTCTGGCCATATGATGCCCTCACCCGACAGCCATGTCTTCTTATAAACCTTCATTTCGCGTGTCTCTTTCCCCGCTGCGTCCTCTGCATCCCCCTCGGCATCAGACACTCTTTCTGCGCTATCCCCTTCGCCAGCTATGTCGACTGATGTTGAGAAGTCTGCGACCGTCGAGACGACCCCTAGCCAGTACTACCAGCCCCCTTCCCCGCAACCTGTAACGTCGCGCATTGCCAACCCATCCACTCTGTAAGCCTGCTCCCTCCCTTTCTACTAGGTTGCTTACTGACTGCGTGCTAGTGGCCTTTTCTCCTTCGCGTCCACCACCTTCATCCTCTCCATGTACAATGCCCAGACGCGTGGTATCCATACACCTAATGCTGTTGTGGGCATGGCTTGTTTCTGTGGCGGCCTTGCCCAGTTCCTTGCTGGCATGTGGGAATTCCCGCGAAACAACACATTTGGTGCTGCCGGTCGGTCATACACTTGAACCGATCTGCTTGTAGCCTCAATCCTTTTTTCTTCAGCTTTCACCTCTTATGGTGCTTTCTGGATGTCTTATGCCACCATTTTCATTCCTGGAAGTGGTATCCTTGTGGCGTATGAGACCCCTGCAGAATTGTCATCAGCCATCGGTATCTATCTTATCACCTGGATGTTTGTAACTTTCTTCTTCTTGTGCGTATTCCTTATCGTGTTTAATGGTGCAAGTCTTAACGTTTCCCAACAGAATCTATGCTCTCCGTACCCACGTTGCTTTTATTATCTTATTTGGTCTCTTGACAACAACCTTTGGTTGTCTGACTGGTGGTGAATGGGCCGGCTCGATTGGGCAAGTATTTCAATTTTTCAGGAGCTCAGAAAAAAAATTAATACTCTGTTTACAGCGCGACGAAGGCTGGTGGTGTCATTGGTGTCCTTACCGCCTTGACGGCGTACTACATTGGTCTTGCCGACCTCCTCGCTACCCAGGCCAGCCCATACTTCGCTCTTCCTCTTGGCACTTGGATCAGCGGTGGCGAGAAGAAGAGGAATTAAACGATGATGCTCATCTGTGCATGAACTTTGCTTTCTCCTGAAGATTTTAGCGGTTATGTATCCTTCATCTGACTAGTTAATTTCGTCTTCTCCTGCATCGCTATATTAAATGTCCGATTACGCCTACCGTCCTGGATAGGGACTGTTGCTGTTGTCTGTTCCATTGATACCATTTCTAGTGGTGGTGAGGGGTACTATGGATTATAATTAAATACTGTCCTGTCTTCGCGAAGATTTTGTTTGATGTAGAAAAAAAACTGAAGTGCTTCTTTTACATCCACATGCTCCATGGTTGCCTGATGCGGATATATGGCTAATCTGCGGACAAATCTGCTATACTTAGCAATCCGGACTGCGATGGTGCGTGGCCATGCTTGGCCAATAATGTATCGGACATATTGATACTCGAATTGGCTGTGTTTCGCGCTGCCTGTCAAGAGTTCTTGCACGTTGTGATCAGTTGACTGGTAGATAATCTTGGGACTCCATCCCGGTACTAGACTGCTCTCGACATGTCTGGCGCGTGATTAAGACAGAGCATGTCACTGGTATCCGGTTCTCCACAACATCGAAAATAGTCAAGTGCCAATATTAGATTTCATGTGATTCCTGTGGATCGAATCGAGGCTTCTTTCTAAACGGAAAAAAATGAATTTGACAGGGATAGTATATGAGAAAAAAAAAGGGAAAGTGTGATAGATTTGTTAACAAGGCAACGGTGTGTGTGTGTGGTAATATATAATGGGTATCCACGTTTGTATGGTTCCACAGGAGTTTTCGTTTTTTTTTTTTCGGTCCCCATGTCTCGGATTTTGTGCGTGGGGCTTTTTTGGACGACCTGGAAATGGACAAGGGGAAAAGGGAAAGATTGATGTATGCTCACGCACGAGGCTGATCATCATCAGTACTAGTGTGCAAAAAAAAAAAAAATTTTTTTTCTTTGACCTCCGATTCGAGTGGCGGGATGTTATTATTTCACTTGATTCGGTGAGGCACGTTTTTTCTTATTTTGACCGCCCAGGAGGTGTGCCGAGCCGAGGGGAATTTGCAACCCTTAGGATCAGGGGGTGAAGGTTGGAAATATCTCGCTTTTTTTCTTAATAAATGTCTCGCTTTCTCACTGTTTGTTGAGATGAAGCGGATCATCAGTGACATCCCTTTCTCTCGGTCTGCCAGTTGATGCTCTGGGTGTAGTCGAATCTTATTCGGAAGGGGATTCTATAATGAGAATTTATTTTCTCACGACTTTTCTTGAGTGCGAGGATTTGAACCTACTTGGACTGATTACCCCTTGATTTAGTGAGGTTGTGAATGACCGTGTTGGTATTTGCTGTTCTCCTCTCTGGCTATCACGGTTGAGTGTACTGGGGTGTCTATGGCTACGAGTCGACAACGGTTTCTTGAGACGAGTGCGTTGAAAGAAATTTTGGATCGGGGGAGTCCACTTCTTGGTACGTGTAGTGATTTACTTGTGCTCTTGTGCTGTTCAGCCTCGCCATCTGTGTTTGGTATATCGATATATTCGAGAGATTATTGATGACCCTGTATTATGGCTGATGGCGCATATATGTTTGATTGATCGTGTACCTACTGACTTTTGGTAGGTACGGACGACGATGAAAACTCTTCTCAATCCGAGCTGGCCAATTGGATGTCGGGGTTCTCTGATGATACCAAACTTGTTCATATGAATCTACCCGCGGCTCATGATGCCGCCACAGGTTTGACTTACCTCGGACTATTGAGTGTGAAATTGAGATAACATTCTTGTTTCTTTGTTTTTATAAGGCAATTATACTGATGCTAGGAGAGAGGAACTCATGAAATATACCGGACCGTAAGTTGAGTTCCGACAGAATTGGATTGAGACCACTCCATTGACTTCCTTCTTTTCGTGCCCTCGACAGGAACGTCCCCCCAGCAAACACACTTCGGTGTCAACAACGATCATTATACGACATGCTGAACAACGGTATCCGTGTCTTCGATATGCGCTTCGCCTATAATCCTGGAAATGATACCGTCGGATTCTATCACGGTAATTATCCCAATCTTATCTAATCATCTGGTGCTCTAATAATAATATCATCGAATTTTTGGACCGAAAAAAAAAATACAGCAAAAGCTCTGCTCGCTCCTACGACTAGATTTGAAGATGTCTTTATTGGCTTTTATGCTTGGTTGGACAAACATAGTACGGAGACGATATTGATATCGCTCAAACATGAAGAGACAAGTGAGACGCTTTATGATGTTAGGCTACAGAAACATGTTTACGACTTTTTTGGCACGGAATTGGCTAAACGGTATTGGGTACAACAGAGTGGAATTGTATGTGTACTCACGTCCACTGTCGTCCAAAGAGTACTTTCTAACAAATTTTTCGTATATCTGTAGCTCGGTACCCTTGGTGAAGCTCGCGGTAAACTTATCCTCCTCCAACGCAACGACTATCCCCTCCTCCACAAAACCCTTCCAATCGGTCTCGACCTAAGTCCACAACACTGGCCCGACAACCCCAAATATCTCGAAATCAACTACAACAAAGAATCAAACCAAATCGCCTACATCGAAGATTACTATCGTGTCTCCCTTCCCCAAGGTTCTACACCTAAAGATTATATTCAGGCCAAGTTTGATGTTGTGATTGAACATTTGTCGAATGCGATTAAGGAGGATTTGAATCCGGATCAGTTGTATATTACTTTTGCGAGTGCTTGTTATATTTGGGCTTCGAACCCGCCTGTTACTCCTCGGGTGAGTATCTCTTTATTTTCATTTTCACGTGGTTATGCGTTTGTAGCCTGACGGGTTTTTAAATCTAGATGTATGCTGTGGGTGATGGTGATCAGCTTCAAGGAATAAATCAACGCCTTTTACCGTGGTTGAAGGAACATAAGGGTAAACGCTTCGGAATCATATGTTTGTCCCCTTTCTCAATTTAGATATGCGGAAAGAAAACTTATAGGCACGATAGTGTTGGATTTTTATGATGTTGTTCCTGAACTTGTAAAAGCAGTGATAGGACTCTGATATCTCTCGGTATGGCAGAAAGCGGATAATAATGTGTATATGAGAAATGCAGTAAGGGACTTTTATCTCCTTCTCTCTTTCTCGCATTCGGGAGTATCACCGTTGAAACTGTTCCCTTGACGTGAAGCTCAGGCGTCTTTCAATTATATGTTTATGAATCAACTTCTTATTTCAGTTATCAAAGCGAAAAAAGAAAGAAAGAAGGAATAGCACCTGGGGTCTGTGCCGTTATTTACGGACAACGATAATACCGCAGTTCTCGAGACCCAAAGGAATCAACCACGATCAAATCCCGACTGGCACACTTTATCTGACAGTTCTTGACAGGGGAAGTGCTTCAGACAAAGATCCGGTACTGGCCTATTCCCGACGGATCCGTGCGAGATCAACTGCGCACCAATACCACTAAAACTTGTAATTGAAAAGGTGAAGTGTCATAAGGGTTCTTTTTTCTGTGGAGAAATAGCTAGTCAGCCACTGCCATCTTCTGAATTGAGAAGAATGATTGATTCATCCTTTGATGCATTGATATGGATCAGTAAGGTATAGCGGGCTAGAATCCCCTTTTTGTGGAGCGGATTGTTAAGGAAAGTGGGTGTTTGGCCTGTCGTCAGACTTCCAAGAGAATCAGGGCCATCGACACCGGATGGAGAGCTCTTTCGCGTGCCGTCTCCGAGGTGTGGACAAACACTATCACTCCTCCGCGATAGAGAGAGCCGGAGAAGGTGAACAATTCCTTACTCGGTTCGACAAATCTATGGAAAAGCACAGTGACTGATTTGATGAATTAGCGAAGTAGGTTCTGTGGCAAATGACGTTTCGAGAAATCTCAAAATGAAGATGGCGCAAGTGGATCATTGAATTCTAAAGGAAGAGAAGTATTACAATTTTCGCGCGAAATTCGCGAGGGCTCCTTGAACAATAACTCTTCGAGTGGATACAAGGCCTTCTCCTTCCCCTTGAAGGAAATGTTGAGTTGAAGAGTTTCAACGTTCTGTTCGGTTTTGGCCTTGTTTGGTGTTGCAGTCGGATAGGCGAAGGTCCCGATGCCAGTTTAGCATTCCCCCTGTCTCGGAGCACATAAACCTTCTTGTACCGACCACGTATATGCTGTCAGGATTGAAGTGATAGAAGCTCTGCCCTTTTGGGCATGGCTTTTCTCTATTACCGGAGGCACTGAATGTGGAGATGGCCTCGCGGCCGACCAGTCGTTTATAAAACCACTTAACCTTTCTGGTCTCTAGCTCAACATCATTATATCAGCTGTCTCGCCTATTCATGTCTTCTGCTCGTGGTTCTCGCGTCGTTCGCGTTGCTCTTTTTGTCTGTGATTATTGGACTAAAAAGCTTTTGGAATACAATGGCGACTATCTCAATATGTACAGAAGATGGCTGAATGCCTCTCTACCGAAGCACTCTGGCTATAGGCTTATTATGGATGCCTATGATGCCCAAAGAGAGGAACAACCTCAGGAGGGATTGATTGATGAGTACGACGCCATTCTGATCTCAGGATCTTGTACGTCGGGATATATTTTCTGGTCTCGAGTTTCTGATAGGAAACTGATCAATTACTCGATGCCTAGCTCATGATGCATGGTCTTCCGAAGGATGGGTTGAGAAGCTTGTAGATTTTATCAGACATGTCGGTATTAATCACCCCGAAGTCAGACTAGTTGGTAAGTTTAGCACAAACTCGTATTGGTCAACTCTAATTTCTTTTGATCAGGCATATGTTTCGGACATCAAATTATCAGCAGGTCCTTGGGTGGCGACGTCGGCAAGAACCCCTCCGGTTGGGAGACTGGCCCAACCGTCCTCAAGACTACTGCCATGGGCAAATTGCTCTATGGTGTTGACCACTTGGTACGTACTCATTTGCAAGATCCAGGTTCACGTGCCCTAACAATATAAATAGGCTCTGCAAGAATTCCACCAAGATGCTGTGCCCCTTACTTCATTGGCTGGCCATCTAGCATCTGGCGAAATTTATCTCTTGGCCCACTCGGATATGACGCCAAATCAGGGCATTGTCAAGTTCCATGAATTCGGACGAAACTCGGAAAACCCAGATTTCAAGTTGGTCGAATATGTGCATATTTTGACAAGTCAAGGACACCCCGAATTCGACGAGCGTACTATGACTGAGCTTCATAGACAACGTGACGAGAAAGATACCATTGATAAATCGGCTGTTAACAGCTACTTTGGCCCGAACGGCGCTGATCATGAACACGAACCTATCTCTAAACATGGTACTGGAAAGAGGTGGGGGGCTGATTATGATGGTGTCCTCGTCATTGGCAAGACTTTCTGGGAGATATTTGGTGTGGATTACAGTGAGGATGAGAGGATTGTGGGAAAACCAAAGAAACACGGCAGGCACGCGGGTAAAGTCGTTGCTGAACCAAAGAAACCCAATTCCAATTATCTTATGCAACAAGCTGCCTAATTGTATCGCCTCATTATGAATGTGCGCTAATTACAGGCGATCTTACATTTAAGCCAGTAGGCGAAGGTAAATTACATGTACTACTTCCAACATCACATATCTGTAAATTGTTACCATTTCCTTCTCTCTTTGCATTATAATTCACAACATTTAAATGTGGTCAGCCTTCTCATAGACACGATTTGGTTATGAGATACTTGTACATGGTATACCGCGGACTGTGATCGGGTGTCGCGTAATAATTCTAAACTCAAACAAAACGAAAAGAAATTCGGGTATCCATGTCATTGGCTCCAGAAGTGATGAGGGTCCTTAGAGGGATGAAAGATGTTCTTAATAACTCCTCGTTATGTCCACGTTAGTCTCAAAGCCAGGACGCTGATATGGACGTTGAGTACAATGCCTAAACCGGCAATCGGGGAAAGACGATACCGGACTAAGGCGCATAGCTTAACTATCTTACCATGACCGTCCACATGGTCGGGCAGTTTGAGTATGTCATGGTAGGTATGGCAAACTCTTGTTCTACGTTCGATCACCCCACCTAGCTGAGGTTCGTCGAGAGTACTTCTGATCCCCCTCGCCGGATGAGAATGATGGAGGGACTTATCGAGAGGTTTCATTCGAGGAACAAGGAAGAATTGAAGCTCCGAGTCGAACTGCGGCCAGTGGTACTGGTTGTTCTGGGGTTGTTCGATGGCGCCATACTCGAGCCGCAATCGACGGATCGCTCATGGATACAGAACTGTTTCTAGCATTCCTTACTTGATTTAAAACGCCATTGCTGCAGGTTTCTCGGCGGCGGCGTATTGATCACCTACTAGTACATGTAGGTTGGTCTCAATTCTCGAGAAGATCGCGGACTGACCGCCACCGCCTCTCGAAACTTGACCTATGGTTTCTTTCTAGGATGCCTAGGAGAAACGGTGTGCTCATTTCCGCGGAGTACGGTGATTCACTACGTCGTCGGGTTACAGATGATAGGGATATCGTTGATGACTACCCCGTCGGGTCCACCGTACAGGAGACGGCAGAAACGGCGGAAAATGAGTCTGAGAGCGGTAAGCCCGACTTCCAATTGTATTTGACTCGATGCATGTACTAAACTAGTGAGACAAGACTTCTTGAGTAGTGTGTTTGGTCGACATTGAGCAGAAGAAGTAGTGAAGTTGGCTTTTCCACGGACCTGTCTGAAGCACTCGCTCGCGTGATATTTTGGGACGCCCCGTGTCTTGGGCCCTTTTCTTTCCTCTAAAGGTTAGTGCCAGGGGAATATATCTCCAATCCACGTAATTGGTCTCTTGACTATTATTCTATTTTCTGTTCCTGGTCAGGGCTCGAGCAACTGAAGACATGGTACTCCTGAAATCTTTCAATGGACAGGGTATCTCAACACTTTTGGGTTGTAGAAAACCTCTAATACTATCATCTGATATACCATCAGCGTCTAACATCTAGACAGAACGTTGGATTTTGGGACAAGATCTTGGCGCGAACAAGGTATTGACAGAACACTCAGGAATCGGCCGGCGCGCCGCACCGCTCACAGCATCTGGCAAGACTTATTCCCCTCGCAAACGAGCATATACACGGATAGGCTCTATAAAAGCACCATAGGTATCATACTTCCAGCTCATCGCTCCAGCGTCCTGCCTAATCATGTCTCTTCAAGCCTCCAGAATCGTTCGCGCTGCTCTTTTCGTCTGTGACTATTGGACCAAAAAGCTTTTGTTATACAATGGTGACTATCTCAACATGTACAGGAGATGGTTGAATGCCTCGCTCCCCAAGCATTCGGGATATAAGCTCATCATGGACGCCTACGATGCCCAGAATCAAGAAAAGCCCGAGGAAGGCCTTATTGACAATTACGACGTCATTTTGGTCTCTGGATCGTGTAAGTAGGATTGCGCATTGTTTTAAGTTTTTTATTGACGATTAATTAATCACTATTTTCAGCTAATGATGCTTGGTCTGATGCAGAATGGGTTGTTAATCTTGTCAATTTTATCAGGGAAGTTGCTATCAATCACCCAGAGGTCAGACTTTTCGGTGGGTCTAGTTTTTGTCATATGCTCGTACTATTGACGTTTCTCATTCATTTACAACAGGTGTTTGCTTCGGGCATCAGATTATTAGCCGTGCTTTGGGAGGCGACGTCGGAAAGAACCCAGGCGGTTGGGAGGTTGGACCTACCATCGTTAAGACTACCCCAATCGGCAGGTTGGTCTATGGTGTGGACAAAATAGTAAGTATCGTAATCCCAGTCAAGACGACAGCATTGAACTAGAGCTTATCCGCTACAGGCAATTCAAGAATTCCACCAAGACGCCGTACCCTTGACTCTTTGGCTGGCCACTTCGCGTCCGGCGAAATTTACCTCTTGGGGCATTCCGATATGACCCCGAATCAAGGTATCGTCAAATTCTATCCATTGGGCCCTAATTCGGAAAATCCGAGCTTCAAATGGGTTGAACATGTTCATATTCTGACCAGTCAAGGACACCCGGAATTCGATGAACGCACTATGACCGAGCTTATTCGTCAACGTGACGAGAAGAGTACCATTGATAAAGATGCAGTCAGTGGTTACTTTGGTCCACACGGTGCTAAACACGAGCACGAGCCTATCTCTAAACACGGAACTGGAAAGAGGTGGGGAGCTGACTATGACGGTGTCCTTGTGATTGGTAAAACTTTCTGGGAAATATTTGGGGTGGATTATAGTGAAGATACAAGGGTTATGGCGAAGCCGAAGAAACACGGGAAGCTGGCTGGAAAAGTCGTCGGTGAACCCAAGAAACCCAACTCCAACTTCCTCATGCAGCAAGCTGATTAGTCTTTTTGTGGAGCAAGGGCTTTCCACACAAATAATGTTAGTATACTAGGTCTGAAAGCTGAGTAGCTTAGTCGCGTCATTTTGACTGTAGGTTTGTCGAAGAATTTCTCGGTTGCTGTATTTCGGAGAGTAGATCCGCGTGAATTGCATGTTTGAGAACCTAAACATCTTCCCTCAACGTTCGAGTCTCCTATTCTATTGACAGCACTACAATGGTTCCACCATCTTTTCTCCAGTAGACCTCAAACTGAGACCATCTATTTTTCACTTCTTGAGCGGAGAATGTTTGTGCCGCTTTCTGAGCGCCAATCTTGCGTGATGATGGAATATTTTGATTAGGTATGCCATCACGTCGTCATAACATAGGTACGCATGTTAACCGCCCATGCAATTTTATCGTCAAAGATGACGTTCGAGAACAAGGATAGTCCTCTGGTATCAAATATCCATTGCTGCAATGGCTTAGTTGTCATAGCTGGACAGATACCTCAGAATCCTAACCACAAGTGGAATCTAAGGTTCAAGTAATATACAATGTTACGATGCTTACTCACGGACAATGTATTGTTGGAGTAGAGAAGTATCGAAATCCACTAGCTAACTCCACCCATTGAAACATGATTAATTCTTCTTTTTGTTCCTGGAAGTACACGATAGCGCTTCAATACAGCTGAAAGCCACAAGATTTTTCCTTTCTTCCCACAATAGTAGGAAAATCTTCGATATATTATTGCATCATCAAAATTTCAGGCGCTGATTATTGTCCGCATTGATTCTTCCCCGAGAGGAGGATAAACATAGGAATGTAAGACAAGCATCGAAGCCTCTTTGACGGGTTGCATGGACAGAAATAGCAAAATTTCTTCAGCAGGTCACGTTCGCTGATGTTTTGTGGAGGCTCGAGTCCTTCGAGAAGGCAATGATTAAGGCGTGGGACTTTCCTTTCGGCTGCCAGTACACCTTGAGCTTTTAGTTCAAAGGGAATGTGAAGGAAAGGGATTTCAGGTTCGGATAACGGGTTTTGCGGCCATCAGTCCGTTTCGTGTTCCTGGCCCAGTAAATGAGGGTACCGATACTAAAATCATTCTCGGAGGTGAGCAAGCTATTCCTCTTACGTCGTATTACAAACAACTTCGCGTGGCATTTGTGTTCACGACTGGTCCTCACTATCAACATCCAGGTCATGGAAACTTGGGCTAGGCCATTTCAGGTGATGATTCTCCTTTCAAACAAGCTCCGACTGTGACAGGAAGCTGGGAAGTCTACCGCCTACCCACACTGGCACTCCAACCGGCGATATTTTATTCCTTTGCAAACGCGAACATACATGGAATGAAGCGTCTATAAAACCACTATGCCTTTCTTGCCTTTAGTTCAACACCGAAGGGTGCTCTTGTTATGTCTTCCTTTGCTTCTAGGACAGTTCGCTGTGCTCTATTCGTCTGCGGCTATTGGACCAAAAAGCTTTTGGAATATAATGGAGACTATCTTCATATGTACAGGAGATGGCTGAATGCCTCCTTGCCGAAAGATTCTGGATACAGGCTCGTCATGGATGCCTACGATGCCCAGAGTGGAGAACAACCTGAAGAGGGCCTCATTGATAACTACGACATCGTCTTGATCTCAGGGTCGCGTTAGTAGAATAGTTACCCCTATGATGTTTCGCGTTGGAAACTGATTAATTACCACTTATAGCTGAGGACGCCTGGTCATCTGCTGAGTGGGTTGTCAAACTCGTTGATTTTACCAAGCATGTCGCCATCAATCATCCAGACGTTAGGCTCGTCGGTGAGTCTCTTTCTTTCGCCCTTGATAGAGTCACTTCTATTTAATTCCGGTGCATCAGGTATTTGCTTCGGACATCAGATTATCTGTCGCGCCTTGGGAGGAGAGGTCGGCAGAAACCCTAACGGATGGGAGGTTGGTCCTACTCTACTCAAAACCACCCACGTGGGTAGGTTACTCTACGGCGTCAACAAAATAGTAAGTATTATAATCTTTCATCGGGTGTAACATTGAACAGACGGTTTTGTTAACAACTAGGCGCTCCAAGAAGTTCATCAAGATGCGGTACCCCTTTCTTCCTTGGCTGACCATCTGGCGGCTGGTGAAATTTACCTTCTGGCACACTCCGATTTGTGCCCCAACCAGGGTATTGTTAAGTTCTATCCACTGGGCCCGAATTCGGAGAATCCGAGTTTCAAATGGATTGAATATGTTCACATTTTGACCAGTCAAGGACACCCGGAGTGCGATGAACGCACTATGACCGAGCTTATTCGTCAACGTGACGAGAAGAGTACCATTGATAAGGATGCAGTCACTGGTTACTTCGGTCCTCGTGGTGCTGAACATGAGACTGAACCAATCTCTAAACATGGAACTGGAAAGAGATGGGGAGAAGATTATGATGGTGTACTTGTGATCGGCAAGTCGTTCTGGGAAATATTTGGGGTGGATTATAGTGAAGATCAGCGGATTGTGGCTAAGCCGAAGAGACATGGGAAGGATGCAGGCAAAGTTGTTGGTGAACCGAAGAAACCTAACTCCAACTATCTCATGCAGCAAGGCACCGCTTAATTGTTTGTTTTGAGTATGTAATAGCCTGTTTTCTCCATCTGTTGTACTTTTGTTGTATTTTAGCAAATAAATGAGAGAGATTCGCACCTCACCTCATACTCGAGACAAGATTTTCTGGATGTCGTACTTAAAACATATTTTCCGTGCCGGAAGGCTTTTTTGTGGTAGACCCTGTGCCTCTAGGTCTATGAGATTACGAAGTCATTGTAAATGCGCGTGAATTGCCAGTTATAGACCTTAAAGATCTTCCATGAGCGCTTTAGTCTCCCATGCTTTCAACAATAATATTATTGTTCCACTATCTTTTCTCCAGTCGATTCCACAGCAGAACCATCTATTTTCCACTTCCCGAGCCGGAAAGTTTGTGTCGCTTTTTGAGTGCTGTCCCTGCATAACGATGAAATCTTTTGATTAGGTGTGCCTTCACATCGTCATAACAGAGGTATGTATGCCAACCGCCTAAGAAGATGCAATTTCCATCGTCAAGGATGACGTTCGAGGACAAGGAAAGTCTTCTGGTATTGGATACTAGTCTATTGCTGCAACCCCTTACTTATTATAATTTGACAGATGCCTCGGAACTCTAGCCACAAATGGAGCACAGGGTTCAAGTATTATGCAAAGTTACGATAGTGTGTATTGTTGGAGTAGAGAAGTATCGAAAACCACTACCAACTCCGCCTATTGAAACATCATTAATTCTTCCTTTTTTTCTTGGAAGCCCATGATAGCGTTTCAATTCAGCGGAGAGCCGCAAAAATAAAAATTTCCTTCCCATAGCAGTAGAAAAATCTGCGATATATCATTGCGTCATCAGAATCTCAGGCACTGAGTATTGTCCACATGACTTCTTCCCTGGGAGGTGGATAAAACTAGGAATGTCCAAGTTAGACAAGCGTCGAAGTCTCTTTGACGGGTAGCATAGACAGAAATAGCAAATTTTCTTCAGCAGGTTAAGTTCGTTGATGTTTTGTGGAGGCTCGAGTCCTTTGGGAAGGCAACGATGATGGCATGGGACTTTCCTTTTGACTACAGTACGCCCTCAACCTTTGTTTCTCAAGGAGAATGTGAGGGAAACACATTTCAGGTCCATATAACAGGTTTTGCGGCCCGTTCGTGTTCCTGACCCAGTAAATGAAGGTGACGACGCGAAAATCATTCTCGGACATAGGCAAACTATTCAGTTCACAAACGACTTCTCGTGGCACTAGTGTCTACGCGTGGTCCTCACTATCAACATTTAGGTCAGGGGACTTGGGTTAGACCATTCCAGGCGATACTTCTCCTTTTTCAAACAAGTTCTGACCGACAAGAAGCTGAGAGGTCCACCACCTATCTACGTTAGCACTCCATCCGGCAATGTTTTATTCCATTGCAAACGCGAACATACATGAAACGAAACACCTATAAAACCACTACGCCTCCCTTGCTTTGAGTTCAACACCCAGGTGTGCTACCTCGTCATGTCTTCTTCTACTTCTAGGACAGTTCGCTGTGCTCTATTCGTCTGCGGCTATTGGACCAAAAAACTTCTGGAATACAATGGAGACTATCTCCATATGTACAGGAGGTGGTTGAATGCCTCCTTGCCGAGAGACTCTGGATATAGGCTCATCATGGATGCCTACGATGCCCAGAGTGGAGAACAACCCGAAGAGGGCCTCATTGATAACTACGACATCGTCTTGATCTCAGGGTCGCGTCAGTAGAATAGTTCCCCCTATGATGTTTCGCGTTGGAAACTGATTAATCACCACTTATAGCTGAGGACGCCTGGTCATCTGCTGAGTGGGTTGTCAAACTCGTCGATTTTACCAAGGGTGTCGCCATCAATCATCCAGACGTTAGGCTTGTCGGTGAGTCTTTTTCTTTCGCCCTCGATAAAGTCACTTCTATTTAATTCCGGTGCATCAGGTATTTGCTTCGGACATCAGATTATCTGTCGTGCCTTGGGAGGAGAGGTCGGCAGAAACCCTAACGGATGGGAGGTTGGTCCTACTCTTATCAAAACCACCCACGTGGGCAGGTTGCTCTACGGGGTCAACAAAATAGTAAGTATTATAACCTTTCATCAGGTGATAGCATTGAACTGACAGTTTCGTTGACAAATAGGCACTCCAAGAAGTTCATCAAGATGCTGTCCCCCTTTCTTCCCTGGCTGACCATCTGGCGGCTGGTGAAATTTACCTTCTGGCACACTCCGATGTGTGCCCCAACCAGGGTATTGTTAAATTCTATCCACTGGGCCCGAATTCGGAAAATCCGAGTTTCAAATGGATCGAGTATATTCACATTTTGACCAGTCAAGGACATCCGGAGTACGATGAACGCACTATGACCGAGCTTATTCGTCAACGTGACGAGAAGAGTACCATTGATAAGGATGCAGTCAATGGTTATTTCGGTCCTCATGGTGCTGAACATGAGACTGAACCAATCTCTAAACATGGAACTGGAAAGAGATGGGGAGAAGATTATGATGGTGTACTTGTGCTCGGCAAGTCGTTCTGGGAAATATTTGGGGTGGATTATAGTGAGGATCAGCGGATTGTGGCGAAGCCGAAGAGACACGGAAAGGATGCAGGCAAAGTTGTTGGTGAACCGAAGAAACCTAATTCCAACTATCTCATGCAGCAAGGCACCGCTTAGTTGTTCTGTTTCGAGTATATGATAGTCAATGTGGCCCATCTGTTGTATTTTAGCAAATAAAAGAGGCGTTCGCACCTCGTTCGGGGCGGGTTTACCTGAGATGTCGTACCTACAACGTTTTTCCGGTGGTGGAGGGATTTTTTGAGGTAGATTCCGTGCCTCTAGGTCTATAAGATTACGAAGTCATTGCTTGAACTAGACTCGTTTAACAAGCGCACTCTAAGATTGACTTAGAAGCAGCGTGAGTGGGAACACCAAGGGTACTCACCGCATTTAATGAAATCTATCATTGAAGTGCTGGCGTCTGAAGGCCTTCGAACCCCTTTTGCAACCAGCCCTCTCTCCCATTTCGTTCATCACTATACTTTATCTTTAATAGTAGAACTATTTGTTTGTATACTCACAGTAGTGTACCGCAGACTGTGCTCGAGCGTCGCGTAATCAGTCTGGATTCCAAAAAAAAACTTTCCCGAATCTTTTTGGTATCATTCACAATTGCTGTCACCACGAAAAAGGGTTAGACTGCCATACAAAACTAATAGGACCGCTTGCCCCGGAATCATAATGAAGCCAGTCAGTGTGCCTGTAAGTATTATTAACACGTAATGTCGGCCCTTATCATACGTACAGCTTACCCTCAGTCAATTTGATACGAGCTCGAAACGACCTAGCTAGCCAATCCCGAGGCTTTGGTAACCATTACCAAAGAATAATCCTATCCTCTCATATTCATGATACGGTACCGTATCCTGCTTCCATTTCGCTTCATTTAAGGTCGCCATAGGGAAAATTTCTGGCATGTTTTAAAAAGCAACATTAGGGCGAGATTTAGTGTAACTACCGCTTGACACTCTTGTGTGAAGTATTCGGATGGAGTTGCTGGACTTGTCTGTGCCCGGATACCTACATGTTGTGAATTAGGAAATGCGGGTTCAACGGGATCCCTAGGTGGTGCGAATCGTCGGAGTGAGGAAAACGGTCGGCCATCTCATTTGCGTGTGTGTTCAATGGATAATACTACCAGATGAAGGTCTGTTTGGCAGAAGGGGGGGTGTGGTGCATCAGACTTCAACGCCTCCGGGTTTTGACAGGCACAATTCTAAGGGGGAGGAGCAGTTGACCGCTCAGCTTGGGCTGGGGAAGATCTGCAGATCGTCGTGGGATGTTGAAGCTCGGAGCATAAATGAAACAGCTCGCGGGTTTTGGTCGGCATCGGTTCCAGTTGTACTTCCGAGTCTTTCTTCCTCGCTCTATCACCTCAATGACCAGCTCCAGCCCGCTGCGATTGTGATCAACTAAACCATCCTCACGATAGTAATACTTCTGAGCTTCAAGCTCGGAAGTTCATGCATATAAACGGCGCGGCAACATCAATGATGACATTCTTGTATCAAGTTCGTAGTCGCCATAGCCCTCAATGTAGCTGAAACAGAGTCAGCCCCTCACCAGAGTTGGAGGTGCTGTTATGAGTGTCAAACAAAAGTGACAAAACATCTCGACTCCTCGCGGAAAAGAGTCACCGGACACAAAGCGCCTGATCTGTGGGAACCTTGGTTACGAGAAGTGTGTCTTTGGTGCGACCCTCGAGGGAGCATCCGAAGCCGCAGTCAGAACGCTCGATCTCATATCACATCTTAATTGTCCAGCCACCCACTAGAATTTCCTACTTGACTTGACGAATGCTTCAGAATCGCCGGTAAGGTTTGCCTACCGAGCCGGCTCGATTGGTGACGGCGCTAACATTTATTGTTCGGGCGGTGCAATGATGTGTTTGAATGTCATGTAAGGTTTTCTTCTTGAAGACAATCGTCATCTCTTGAATGTTGTAACAGGATTGTAATTCGTTCTTTCGCGTCATGGACGGAACCGGCGCTCAAGTGAAACAGCAACCGATCTTGGAATCAACTTATGATGCACCGGCGGGAAAAAAAGCAGTTCACCGTGTCGAAGGCATCGTCCAGATTAGAAAGGAAGATCATCCACCTCGGTGTCAAGCTGCGACAACTCCACTTTACAAAGAAGTGCCGAAAATAGGACTGTTTGACAGGCTTCCAAGCCTCAGACTGTTTGACTGATGTTCAACCGAATGGGTTAGACTGGACTAACGAAAGATGGAAGTATTCATTCCTTGATACTCGTCGAAGGCCGTGGAAACGGTCTTTCGATTTCAACGGAAAAGAACGGCTATTACCTGACCCGAAGCACTTGTTTGCTAGAAGTTCTCGGTGTCCCAGGATTACACCGCCAACTGCGTCCTAGGCCTCTTATTCCTTTGAAGATATTCAGGTCGACGCTGGGGGAAACAAGGTCCAACTTTCGTATGACAGCATTTTTTTGGCAGCCTTTAGTTGCTGTTCCTAGCCTTGTCAACGGTAAGTGGGAGAACCTGAGCCCCGCACTATCAAAGCTCAGTTCATTAACTTACTGTTAATTTTGGACTAGATCCGAGGGCAAACCAGACGCTGACAGGGTGCCGAGAAGTCGTCCGATCTGCCACCAACCATTCACAGCGTCCGTCAATATCAGCCCTCTTTACAAACGTGAACATACACAGGATGGGCTGGCTATAAAGTTGCCGTAGTTTCCTTGCCCTTAATTCATCACCCACTTGTGTTCTCCGACCATGCCTGCTAACGGTGCAAGAGTCGTTCGCGTTGCCCTTTTCGTCAATGGTATCTGGACCAAAAAACTGCTCGAGCTCAATGGCGACTATCTCAACATGTACAGGAGATGGTTGAATGCCTCTCTCCCAAAACACTCGGGATATAGGCTCGTCATGGACGCCTATAACTCCAAGGAAGGTGAATACCCTGAGGAAGGTCTTATCGACGAGTACGACGTCATTATGCTCTCGGGATCTCGTAAGTTGAACTATTTCTCACCCCAAAATTACGTTGGAACTTCATTAACCACTGTCTGTAGCTGAGGATGCCTGGTCAGACGAGCCCTGGGTCGTGAAGCTCGTAGACTTCATCCGCCATGTTGGTATCAACCACCCTGAAGTCAGACTTTTCGGTACGTCTAGTCCCTAGGCCCATGTCACTGTCGTTTCTTATTACTTCGTATTAGGTGTATGCTTCGGGCATCAAATCATAGGTCGCTCTTTGGGCGGCAAAGTGGGCCGGAATCCTAATCAATGGGAACTTGGTCCTACTTTCCTCAAGACCACCGCCATGGGTAAATTACTCTATGGTGTTGACCACATCGTGAGTAACGTCATTTAATTCAAAGACTGTTGAATGAACGAACACCAATGAATAGGGTCTCCAAGAATTCCACCAAGATGTCGTCTATCTAGATTCTCTCAATGATCACTTGGCATCTGGTGAAATCTACCTCTTGGCCCATTCCGACATAACACCCAACCAGGGAATCGTCAAGTTCTACGACTTCGGCAGGAGGTCGGAGAACCCTGACTTCAAGTTGGTCGAATATGTCCACATTTTGACTAGTCAAGGACATCCAGAGTTCGATGAGCCTACCACCACCGAACTCATCCACCAACGTAACGAAAAGAATCACATCAATGATACCGCATTCGCTGGCTACTTCGGCAATCGCGGCCTTGACCACGATCATGAGCCCATCTCCAAACATGGAACTGGAAAGAGGTGGGGAGCTGATTACGATGGTGTTCTTGTGATCGGCAAGACGTTCTGGGAGATGTTCGGTGTCGACTACGCTGAGGATGAGCGTATTGTGGCGAAGCCGAAGAAACACGGGAAGCATGCAGGCAAAGCTGTTGGCGACCCCAAGAAGCCCAGTGCCAAGTTCCTTATGGACAACCATCTTGTCCAATCAGGTCAAGCTGCGGCCTAGATTCTCTTGTTACGACTGTGAACGAATGTATATATATGCTGTTTATTACGTATTAGCAATGAATTTCAACGTCCCATTTTTTCAGATGGTCAAAGATAAGGCATGCGTATCACAAATACAAAGTGATATGAGTGGCAAGGAGTAGTCAAGTTACGCCGATGACTACTCTTACATACTTCTAATAATGGTCAAATTGTCTCTCTATCCGAGCGTGTAACATACAAGGTGCACGACAAACGTTGAACACGAATTCCAACTCCTATCGCACACATCCTAGATCGTGCTCAGGTTGACACCTCGGAGAGAGCATACTGAAACCCAAAAACTTAGGCAATAGACCACAACAATATAAAAATATATACATGTAGCTATTATAATTCGATATAGCCCTGCATGACATACAAGAACGTCATATCCAACTATCGCAATATCCAACAGCGATACCATATTATTAAAAAAAAAAGAGGAAGGAAAAGAGAAATACTTGTACATAGGAAGCATGAAAAAAAAAATAAGAAAAAAATTTTGGTTAAAAAGTATACATGATTTCTTTTTTTTTTTTTATAAGAAAAAAAACATATTAGAACATTCCCATACCACCGATATAGTTCTGAGACCACGGACTATCATCCCAAGTGTTATCCCACTCAGAAGTGACCGCCTGGGACGCTTCCGGTATCCACTTAGTCGGGAACATTGACAAGTCAAACGTACCAAGACCATTCTCCGACGAAGTAATATACGGAACAGCTGATGAACTGCCATTCCAACCTGTTGGCCCCAAATTCACAGGCGCACCCTGCTGCTGCTGCTGCTGCTGCTGTTGTTGTTGCTGCTGTGGTTGTGGTTGTGGTTGTGGTGGCAATTGATTAAAGGACGGAGAGAACTGATTTACATTCGGCATATCAGGTGAGGTCGATGTTACTGGCGTCCCAAGGTCAGGTACAAGCGACGGCGTACTAGCGAGGTTCATTGATTGCGACGCACGTTGTGGCGATCCACTACTAACGCTCCCAAGTGGAGGATTACTGGTCCTTGGAGCCATAGACCATGTTCTTTTCTGCATATCTTCCAATTCCCTCTTCCGCTTCCCTAAAATAAGCGATGTATTTTCAGCTTGTGTTACCTCGCCCTTCGGTTTTAGATTCTCCATCTCCATAAACGTATCCAATGCCTTCCAACATCTTCGTGCCAATTCCCAAGTAAACCCAATCGAAGCGAGAGCTTCGAGGCACTTGAGGAGGTGCAATTGTGTTTGTAGAGCAGACGTAGACGATACAGCCGTCACCGCACTCCCATTACTTTGCGCTTGTTGACGAAGCTTATAACCCGACAAGTGGGCGATGGCGACAGTATAAATGAGATATATCATGTGCGGGCTTGTGTGTGAGAGATCGAACGCATTGCCTGATAAATTGGGTGATGCCACTGATTGTGTCTGTCGATATGCCTCTAGGAGGACATTGAAGGACGAGGCGGCCTCCAGGAAAATGTCTGTCGCTTGCGAGTCAGGCTGCTCCCGGCAACTGTTTTGAATCATAGATCAGCTTCAAACCGACGCGTTCGATAACATGAAACTCACATAGGTCGGTAAAGCAGGATAATCGCTACATGATAGAGCATATTAATTTCCAAAACATCTTGGCGCGGTTGATGTCCAATAGAAATACGATATTGGACAGGAAGACAGTGATGCCACATGTCCAACTCTGATCTCAGTTGCATGAGTAGCTCAGAAGGATTTTGGGCTGTCGTCGAAGAATAACCAAGATAGAAGTTGAAGTTGATCATTGAGATCACATTGCATAAAGATACGGAGTAATTGAAGGGGGTAAGAGATCGACATCCAATGGGCGCGAATGCGCCGGAGAGGTAAGTTGACGTTTGAGAGCTTCTGAACAAGCTTGTGGTCGGCCCATTTGGAGAGATAACAGAAGATCGAGGATGGTACAGACTCCCCAAACGTTTCGGCGTAACTTGGTTTCTTCTGATTGAGATTGTGCGCTGTTATCGTTTGAGTCTTCGTGTAAATGCATGTCTTGCGCCATTCGTATCGCCAGGCCTTGGGATGAAACATCAATTTTTTGCGATGAGGATCACAAGGCATACGGACCAACTAAGAGCCATGCCTGGCTTTCATTCCCTTTACCATAATCTCTTAACGACAACAACAATGTAGCTTGCACCAATTCTAGCGTGCTCCCCTTATTCAAGAGCGCATTCAAGGCCGTTCTCGCTTGCTCATACCAAAGATCTGCTGCAATCTTGCCAGCGAGACCTCCGTTGTCAGCAGCTGATAAGTTCGAAGAAGATTGTGTTGAGGGCGATAACCGACCACTATATGCGCATATAGAGAGTATGAGAGTCGAGAGAGGACCGGATTTAGATGATGAAGAGAGCAGGGTCGCATCAAAAGTAGCTCTAGAGGGTAGTAAGGGATATGATGAGTGTGAATGCTGATAATAATTATCGAGCAGTCGGGAGAGGGTGTGGGAGGGTGGGATATTGATTTCGGTGGTCGTCGGTGGAGGTACGAGGGAAAGCGGAGTCGTCTGAGATGGCACGTAACTTTCCGGTTCTGGCCCGGAAAGCTCGACGGTACGCCTGGAGACCACAGCTCAATGGCGAAACACATAGCGATATTCAAATCAACTCACCAATAACTGCCCGTGTATTCCTGTGAGCCACCATTTAGTCCCAACGCCAACTCCAACTCTGGTGTACCCCTGAGTTGACTTGGACCAGAAGTTTGTAACGAGAGAACATTGTGCCCATATGATTGTGAAGTTTGTCTTGGATATGTTGAGGGTGGATACCCCGGGGTTCCCTGCCTATAATCATGCATATTCATATAGGACTGCGTGTCCCCCACTGGCCCGACCTCATTGTCCTGCCAATCTTCTTGCTCTGGCGTAGGCCGCGCCTCCCCTGCAGTAAATGTCGTAATTGAAGACGCCCGATCTGTAAGGCGTTCATGAGTACCCGCCCGCTCAAACGACTCGGGTCTGAGAGTCTGATTGAACGGCGCCTGACTCGGTGCCCGATGATTTGCGCTCAATTTTTGCGCGCCCTCCCTGCCGGATGAGAATTCCGATGTCGATGTTGCTTGATTGTGTTGGTGGGTTGCTGAACTGGAGGTCGAAAGAGGAGGGGGAGTAGAGTTTTCGATGGAGTCTCCTGTGAGGACCGGGGTGTAAAGGGTGCAAAGGACACGACTAGCTCGTCGACAAGTTTAGACGATGCACATCGTGCCCAGATCGATTTATGGGCATCCCACACGTCCTGAGTGCAAACTTTGGCTTCCGATTGGAGAGTTTTCGCAGCCTCCCAAAATGGGTCAAAATCGTCCTCGTCGTCCTCTCGCTTTGGTAGATTGGACAAGTATAGGCCAATGAGGATTTCTAAAATGGCGACCCGAGTCTCTGTGTAACGTAGATACCCAGATGGTGGTCCTCGTCGCCGAGGTTCTTTTGAATACAGACATTCGAGTTTGTTATCGACACAGAAAGCACACGGGTCCAGGCCATCACACTAAAGCTGTCTCAGCAATCAAGCTCGAGGCCACGGAAACAAAGACCTATACCTTCTTTCTTTTGAGACGGCATGTGTTACATGCTAGTGTGGAGAGAGAGGAATTAGAATCCGGTATCGGAAACTCTGACAGACGGCCAACCTCGAGAAACCTTTTTCACTACTCGTTCCGAACCAGCCAGGGTCTGATGCATGTTTCCCGGCCGCAGGATCTCTGCATATATGGGGGTTGGTTCTTCCGACTGTCGAAGGAATGAACGCAGGAGTTTGGGCCCGGAAAATGGTTGTTCCTATAATGTATTCCGAGTCGCCCGTCACATATATCACAACCGTGCGAATATCCTACAAGCGAGCCTGCTATCTACGTCTACACTAGCTAACGTACGGTGGTTTGTCTGCTCTCGAAGGCGACAACGGGTGCAACATCCGAAAACCTACCCTGAAAAGAAAAAGTGAATGCTTTCGTTAAGTTATCAAAGAAACACGGGCATACCTTCCTGATCCGGGATGGACAAGGTTCATGACAGGTTTGCCCGAAGACAAAGATGGGAAAAAAATTATGAGCACGCTGTCCACAAGAGCCCCGCACTCGTTGACAAGCCATGCCAGCAATCAACCATTGCAATCATGTACTCTCGAAGCATGAGCTTTCCCCGCCGCGTTGCCTGAGCAGCCACCACTTTCGCGGGTTCTTGCCCCATCAATACTCATCCGGATCATGACAACCCGGACTTTCCCTTATGCGAAGAAGCCATTTCGTCGAGCAGTTCGTGCCAGGTACACAATGCATGGCCGAAGCGACCTCACTCCGCTTAAAGAGGTTTGCTATCACCGACTATTACCGACTCCACACCAGAGTGTTCAACCGCTCGCTCGCCTCGTCGACAATAACAACACATGAGACATGACATTCCCGTACGGGACAGGGATCGCGCCGTAACCCAAATCTTGTGCCTCATCAATAGGAAGAGATCACATGCACAGATGGACGCAACAATTCGCAACCAGAAGACAAGAGTTACAGTCGGATCTTGTATCGAGGTGGCCGCCTCGAGCGCAAAGCTCTGTTGCAACTCATTGGTCACAACTTCGACCACAACGAAGAGGCCAACATGTAATCATATCCCCAGCTACAAACCGCAAGCGGCATCGGATCTGACCTTTCCCGTGACTCCTCAGCAACAAGACATGTAGGCAACAGTAGAACAGATCCAAGTCGTGGAAAGTCGGGTGACCCATGGAAGGTACATACGAGTTCGGGTCTTCGCAAACATCATTGAAAAGGAGAGGTGCTAGAGGCTTCCACCAAATTAATGCGGAGCTGGCAAGAGGCACGCCCTGCCATCTTCTGTACCGCGAACCTAAGAAAAGGCAAACTAAGGATGAGAACCGCTACTAATGAGTGGCCAGCTAAACGGTCATGCTTTCTGAAATGAAAGCGCTGAAGTTGGGGTAACATGAAGGGTAGTTGCCTCTGACATGACAATCTTCGAGACGTTGGATAGGCCATTGCTTCGAGTATGCTGGTATGCCGTGCCAAGGCGTTCCACGGACGGTCATATCCAGCCAGTATCGTCCTGTACGGATCCTATATACTTGCAACCTGATAGTCTTCCCTTTGAACCACGGCCGTGGAATCGCGACGTAGCCATGCAAATTTCGTTGTGTTTGGGCCCCTCCAATCACCCTCAGTGTGTAAAATATCCACACATAAGGGGAACTGTGACCACCGGTGCACGAAGTTTTGCGTAAATACCACCGGGTATGAAGGTTGAGCCTTAGGCTCGGGCCCTGACAACCTGTGCGTTTGCTCGAGGGCGAGATCAGATTGCAACGCGTGAGAACACAGCGTAACCCGAGACAAGAATCAAAAGGCGTAGTGGAATGGGCAGGGAATAGCCCGAAAAGGGCCTGTGCGGAAACCCACCGAACGTGTCTGTGCGGGGCTGCTCATCCAACCATTCTGCTCAAAGGTCCCGCGACGCCCCTCTGGTGCCCATATGACGTGTCGAAAGAAACATCGTCGACAAGACCCCGCGCTTTCCGGCGTTGCCTATCCGATATCTCGCTGGAAAACATACAAGGGGGTATGAGATCCTGTGTGGAGGTTCACAAGATACAGGATTCCCGAGGCATCACTAGCGGAGGTCTGTGTGGAATCGAGACATAACTGCACTATGGGCACGTTCCGGAGGAGCGATAAGAGGCAAGAATGTGGAATCATCGCATCAGAAAAAGACACGGCATCTTAGAGCCAAGATTCAATGTCCAGCGCGTGTCCTCCAGCCACCACTATGGCCAAACGAAGCAAACCAATCTCCGAGCGTGAAGGGGGAAGCCAGAGGCCGTGGATGCAATAGGGTTAGATGACACCCGAGAGCAGGACCCTCGGGCGGCGGGTGTGGCTGGAGCCGCGTTCGAACCGTGAAGGGAGACGTCGCAGGAGGCAAAGGAGCCCCGGGCAAAGGGCGAGGACGGGCACTGGAGACTGGACAGCCGGGTAAGTAGGAACAAGTGTCATCGACGCCAGGCTGCCCTTAAATAACGCGTACACACGGCCAAACAAACGCTGATCCGCCCATTGTCTTCGCCCCGGCCATTATGCAAGGTCATCACTGGGAGCTATGGCCTAACATGCCGCCTTTTCCGCACTGGCGACTGTGTCATCGCATCATTACCGGAACGGAGTGCGTATGCCAGATTTGATATCTCATTACCCATCTCATCTACCTCGCAGACTGCATTTGCGACAGCGGGCCGATATACGAGCGGAGAGTGGGAAGGCCATGTAGATCCCTCGTGCCGAGGAGCAGCCGTAGGTCGCTGGCAATGTGAAGACGAGCTTAAAATATATATCCGCCGCTAAAAGCAGAAAACGTCGGGAATATGTTTCTTGACCATCCGCCCCCTCTGTCCGTCTCTAGGAATAACGCAGGGGACCGTCACCTCGAACACTCATCCTGACACGTACGCTACATCTTGTTGTTGTCCGTATATGCTCACTTCATCTCTATCATTCTCCCATTGTCTCTAGCTTTCTCCCGCTTGTCGGGCATCACACCAATAATAGACTCCACCACATGAATGGGATGGTCCAAAGGCAGACAAACTGGCCGTGTCTCATGGTCTGGCCTTCACCATCGAAGTTCTTCTGTCCTGGAACCCACTCTTGCCACCCAGCAATCAGCCTCTGAGGCAGCAAGTTATTCAATTTATTCATCAGGTGCCTTGGCATTTCTCACCATCGCAATGATTCCCAGATAGATGAGTGACAAAACAGATTGATAGTGGAGAGGGCTCCGGCCGGTATGCACTCATTTGCGATTGACCAAGACGCCGAGCTCGTGTGTACGGAATTACGCCGTCCTCTCACGGTATGGGGACGCATTGTCCACCCATTTTCTACGTCTCTCAAATGACGCATATGTCGCAGCGGAGATCGGAGCAAACTCGCAGGTTGATTCTACCGATGAGACAGCGATATTCTCTGAAACTAGGGGGGCATATGCACTTTGGAAGATTTCTTGTTTATCAAGAATCTCCCACATACTTGGTATTTTTTCTCATGCCGGATGGCTTCGAGTAACATGACAGCCTATGGAGGCCGCAAAAATAGTGATGCGGCGGGTGTGAAGTCACACTGAGCCACATGTGAACAGGGGATTTTCCACGTCAGGGTCCCCTGAAATACATCATTTCAATGATTTCCTCTCTGGCCACGAACCACTATCTGCTCCCTCCCCAGCATTGCTGCCCCGTCACCCAGCCCACCTGATGAGTTGCCGACAGTGAAAGTCCATAACCCACTTTCCCGCTTCCTGAAACAACCCCAAGCAAGGAACAGAAAATATCTAATCATCATGGACAAGGGCCTCCATACGATGTTGTCGGCCTCGAAAGACGACGTATACTACTCTGTCACAGGCTATACTTCGTCGGTACTAGTGAGTAATTCTCATTGTATGCTTTCGATCATCAACTTAAAGTCATGATACAGTTCGAAATGTTCCTATTTGGTTAGTCCCCTCAGCCAGGAACTATCGCATTATTGACCGCCTCCTCCCCTTGTAACAGGTCTCTATGTGGCACTCTTTGGGACCTGCCTCCATTTCCTCATTCGCAACTCGCAGTCATCACAGAAAGTGATTCTTAGCGCCATAACTATTATGTTTTCGCTCGCCGCCGCCGATGTTGTGTGGGCAATAAGCCTACTCTATGCGTGCATCCTAACAGAACATCCTTCGGATGACGATGATCCGGACGGGGACGGGAAGCCGGAGATTCCAGCAACGATACTCCAATATAAATTCTTGCTTTACATCACGAGCAAGTGAGTATACGTGAATGATCCTGGGAGGAACTAAATCTGATCCCGACATATTAGCATTGTTGCAGATATGTTACTCGTAAGTAGCGCATTGAGACTGACCATGCTGATTGAACTCAACATTGAACGGTCTAGATCTATCGCTGCTATACCTTGTGGAAGAATAGCATACGGATACTCATCTTCCCTGGTCTGATTTTGCTAGGTGGCACAGGTGCGCCTTTCCCTCGTACTTCCTCATGCCTTAGACGCTAAACCCCTCCAAGTTTGCGGTTATCTGTTCGTCGGGTTCTCGCACGTCGAGCACCAAAATCACGGCCATAATCTACTCAACGCATTCCAATTCTTAACGCTCGCACTTAACGTCATGGTGACTAGCCTTATGGGTATGTGCTTGTTTTCCCATATCGGGTCTTATTTTTGTTTTGGTGAACTCAGATATCCTGCTTTTCAGCTGGCCGAATTTGGTGGATAGCGAAACAAACCCGGAGCATTCTCGGCCCGTCATTATTGAAAAAGTACAAGATTGCTATCGCCATCTTGTGAGTTTCTGTGTTCTGTCTGTGGGAATATTTCTCATCTATACTACGCCAGTGTCGAGTCTGGGCTGATCTACTCAATATATATTATTTTAGATGTCGTCTTAGACCTTGTACGTCCCTGTCCTACCGTCTTCCTCCTTCGTCTCAACTAAAGCACAACTTTAGCTTCTCCTAGACGCCGGATTAGTTCAAATAGTTGGTCTTGTTCCGACAGTCATGATTGTCCAAGTCGGCATGTCACAATCCCGATGTAACCAAACCAATTTCACGACATACAAAGACGACTTAGAAAGTCGAGCAAACACCGAATCACGACCAGCATCTGAATGCAACTACGAACTTACGATTGAAGGTGAACGTACTCAAGCTGGTACAATAGTGACATCGCCTATATCGATACCTACACCTATGTATCGTGTAAACACGATCGAGAGGTGTAGGGCGGGATATCTGGATACTCCGTCGAGTGATAACACGAGGGTGGGAGATGTGATGACGTAGGTTGCAAAGTTGGATACAACATTGCGACTGGGATTGGATATGGCTTGCTTGGACCCTCCTAGCGCCATTGGAGTATTATTTTGAGGGCGCGGTATGCCTCAGGCTTCGTGGCGAGTGAGGGGGGAGGCTTATGCTCAGCTTTTGCCTGATGATGACCACGATTGGGGTGGGGGGATACTATTGAGGATTAAGTAGCGGTGGGACTGTTATTGTATGTAATTATTTCAACCGCATTGTACATCATATGTAACTTTCATCGCAATCTCAACTCCATAAAAATCATAAATTATTACTTATACATCCCTACCCTAAAGAGATAGCAGGCTAAAGCAAGGCTATCCAATTATGAAGACAAACACTCTTGGAGAAGTTCTTCACCGGTACCGATATATTGGTTGATGTCTATAAAGGTCCGTCAGGAATCCATTGTTTTGGGTAGTAGAAATAGATGGAATGTTTACAGTCAAAGAAGGTCTCGATGGGAATTAGATCAAGAGTGCCCATGTGCGTTGATGTCTTCATCGGTTGTCCGCCCCACATCACACGCAAGTAGTACTGCTTGCCATTCTTGCTGTGACCATTGTTGTCTAAGCTGTCGTCGTCCCGACAGCTGACAGCGAATTCCTGCTTCCTATGACCATAGTCGTTACCATTAGATGGACCTTCATACAGCTCGAAAGTTGTCTCTGATCCCATTCCGGGCCAAACCATTTGACTGATTTGTAAACAACCCAACATAGACGCCATGGATCCATCATGAGCAATCTAAGTACCATAATTCGTTTAAGTCTTGTGTTTTTTTCTTGTCTGGAAAGGAAAAAAGGCGAGCGTGTGCGTACATTGTAGAAGAACTTCAGGTCGGATTTTCCGTCCATGACTTGTTGGAGGTGATCTTGGAGTTGGAGGAACCAAGCGCCGTAGTGTTTGCAAGAATAGCTGGTTGAATCGGGAGCGTCTCGGTAGTTGTATGAGTATTCCCAATTACCGAGGCGGTAGATTTGGTTGGCCTATGTCCGACGGGAGCAATATGGTTAACAACAATTAAATACAATTATGGATTAATTTGACGTACTTCGTCTTGTGTGACGCAAACTGAGGTATCGTTTCTATCACAGGAAAGAGGCTTTCCATGGCACTGCTTGGCACTCAGATTGTCGTAGTTACTATAAAGGGGATCGTGTTATTGTGGAAGGAAGTGGTGTTTCTATGCGAGGTAACACTCACTGGTCCCAGCTCGCATGCCATCCAGCTGTATCTGGATTCTGGATTCCAGTAATACTGTCTAGCTTGGCAAAGAGAGCAGCGGTGGCAGTCAAATGTTCTTTCCAGGCAGCACCCCCAGCACCGGTCGTGTAGTTGTTCTTAATGGCGTCGGCATTGGGACAAGAGTAAGTTGGCTCAAGGGAGTCGATGGCGCCTGACTCGATTAAGACTGGGACAGTATCGCTTTTGGGCCAAAGCCCTTTGCAGGAACCGGATGCGACTTCAGAAGTGATCACATTGTTTGTTACGCCTGGAATAGAGGATTTGATAAAAAGAGACACTTGGGGCAGACTGGAGATGGAACTCACGGACTTGAGATGTCCTGCTGTCGTATACCTCGGTAAGGCCGAGGCGGTTGAAGTAGACCTCCCTTAGGTCCTGTACAAAGTAATCAGTCTAATCGTGCCGATATATGTAGTAGAGGGACACACTTGACCGTGGACCCTTGCGTCTTCTTGACCTTCAGACGTGATTCCAGGGAACTGACAACTGAAGGGCCTTTAGTACGCGGAAGTGGTACAAGTCCATACGAAACGTACGTGCTGTTTTGGAACCCATAGCCTACCGTGGTCGTGAAAGGGTTGGCCGACGGGAAATCGGCTTGCCACTGGGAGGTGTAAATCAACAGCTCACTTCATTGTAACATCACGTTTAACATACCTGGATTTGGGTCTCGGGAAAAGATGTGCTATAGCTCTTTCATCAACGGTTGAGATCATTAATCAAACTGTGGGAAGCCAACCTGTGAAGTCCAACTGTTCGTCCATGATTACCGCAATCCCAGCCGATGAGCTCCTTGAAATAGGTGTTTGTGTTGTAGGGAGTTCGCTTTTGGTGACGTTGAATGGCTTCCACATATACTAGCTTATACTGTTTAGGAGGCGTTCTGATTTGTGGCAGTGTGATATTCAACGTTTAGCTAATGATGTCGCGACAGGGGTAAAAGGAGTTAAACGTACTTGTACTCCCTTGTACGAACGTGCGGCATGTTACACCAGTTGTAGGTTCCATAAATTTTGTCAGGGGTGAAAGACGAGTTGAAGATACCGAAAGGCTCGTTGGTGTTGAGAATGAAAGTCAAGTTGTTAATTTCGGTCTGTTCCGGAGGGAAATGAATTATGTTTGTTGCCCCAACGTATGAAGCAGCAATTCCGAGGAGGATCCAGAAAGATGAGATGAAGCGCATGGCTGGACGCTGGCTGCCAGTGGTGAACGACTCTGTCGTCGATTCTCACCTTCAGCTTTCTTATTTACTAAGGACAGCACACACAAACGTGCCTGCGAAACGTGTGACGCTGTTATAAAGATATACCATCTTGAAGAATATGACTAGTCCAAAGACAAACCTTCTCCCGCTGTGACCATTAAAGTGGGAAAAGACACACGCCAGTGATGTTGGTCTTCGGGTGTATTGAAACATACATACACACATGCGTCTTTAATTGGCAATAATCATGGGACATCGTCCCCAGTGGGCATTATGTTGCCCCGCTACTTACAAGCTAGG
The DNA here is from genome assembly GCA_029719445.1 of Agaricus blazei. NCBI lineage: Eukaryota > Fungi > Basidiomycota > Agaricomycetes > Agaricales > Agaricaceae > Agaricus > Agaricus blazei. Next base: position 1,299,199 of record SSNC01000010.1, read on the forward strand.
CTTCACGTTGCACGTTGTTCCTTGATCTTCGCCGGCGAAGAGGCCCACTTGCCAGTGTTGAACCACCCTGAACATTCATTGTCAGGCAATCATTAGGTATAGAGTGGTTACCCGCTGAAGCGCTGAAGAGGCACGGCATGAGTTTGGCATGGCTAATTCAATGAGTATACAAGAGACGTAAGAATGACAGCAGGAGTGAGGGGCTCATTACCATTTGTGATGGTATAAATGAAACGGTACCTTGAACGAGGGCTCGGCTGTACGCTCGTTGCAGGGTCGCAACGAGATTTTCGATAACGATCACGAGCTGCCGTATACAAAGAGGCATAGTACCGCCCGCTATATTTTCAGAAGCAGAATTATCGTCTGCTGTACGTGTTGTAGAAAGCCTGCAGACATACAATCTTGTGACGAGCTCACGACTCGTGGAGGGCAGGCCGACATACGGATCGCTTCGGAGTTGATATCCTACCAGGGTAGGACAATGCACCACGGTGGGTAGTACACTTGAGATGCTCGGTTATCAGAGTGGTGTGGGCAAGATGACCTGTGAGTCTGCCGTTGCGATTGTTATGATCGTCTATGAGGTGGCCAGCGGTGAAAATACTTAGGGGCAAAACGCATTTGGCTCGAACACGGCGCTGCTATATCATCACCAAGAAGTTGCCAAGATGCCTCCTCCGTGTTTCGGCGAATAATCGGTCAGACGGAAGCCCGGTATTTAGACGCCAGTGTTGTGGCACGCCGAGGGTGTGGTGATCAATGCGTGTAGAGTTCAATGGACAACGAACGTCGAACCTTTCGCTCTGATAAACATCTAGTATTTCCACTTCATGTCAACGATGTCATTTACCTATTTGTAGGCATAGTATTTTACTACACGTTACCATAGGATGTTTTGTCGTATGTCTTCCAGTGTGTTTAACACTAGGCCGATTGGGGTAACTTGTTCAGCGAGTACTAAATTTTATAGGAAGAAGGCATGAGACAACGAAGAACAAGTGGTCTGAACGAGCCGACACGGTCATTTTTACCCGCATCGCGTCTCGCAACGCTCATAGCAACAATTGTCAGGATGGCCTGACTTCTTGAAAGTACGTGTGGTTGATCGACAAATAGGCACTCAGTGCACTGCCTCACAGGGCTTTTGCCGAAGTACTAGACAAGTGTCAGTGGGTGATAGGTAGGCTCGACCCTCCGCGATCATCGCACCTCTCTTTAGACTCAAACAATCCAGCGCCCAGATAGTTCAGAGCGTGGTATCCAGCCAAGTAGAAAAGAGTGCATTGAAAATTGAACTCGTTCTATTATTAGGGAGCGGAGCGGACTATTTTTAAAAAATGTGCCGAAGTGGTGCGGAACTTGTGCGGGATCAGGCGCACAAACAAGTATCATATATGACAGATATATGATGTTCGTCCATTCGCGCCGTTCGCGTCATTGAGTTCGTGCTCGTCATATCTTCCAAATGGGTTCTTGGTAGTCACTCCTGCGGCGCCTCGACGCCGAATCTCATTCGTGATCCGGGAAAAATTCGCCGTCTCTCTACGGCAGCTACACAGCCCGAATATCTCCACATGCTCGAAAGGAGGGCTAGTATTGATTCGCGTGGGTCAAAATACCTTAAAATATCCAAATGGAACCACGGCTGAGGCTGCCGGTGAGCTGATAACAGCATAGCAACCTTTGAGTATATCATTGATGGAAAGGTGAGAATAGCAATTGGAAGAGACGTGCGAGGGGGAGCTAGGCAGAGCCAGGCTCGGATCCGGATGAATGTCCAGACATTCAGGGTCGTTGGTGGCAGGGGTCTCTGCCGGATTTTTTAAATTCGTCGTGTGTCCTTTTTAGTACCACCTCTTCTTCTCTCTCTCTCCCCCTACATACTGTTCTTTGTCCCTGGTCCCGGCGGCGAAACATGCTTCGCCATCCACTCCTTTCGCTGTCTTTTCTTTGGCTCGCATTAGTTACGACACATGTCGCCGCACAGAAGGCTGGGTCGTTTGTTGACGGTGGCAACACCCAAGTCAGTGCCATGATGGTACGCCGCATATATTGACCTGGCACCATTAAAACATTATCTGACGCTTGTCTAGATGTTCGTTGGTAATGAGGAAAAGGTGTATATTTTGGACAAAGCTGAAGGGAATGCTGCTCAAATCAAAGGGCATCCTGCATGGGGATCCGTTTGGTAGGTGGACCTATTCAATGATCTCTGCTAGTTGCTAGACTTCTTCGCTAGGGACTTGAACACACATGACGTAGAACTCATGGACGTCAGGACGAACGTGTTCTGTTCGTCTGGTATGCATTTGCCAAATGGATCCTTCGTTACGTTCGGTGGCAATGGCGCTGTTGGTGTCGGTGGCAACATTGGTTCCCAAAAGAACCCGACGAATGGAGCCGCAGACTGGGACTCACAGTATCAGGACTTCGACGGCGGCAAGGCCATTCGTGTGCTGAATCCATGTGGCTCGGCGGATAACTTCAACTCACCGCAATGCCAATGGTTTGACGACCCGACTGTTCTTTCTATGCACCACAGGCGATGGTATTCAGCCGCAGAAGCTTTGGAAGATGGTAACATCGTAATTATTGGTGGATTCGCTAATGGAGGTTATATCAACCGCAACTACCCCAATACCGATCCTGAACTTGAAGGTGGAGCTGCTGTGCCTACGTACGAATATTATCCTCCCAGAAACGAGGACCCGAAGACGTTCAACTTCCTCATCAAGACCTCAGGATTGAACGCCTACGCCCACACTTTCCTTATGCCTTCGGGTAAATTATTCGTTCAGGCAAACCTGTCAACAGGTGAGACTCAAATCAGAGTTCTAAGCCTTAGCTCGTTTAGCTAATACATGCGCCCTTTTCGCAGTGATTTGGGATCACAATGCCAACGTTGAGACACCGCTTCCTGATATGCCTAACGGTGTTGCCCGTGTCTACCCTGCTTCGGGTGCTACGGCCATGCTTCCTCTGACTCCCGATAATGGCTACACTCCTACGATTCTCTTCTGTGGTGGTAGTGACATGCCTGAATACGCGTACGGCAATTACTCTTGGCCTTTCATCAACACCTTCTATTACCCAGCTTCGAAAGACTGCCAACGTATCACTCCTGAGCCCAAAGATGGGTCCACCCCGGCTTATGAACAGGATGACGACATGTTGGAGGGTCGGACAATGGGTCAATTTATTATGCTTCCAGACCTCAAGCTCCTCGTGGTGAATGGTGGTCTTAATGGCACGGCGGGTTATTCTCAGGCAACTCTTGAGACTCCCACATTCGACCTTATGCCTTACGGCGAGTCTCTTGCAGCCGGACCTGTTGGCACGCCCGCAATCTACGATCCCAAGGCCCCCAAAGGCAAGAGATGGTCGAATGCAGGCTTGGCTACATCAAGCATTGCCCGTCTCTACCACTCTTCTGCTATGCTTCTTCCTGATGCATCGGTCCTGATTGCTGGTTCCAACCCTAACGTTGACGTCAATACCTCAACGATCTATCCGACGACATACCAGGCTGAAGTTTTCTATCCCTTGTACTTCTCTGCCAAGACGCGACCTCAACCCACGGGAATGCCAAAGCAACTCAGTTATGGTGGCGATCCTTTTGACATTACCATCCCTCCCACCTCGTATTCTGGTTCAAGTAATGACGCCGCTGCTAGTGCCATGGTCACCTTACTCCGTGGTGGATTCACGACGCATGCCATGAACATGGGACAGCGTGGAATGCAGCTCAGGAATACTTTCACTGTTAAGGAGGACGGTACTATTATCCTGCACGTCGCACAGCCGCCACCCAATCCTTTCATTTATCAGCCCGGCCCTGCTTACCTTTTCACCGTCATCAATGGCATTCCATCGAATGGGTCGTTTGTCATCCTTGGCAACGGACAAATTGGTCAACAACCAACTGCTCAGGATAGTACGCTCCCTGACAGCGTTCGTGCTGATGGCGCCAAGGGAGCTGGGTCCCCCGAGGGTTCAAACAACGGTGGTAGCAGTGGTGCCTCCAACTCTAACAAGGGAGCAATCATCGGGGGTGTCGTGGCTGGTATCGTGGGCATTGCGTTGGTTGGTTTACTCATCGGAGTCCTCTTCATCCGCCGAAGGAAGAATACACCGAACGCTGGTAGCACTGGGTATCCCATCGGTGGCCGGAACATGGCTGCTGCTGCGTCTTCAGAACAGCTCATGGTAACTTCTAGCGGTGCAGGGTTCAGAGGTTCTGATTCGAGTGCTTTCTTGCCGTTCAAAGAATCATCGACATTTAGAGATTCGGAGGATACCTATCGCGGTCAGACGATGCCATCGAACGCGACTAATGCGTATCGTCAGTAAATGAGTGAGTGCTTCCTTGATCCTTGTAGCTACGAACATCTTGCATTTTTTGGACTGTCTGCCACACTTGTTATTTGCCTATTCTTTTTTGGTTTTATGAAAACCATGGACTGAATCACATCATTCTTGTTTTACGACGGACACAACCTGTGAAGTGATAGACTAACTAGTCACGCTCCTTTGTTTCTGGGACAATGACAACACCATCAGCGGTTGAGTACAATAGAGGAAAATTAGATTTGTAATTCGGTAATCGGAAGTAATTTTTGCAGGTGGAGGTCTGGATGCCTTGCGGCTGATGCGATCAGCACACAAACGCCCTGATCGCAACGGCCTTAACCCGCCGCGGCGATGGAATGCCTGGTGATGTTGTTGCGGTTTCCACGCTGCTGCTCACCGCGCTGGCGGCCTCGCGACAAATGCTAATGTGCTAATGATGTCAGACGTCGAGCGTGGCGTGTGTGTGACTGGGGGCGCTCCGCCCTTACAAAGGCTGAGGAGAACGAGGAAAGCCTATTTCGGGCCTGCGTGGGATATTTTTTGTGATTGTTCTCCAGCCAACATTCCTTGCCTCCCATCATCCACCACCCTTGTTTCTCCTTCTCCACTCACCGACCTTTTTCCTATCTCATCCTCATAATCTTGGGACACCGCAGGTCCTTGTCTTGTTCACTAGTAGACGGAATGATTGGCCTATCACGGTCGTTCGTTGCTCTTCGCACTGCCCTCTTCTTTTGTTGCGCCGTCGCTCCTTCATTATCAGCAACCGCTGGCTCGTTTGCGGATGGAGGGACAACTGGTGTTAGTGCGATGATGGTGAGTCCACTCTCGACTTCTTTCATGATTCTTTAATTTGTAATTACCCCTCTAATTAGATGTTCCTTGGGAACGAAGAAAAAGTGTATATCCTCGATAAGGCTGAGAACAATGCTGAAGTGATAGGTGGACATCCTGCGTGGGGTGCTGTATGGTGTGTGGCCTCTCATTATGTGGACATTGCCTTGGTGTTGACCCTGCCCTCGTCAGGGATGTGAACACTCACGAACATGAGCTTATGGATGTGCCAAGTAACGTCTTTTGTGCCTCGGGGATGCATCTTCCCAATGGGTCCTATGTGGCCTTTGGTGGAAACAGTGCGGTTGGTCCTGGTGGCAATACGCCAAAAGATGCAAGTGGCGCCCCGGAAACATGGGATCCTACATTTCAAGATTTTGATGGAGCCAAGGCCATTCGAGTTCTCAACCCCTGCAGGTCGACAGACAACTTCGCAGACCCCCAGTGTCAGTGGTTCGACGATGCCAACGTTCTGGCAATGGAGAGGCGCAGGTGGTATTCGGCCGCTGAGGCGTTAGAAGATGGCAGTGTCATCATTATTGGAGGTTTCGTCAATGGGGGCTACGTTAACAGGAACTACCCGAACACCGATCCTGAATTGGAGGGTGGGGCTGCTGATTGTACTTATGAATATTTCCCCTCGCGGAACACACCGGCTCAGACTGTCCAATTTCTCATCCAAACCTCTGGCCTGAACGCCTATGCGCTCACATGGTTGATGCCGTCTGGTCACCTTTTTGTCCAAGCAAATGTGTCAACGAGTGAGTCATTGCCTTTCTGTTTTGATATAGAGATACTGAACTGCCTCCAGTGTTATGGGACCATAATGCGAATGTAGAAACACAGCTGCCCCCTATGCCAAATAATGTTGCCCGTGTCTATCCCGCATCAGGAGCCAGTGCTATGCTTCCCCTTACCCCTGCAAACAACTATGAACCGACTATCATCTTCTGTGGTGGCTCCGATATGCCCGAGTCTGCATACGGCGATTACGCTTTCCCTGCTATCAATACTTTCGATTATCCCGCTTCGCAGGATTGTCAACGTATCACGCCGGAGCCCCAGGATGGTTCTCAACCTGTTTATAAGCAGGATGATAATTTGCTTGAGGGACGCACCATGGGACAATTCATCATCCTCCCTGACGGGAAACTCCTTCTCGTCAATGGAGGTGCCAATGGAACTGCTGGGTATGCTCAACAGACTGGTGAGACTTCCACATTTGGGCAAATGCCATGGGGAGAGTCTCTTGCGGCCGGGCCTCGAGGAACGCCCGCTCTCTATGATCCTAATGCTCCCGCCGGGCAAAGATGGTCCGACACAGGCTTCGCTACATCAGATATCCCTCGTCTTTACCATTCATCGGCGATGTTACTCGCTGATGGTTCGGTGTTAATTGCTGGCTCGAATCCTAACGTTGATGTCAATACTTCGACTATCTTCCCCACCACCTACAAGGCTGAAATCTTCTATCCTTCATACTTTTCTGCCCCCACCCGACCGGCTCCTTCCGGTATTCCCAGCACTCTTTCATATGGAGGAGATTATTTCAACGTCACGATCCCCAAATCATCGTATATTGGTTCGGCGAACGATGCTGCTGCCAAGACTAAAGTCGTGATTAGTCGTGGTGGATTTACGACTCACGCGATGAACATGGGCCAGAGATATCTCCAACTCAATAATACTTACACCGTCCAGGATGATGGGACCATTGTGTTGCATTGTGCTCAACCACCTCCAAGCCCGTTTATATTCCAACCGGGACCGGCATTGTTCTGGGTTGTCGTTGACGGTATTCCAAGTAATGGAACGATGCTTATTGTTGGAAATGGGAAGATCGGTCAACAGCCTACTGGCGCTGTGAGCACGCTACCCAACAATGTCCTTGCTGCGAATAATGTCAACGGTGGTGGTGCGTCGGGAGGGTCCGGAACTGCTGCAGATAACAGTGGAGGAAGTTCGTCGACTTCTACTGGTGCGATTGTTGGCGGTGTTGTTGGTGGTATTGCTGCCGCTGCCGCTGCTATTGCTGCCGTAGTGTTCTTCTTGAGGAGGCGTAATGCTGCTGCAGGACGAGGAGTGTATTCACAGAACGTCGCTCCTCCTTCGGCGTATGATGTTGGAGCAACTGCTTTACAGGCTCCCAGAGGTCATATGGCTGCTCATTCTGATTCCAGCTCGTTCGTACCCCTAAACCAAGACACTAAGAGTACAGCTTGGAATGTCGGAAGTTCCGCGAGTTTGGGTGAACCTGCGAGTTTTGGCGCGATGTATAGAGATGATCCGAGGGCGAGTATTGGAAGTTCAGGCGTGCATGGTGGATATCCTCCTATGCAGGAAGCAAACTTTGACCCTTATGCTAGGGCGACACCAGGTGGGAGGTTTTAAGGATTTAATTTTTGTTGACATTTTTTTTTCCGGTGGAACAGTACAATGATTTGTTTACTTGTTTTGGTGGGATTTTATACCATACAAAAAATGTTTTTTTTTTGTTTAGTTTCATTGTTCTCCGTTTCCGGCGGGTCGTGGATGCTTATGTACAGACTTCGGAGCAATTTTGTTTGAATTTTTTGTTTTTTTTAAACTGTTTGCTCTAGCCCCTGCCTCTCTCTTGCTTTGTGCGGACTAGTATAAATGTAGAATTTAATTTTTCTCCATTGTTGTTCTGTTATTTTTTCTTCTATTACGAAAGCACGCTCTTTTTCAAATCTTTTTTCTTTTTTTCAACAGAGGGTCTGTCCTTCCCTCCGGATTAACTAACTGGACATCCGTTTGCTGTTTCTACAATTCTTAACGAATAGACGATTTAACCACCGATTTTTGATCAGGAGAGAAGGATGGGGGACGGGTGATGTTCGAGAGGTCTTGGGCGATGATCAATCGATGAAATTTGGGAGATTAGTGATCTTCTAAGTCATAAAAACTGTTAGTCCGTTACCAGAAATGCTCATGCCGGTCGGTCGTGGAATGATATGGCATTGCATTGTCTTGGCTAAGGGGTTATTCTGCTCACAAGACTTGCGAATATCGATTATGACGTCAATACTGAATACTTCCATATCTACCCGCGATTAAAAAGAAAAATCGGCGATCGCGTCCTTAACTTCATTGTGGTTATAATGCCCACTGGACAACGGCATATTCGTTTGTTCACTGAACCCCCCAAAAGACAACATGATTGGGAAAAGGTGGAGAAAGATATGGAGGATGCGTTGAAGAGGAATGTGCAGAAGGTACAGGTGAAGATGGCCGAGATGACTGGGCAGGGGAGGAGGGAGAGTGTTTATTTGGGCGATGCTGGTGAGTGTGCTTGGTTTTTTGACTTTTTGGGGGAGGGGGCGGTGGGATGGGGTTTTTGGGATGTGGTTTTAATTTTATTCGTGATGACAGGTGTTGCGTTTATGGAGATATCTATTGCGCAAGTGCGGCGCGGGTTGGTATCTGAACCAGAGGATGGCGATGTTCTTTCATCTGATAGATTGTCGTCTGTTTCGGATGCTCGTCTGTTATCGACCCTTCAAGGACTCGCACTGGATCCTCATAACATCCGCGATGGAGGACATTTATCGTTTTTAGAAACGCCGATCGGTATTGCCACTCTCGTTCTTAGCAAATATCCACTTGGGAGGAACCAAAAATTCGCGAATGCTCCTTGGAACAAGTGTAGGGATTTGCTGTTGAAGGGTATTGAGGTTATCGTGAGTGATGATAGGACTTTTGAGGAGGATGAGAATGGTTGTGAAGTGCTTTATGGGAGAGCGGGGTTTTTGTATGCGTTGTTGTTTTTAAGGAACGCTGTTGCGAGCAGGGAGGGTGGTGAAATGGAGAGAGGTGATGATGCTGTCGAGCTGGATATAGAGACTTGTCGGGCACTGATTTCGGATGAAGTGGTTCAAACTGTTGTTGATTCGATCATACGACGAGGAAGAAACGGTGCTAGATCTTATCGTTCCGAACGTGGGCCTTCCAATTCTCCTCCGCTGATATGGATTTGGCATATGAAACGCTATCTCGGAGGAGCTCATGGAGTAGGTCAGTGAAAATACAGTTCTCTCGCTTCGTCAACTAAAACTGATTATAATTTTTTCCGTTGTTTTTAGCTGGTATTCTTCAAATTTTATTGAGTTGCCCCTTTTCTATCATTTCGAGTTATATACCTGAAATCGTGCAAACCATTGATTGGCTGGTCAATACTCAAGATCGTGTGGGCAATTGGCCGACAACAGCTGCTGATTTCAATCATGTAGCTTCAACAGAAAATGATCTCGTGCAGTGCGTGAAATTCTTCTTGTTATCGTCTTGGGAGGATACTCAAGAGTGCTGATAGATGGTGTCATGGCGCACCTGCCATGCTCATTCTGCTCTCTACAATTTTACGCATGTCTGTCACGCCTGGAAATACGACGGGCCTGACGGACAAGCAACAAGAACGATTTGTGCTATCACTTCAACGAGGCTGCGCACGGGTATATATGCAAGGTTTTCTTCGTAAAGGTGTTGGACTTTGTCATGGAGTAGCTGGGAGTGTATACGCCCTTCTTGCTGCTTCGAGCATTCTCGATGAGCCACCTAATGCCGGCAGTGATACTTCATCCAAATCACCACAAGAACATTATACCCCGTACTTTACACAAGCCGCACATCTTGCGCATCAGGCGACTTTTGCAAATTCGTTGACGAGGAAGGGTGAGATGAAGACACCTGATCATCCGTGTAGTTTGTATGAGGGGATGGCGGGGATGTGTTGCGCATGGCAAGAAATTTTGTACAGGTTGAAAAATAGGGATCGATCATTCCTGTGTTCGGGTATGCCTGGGTATGACGACCTTTACAGATTGAGACGTTGAACAGTAAGTCTCTGTTTATAAATCGTTTTCTCTATAATTGTATTTGACATACTTCATGTTGTTACCTTGCTGTTGTTGTTGTTTTCCCCCTTCAGATACGAGCCCGGGTTTGGCTCTGATCTGAAACGTCCTGTATCGTGATCTTAACTGCAATTCAACATCAATGAAAAATGTCGCTGACCGAGTATGAGATTGTGTTTTGGACTGATCTGCGATACAGTGGGGTATGTTATAAGAACGCTTTCGGTTCTCCTCGATGGATCATACATTTCCAACTTCAAGACCTCCTAGTAAATGTTGACCTACCTACGTCGTCTTGGAATCTGCTTGGCTCTTGGTTTCACTGTCAATGCGATACCCATCCCTCTCCGACACGAAAATATACGATATCACCCGGCGTCTCGTGGTATCAACAGAGGAATGATCTACCCCCGCATTTATGATGCCAACCCTATCACCGAAAATCCTACTCCTACTTTCGTTCTGGGTGCTAGAGCCACCAGTGCTGATTCTGATCGTGAGGCGCTGGGCTTTCGTCCTTGGACACCACCATTTCCGGTCCGCGATTCAAAACGCACCGAGATTGTTCGTGGGACTTTACATCCGGATGTTAGGGGGAAACATAGTGCGCCTTTGTTGAGGTCTGAGGATATAGTTTTGGAGGAACGGAAGTTGGATTTGTCGAGGGAGCCGAAGGCGGATGTGGGGATGGTGAAATCTAAGAGACCGTTTTCGTTGGTCCACAATCGCAATCGACGGATGGGCGGTGGATGAGTGATGCGACGGAATAGTATGGTCCTCTGTACATTTTATTTTTCAGGTATACTTACGAGTGATCTTGTTTTATTGACAGAGGGCCAGTGATTGGATGTGGGTATATATCGTTGGTGGTATGCATGTCAATTGCCGGTGGATATGATTGGTATTTCTCGTTCTTGGACATTCTACAATCGTTTATCTCGTACGTAGTTACATATCTTTATTTAATTTACTAGTGTCCATACAACCAGACTCGACACATCATTTCCTATTCACAAATCCACGAGAGAAGGAGTCAAGTTCAAAAAAAGAACTGAGCCATCATAAGGGTACAAATCCTTGAACATCATCTGAAAGCTAGTTGCCAACTGTATAACCGAAACAAAAAAAAATCAGAGATTCGATTCGATTGGAAGGGAAAGAGTATGAGATAGACGTACAGCCGAAGTGTTTTTTAATACCGTCTTGAATTCCTTGTCCGATCTTATCGGCAGTTTGGTTGTCCTAAAAAAGCAAATGAATATGTTATTTTTTTCGATGTGTGGTGAATGTTTTGTTACCAGGTCGTAACCAGCCTTGCTCGCAAGACTCTGAACTTCTTTAGCGGCGAAACCTTGAGAGCTTGATTTGTTTTCGTTGTTGTTAGAGGATCCGTAATTGCTAGAGGAGTTGTTGTTAGAGCCGTAGTTGTCGTTGTTGGAGTTGGAGGATCCGTAATTGTCGTTGTTGCGAGAAGAGTTGTTGGAGGATCCATAGTTATCGTCGTTGTTTTTGTTGGAGGATCCATAGGAATCATTGCGGTTAGAACTTCCATAGGAGTCGTTGTTGGAAGAACCGTACGAGTCGTTACGGTTAGAACTTCCATAAGAATCATTATTGGAAGAACCATATGAATCTTTGTTGGAAGAGCCGTACGAATCGTTGTTGGAAGAACCGTATGAATCTTTGTTGGAAGATCCATATGAGTCGTTGTTGGAAGAACCGTACGAATCGTTGCTCTTGTCGTTGTCACGACGGTTCGAACCATAGGAATCATTGTTCGAAGAGCCATAGCTATCATCATTCCTATTTCCACCACTCCCATATGAATCGTTGTTGGAAGAGCCGTAGGAGCTATCATTGTTTCTTCCACTTCCGTAAGAATCGTTCTTATCACCGCCATAGGAGTTGTCATTGTCACGGTTGGAAGAACCATACGAATCATTGTTCCTAGAGCCGTAGGAATCATTGTTGGAGGACCCATAGTTGTCGTCATTGTTGCGACCGGAGCTGTAGTCATTGTCCCCTAGAGGATCATTGGTTTTAATGCGAGGAAAATTCACAGCAATAACATTAGACATACGGTCACGGTCGCCGGAGTTGTTGTTGTCTTCGTTCCTTTCGCGGGGCATGTTTGATAGATAAACTCTGGTGTAGTGGTGACTGGAGAAGGACTTGTTCGGATGAGAGGAGAGGAAAAACGTCTAGCTTTATACATCTACGACATAGGGGCTTCCAAAATTGGGGGATGTCAAGAGCATCAAGAGGGTTCCATTCTTGATGTCAAAATCAGGTCAAAACTTTGATCGACAGAGCTGAAGGGAGGAACGGTGGCGGTGTTCTAACCGCTTTCTACGCCTTCCAGAAATCTTATCGGCTTCCTGAAGAACCCATGCAGTGTTCCGAGCTCGAGCAGTAGGTATTTTCATTGAGACCAGATCGGATTCGGATTCCTTTTTCCAGGCTGTTCCGCGGTGTAACATTCCGGCGGGAGAGATGGGTTGATCGAGCGTTAATACCAGTGAAAGCCTAAGAGGCGAAGTGCATCACCAACGTGACGTTAGAGGGCATCCGGTGACCTTGCATCGTCAAGGCTAGGGTGTGAACCGCGAGATCACATTTATTTTCTCGTTACTCCTTTCTCACCGTGGGCTTCAACTGACGGGAAGCCGTCTAGCCTGGATGGGGTCAAGTGTATATGCAATAACCTACTTATCCTGATTTATGTCGAATCTGCGGCCATTTTGAGCCGGAGGAGAGCAGCGGTCCGTGAATATGCCTATTCACATGCTCGGCGATGCGGCCAGTGAGCTACTGTTGGACTGTTCAGAGTTGGCTAGTATTGTCTATGATGTGATGTGATATGATCTGACATAAATATAGTCAACATTTGATATTCTGTTTTCGCGCATCACAAACCTGGGTCGCATACAGTTGTGTAGAATGGGGCTTATGTCCAACATTTGAATATCTAACGTTGATTCTGGCAATTCTTCGGCAAATGTCGAAGGTTCGGGCATTGTATACTTCGGATCGGGGGTGTAACTTCGAACACCGGAACACACCCGCCACCGGGCTATACACAGGGACAGAACCAGGGCGAATAGAACGCTGCGAGGCGGTGTCCACGGTTGACTCAGACTGACGATTGGTCGGATTCCATGGGAGATGTCAGTGTCAGAAGTTGGAACCTGGATTAGGCCGTGAGCGGCGGCACCGGGACCTCCGAGCACGTGCCGGCGAAATTTCCCGTAGCGCCTGCGGTGGTTCAGTGCGCTCCTTTCTCTTCCTCCCGTCCATCTACTTCCTTCTCGGCCACATGCTGTCTTCTCGCAGCCAGGGTCAGTCTGGTTTCCCACATACCGGCAGTCCTGGCTCATCTTGACTTTTCTTCTAGCTATCATTCTCGGACGCACCTTGGCACGGTCCAGACCGTGCCGATCATCAAACGTGCCCCTTGGGCCAATTGGACGGAAAGATTTACTGCCTGGTGTATGTCGGAATTGCTATCCTCGCTCAAGTATGTCTATTGACAGGCTCTAGCCTTCCTTCTTCGGGCGTCGCCTGGCCACGGAATCAAATAGTGTTGGTCTACTATAATTCTCTTTGGCCCAGAGTAACCTAGTCTTGGGATTCTAGGCGCCCCTTTCGCCGCCACCTCCCCCGCGCCAGTCAAGATGGAAGGGTTTCCTTCAATTCATCGGAAAGGCAGCACTTATCACGACAATTGGTGGCGTTGGCGCCTTATACTATGTCACTCAACGTGAAAAAAATCCTGGGCCTCAAATGCCCTTTGACCCAGAGAAAAAGACCCTCGTCATTCTCGGCAGTGGCTGGGGAGCTACCAGTCTCCTCAAAAATCTGGACACCACCCATTATAATGTTGTATGTCATCATCTCCACTGTAGAGTTATTTTATTCCGACGGTCGCCAGGTGGTTGTGAGCCCGAGAAATTTCTTCCTGTTCACCCCGCTCCTACCAAGTGCCGCTGTGGGTACTCTGAACAATCGGTCTATCATCCAATCTATTCGGTATATCACACGCCACAAAGCACGTAATGTCTCCGTCATCGAAGCTGAGGCCACAGATGTAGATGTGAGCTATTTTTAGTACGCTAACATTTACTTTACTTACTTTGGTCTCGTCTAGCCTTTCAATAAGACTATCACATTCTCTGGTGAATACTAATTTACCCATTACGACATTTGATAGCTGACATCAGCCAGATAACTCGGGTATCAAGGGTGCTGTCTCGTCAACGGCTATCCCGTATGATTATCTCGTGTACGCAGTCGGCGCCGAGACTCAAACATTCAACATCCCCGGTGTGAAAGAACACGCTTGTTTCATGAAGGAGCTGAATGACGCCGAACGTGTAAGAACATTCTTATCACAGAGGATAAACGTTGACACTATTGATTGCAGTTCCAAAATGAATTCCTTGACTGTAAGTTTCGGCCTTTGATCGCAATTATGGGAAGATCTGATGTTTCGAAGGCTTAGAGTCGGCCGCATTCCCCGGGCAAGATCCTCAGGAGATTGATCGCTTGCTTCATATGGTTGTTGTAGGCGGTGGTCCTACTGGTGTTGAATTAAGTGGTGAACTTCATGATTTCTTGGAAGAGGATTTGAAGTCATGGTACCCTGAACTCGCCGGCAAAGTTCGCATTTCCCTTGTGGAGGCATTACCGAGTGTGCTGCCTATGTTTAGCAAGCAGCTCATTGATTATACTCAATCAACGTTCAAAAAGAGCAAGATTGATATCCTCACTAAGACTATGGTAAAAGAAGTTAAGGAGGGGAGTGTCATATTGCAAATGCCCGATAAGAGTATTCAGGAGGTACCTTGCGGACTCGTAGTTTGGGCTGGTGTACGTTCTTCATTTCATTACTTCCTGTTCAAGTTAAGTTTACCGTGCTGTAGGGCAACAAAGGCCGGAAGGTTACAAGAGACCTCATGGCTAAGCTCCCCGCAGAGCAAACGAACCCACGCGGAATTGTCGTTGACAGTATGATCTATTCCATTTCAAACGGTACGGCTCGTGGTCTGACTTTTCGGGTTAGATTTCCTTCGTATGAAGGGTGCTGAAGACGGCATCTTTGCCATTGGTGATTGCACTTCGACCGCCTATGCGCCTACTGCGCAGGTCGCTTCGCAACAAGGCGCTTATCTTGCCCGCCAACTCCATCAAAAGGCTAAGCGTGACGAGCTAGAAAGCAAGCTTGCTAAACTAGAAGCCTTAGCGGCCTCGGTCGTTGGTGACGAGGAGAAGAAATCTGCGTTGCGCGAGGTAGAAACTACGAGGAAGCAGTTGGCGAAGATTAAGATCAGGCCGTTCGAATATTCACACCAAGGATCTTTGGCGTACATCGGAAGTGACAGGGCTATTGCTGATCTGCCTTTTATGAATGGCAATGTACGTGTTTAATCAATATCGGTCTCTGTATTTCATTGCTGACTTTGAGGACCTGTTTCAGCTCGCAACCGGGGGTGTGGCTACGTTCTTGTTCTGGCGTAGCGCTTACTTGAGCACGTTGTTCTCTGTTCGGAATCGTACTCTCGTCGCTACTGACTGGATAAAAGTCAAACTCTTTGGCCGGTGCGTTTCATGCAAAATTTACTCTTTAAAAGAAACCTTACTTACTATTTGCGTGCTGTATAGTGATGTCGCTCGTGAATGAACTACTGCAGAATCCGGCTTTGCATTATGATAGCTCGGCACATAATTTTTTTCTTTATCCCATATAGACGCAAATTTTGCCTTTTTAGACTTTCCTTCCTGTCTTCTTTCATGGTTGATCAATTTTGCATAGAAAATGGAGCACATTACTATCGTTTGTTTCGTAAGGGGGACGGACAGCAATACTTTCATAAGCGTAGACTCTCAATGTCTCCCCGTCTTGTATCATATATATTATTGATTAGAAACCGAACGTTACACTCGTTATTTTCTTTTTCTGTTTTGTTTTTCTCGTGTTTTTGTGTCTCTTTTGTGATGCAATATTTACTTGAGGAGCACTTGTGCGCCTGGATAGTGAGAAATCTTGGGGAAGAATCGATACTTCGGTAAGATACAAGACAAAATTTTATTCTGCATGCCTTACCATGGACGGGCCTGGTGCTGAGCTATTTATTGCAGGTGTCTTTACTGTAAGTGAAATGAGGTTTGTGATTCGGTGCTAGTAAGGGGACCTTGCTTATCCTTGGATATTTGATAACTGTGTTGTTCAGAGGTAGGATTCTGGTTGTTCGTTGTTCTTGTGTCTAGTGCGGCCGAGAGTCCGGGCGTTCGAACGAAGGGCGAAGGAAGTAATGAAATAGAATGTTTATAGTGTATCTGTATGTAGGCGGAGTCATTGGCATAACGTAAGAGTAGTGTACAAGTAGACTGCATAAATAAGAACAAGAAAAGAAAGAAAATACAAGTTTCTAAATCAAAGCTGAGTAGTGTGGATCTTGGAAGGATGGTTTATAGGTAAGGATTTCGGAATTTTATATCTGGCTTCGTCAATTTCGAATTCGAGTTCGATATCTATCCCTATGTCCTCTGAAGTACGGAAGTATGATGAAGGTTGGGGTAATTGAGAGCGGAGATTGTAGTGCTGTTGTTGTTGTTGTTGTTGCTGCTGCTGTTGCTCGATGATTGATCCTCTTCGCTTCTGGGTTTGACTGAGGATGAGGGGGAGGATGAGGGGACGGTGAGAGTTGCCACCCGTGCTGGGTGAAGATGATGCAAAGGAGTTGTTGAGATCTTTGGGTGGGTTTGAGGATTTGAAATAGTGGGATTTGGTGGACGGTGGTGACCATGATGATGGAGAAGAAGGTTGGGGCCCGTCTATTGAAAGGCCGAGACCGGTTCGGATGAGTATGATTGAAAATAGGATGCCCTGAGGTAATTTTTGGTTATGGATTGGCCGAACATGTAAGAAGTTGGCGACTTACAATGATGGATGGGAGCTGATGGGAATGAAAATGACGCAAGAATGAGCGGGGCTGCCTTTTTTTTGTGGGAAGAAAGAAGGGGGTGCTTACGGCTTCGATAAGGACATATTGAAACCACGAATTTGTTGCGAGGAATATGAGGAGCATGATTAGGATGCCGGAGTAAAGGGCGCCAGACTCTAATAAAATTGGGATGAGGAGGGAGAGAGATCGACTTCGCTTAGTGGAAGGCAAAGACCAAATCTGTTTTACAATAATTGCTTCCAAAAAAAAAAAACAACATTAGCCGGTTTTCGGTTGGCATGTGCAGAGAACACTCACATGTACAGACCAGACTGGTGGCAAGAGAGGTAGAGAAAAAACAAATGACCCAGAGTTGGAAGTTGAGCTTTGATCCCTGTACGAAACGGGCAATGTTAATTAGCATCCCTATGCCAGTTGCTGTAGAGAAGAATTAGCAGGTTTGTCAGACCCGAACGAATGATACCATTTACCAATGCTGCCTAGAACTAGTAAGGCAGGAAGTGCGACAAAGGTCCTCCACCTTCCCAAGACGATCCAACAACGATACAACTGCGTTAAAAAACCGTTGAGTTATCATTGAAGCGAAGGATTATGTTTCCATATGTACCGCGATGCAGTCTCCGACCAACGTCTGTAAAAAGCAGAACACGCCGTTGGAAATAAGAAGTAGGTAGCCAAGACTTCCTATGTTTGAGTCGGATCCAGTAAACGCACTGGTCCAGCAGGAAATTATATGCTGTTATCGAATAAGAATTAGGACTAGTTCCCGACGTCACTTAGATCATTGTCTCGGCAGATCTTACCAACGTTGCCAGAATGAACATAGTCAGCGACAAGCCGAACAGCACCTTTTTCGGATGAGGGCTGTATGAGCAACGGAGCATCAGGGCCCAATAATTTAGTACGGATATGACGAGAAATGCTCCTGGATTTTTTATGTCAAGTTGGGTGCCTGGTTGACAAGCTTAATGCCGAGACCGACCATATAGAAGGCTTTGGACGGAAATGGCGACGACGAGATGGGAAGAAGATAGAGAGCCAGCTCTGTCCATGATTAGTTGGGAGTCTTGGGGAGAGCGAGTTCATCCTAGGTGGTATTCATAGAGCTTTGTTACACGCCTATACCACGATTTCCATTTTGGTGAAGATGCGGGTGAGTAAAATTAGCCATGTGCCAGTGATCGGACGAACTTGTCATGCATCTGTCATGCATTTCTCCAAAACCTACACACAAGTTCTAGAGGGTCTTCCCCGGAGCTCAGGGAGAATGCTATCCAGTATCGTCAGGTCCGTTTCATGTCTCGCCTTTCCTTCGCTTGTCGGGCTTACGGCGCACTTAGCTGAAAAAGTTAATTAACACCATCGTGAGGGAGCTCTCTTCTTTCGGCCTGAGCCCGGATCTACTGCACCAACTTCTCGAAGCGCAGAAAGCCGAATCGTCTGGTGATATCGAGGATTCGGCGTGTAGTGTATGTGAAACGTCACATTCGACCGCCAGCTTACCTCTCGATGATGGGACCAGTCACACGGGAGGCTGTTGCCGCAAGGTTGTCTACGAGTTCGTTGAGAATTCATCAAAGATAGAACCGCAGCTTCGGCTACCGTTGGAGACCCTTAGAAAGGTGGCCAGCTCCTTGTGTCCTGGGATAGTGACTTTGGAAGAGACAGCCGAGGGAAGCGTGGATCATGCGAGACGAGGGTCGGACGAGGATCTTGATTTGTCTGTTGTGGAACAGTCAGACAACCTCATACCACCTGGGAACACTCTACTATGGTCGTTACAGAATCCGGCATCCGAGTACGTTTTGCTTTAGCCACCATTTCCTTCTTGTGAGCTAACTCACTTTGTCGAAGCTCCGACAGTTCCCTACAACTCGATGTGCCCTCGAATTCTTCTCGTGAAGTTATCATACCACTTGTATCCGACGCTCAATTCTTTGAATTGCTTGCTTCGACTCTTCAACATGCGTCAACCCATCTTCAATGTGTCCAAAAAGAGTTTTTGCACACTTTGACAAGACTTTCCGGCTTGATAGCCGACTCAGCGCGGCCCGCTAGCTCGTCTCATTCTGGATTTCGCGGCTTCCATGCACTCTCGCCTTTGAAGGACAATGCTTCGACTGTTCATATAAACGGTCGTTTGTCAAAGGTATACATACTACTCACACTTTGTTATTCTGTTCTGCTAACCGCTGTTTCTTAGAGTGACCTCTATGTGTGGAGAGAAATCTTCCAGCTATATATAGAGGCCGAGGTGTTTGAGAGCATGAATGAAACCGACAGAGGAGAACGTAGTGTTGAGGAGAGCGAGCGTCGTTTACAGTTGTTCGCAACTCAGGTAACACAGAGGGGGTTAGTTGCTGAAGGGAAGTTCAAGCTGCAGCGGAGCCGAATTGCTCTTGAGACTTTTTTACATCTTAACCTCGGTATTCTCAACATCAAGAAGGTGAGTCCGTGTGGTTTTGCTCTCAGGACGGATGTCTGATAGAGGCTTAGTTTCAACTGGCAAATTCGGAAGCTATTCGTAAGATCTTAAAGAAACATACAAAGCGGACTGCTCTTTCGCTACCGGCCGACGGTTTTTCCAATAATGCTCCTCCCCAACTGGCGTTAATACCTCAAACCCGTTCTTTCTCTCTTCCTCATACACTCGTCCAAGCTATTGGGGAGACGCTATTGCCGATCATACCCCATCTAGATGATTATGCATGTTTGATCTGCACGAATATTGCTTTCAAGCCTATAAGGCTTGATTGTGGACATTTGTTTTGTGTACGGTGTCTTGTAAAGATGCAGAAGAGGGGTAAAGGCGATTGTCCGCTGTGTAGAGCGCCATCGGTGATGGTTGCTGATCGATGTAAGTGGAAATTTGCCCAGATCGTTGGTTTATTAACTTTCTTCTTTCTCTTCTTTTTTTCTTAGCTAATGTCGACTGGGCGCTGATGAATTTCATGCAAGACTGGTTTCCTTTGGAAGCCAAAGAGAAACTTAAGGCTAATGAGAAGGAATCGCTGCATGAACAACTTCGCGAAGCTGGTATTAATCCAGAAGATTCGCACTGCATTATAATGTAATGTGGGTTATTATATTTGTATTTGATTTTTCTTTTTCTACGGTTCATCTTGTCGGTCTATGTTTATTAGCCTATATTTGTGTAACTTGCGGGTAGCACTCGACGCTACTATAATAATCATACTGTTTTTCGAGTGGACGACAACTTGTCCGGGTCTTACCGGCTTTCACACTTAATCTATCCCTTAGTTCGGAAATATCCGACATCGCAGCCCGACCCTGGACTTATGTTGTGGCGCACAAACGCCACCAATTCGTCTGTTACCATTTTCACAGATCTAAGAGTAGATGATAGAAATTGCGCCAGTCTATTTCATTAACAGTGTATACGACCGAGGTTGGTTTAAATAGCATTCAGCATGTCCTCCATAATCTCTTCCTCGTGGTTTCTCTTCAGCGCGTCTAGAATCTCTTGAAGGTTGTTTCCTTCTAAAATACCCACCAAGTTTTTTAACGTCAATCCTATTCTGTGATCGGTGACACGGTCCTGAAGGTTTTGGTTATTAGTCTATTGAAAACACGAGTTTAGAGCTTCTGTTTTATATATATTTACCTGAGCGTAATTGTATGTTCGGATTTTTTCACTTCGGTCGGCGGTACGGACTAGATTAAGTCTGGTTGCGCGACGTTCCTCAATTTCGCGCATGATTTTACGATCCATCAGACGTGAACGTAAAACCTGAAACGCTTTGCGTCTATTCTGCAGTGTGTCAGTGTTATTGGGTGGCGTAGAAGATTTGATATTAATGAACGAACTTGGTGTTGACTGCGTTCATCTTGCATTGAGACGGTTATACCAGAAGGTATGTGTGTTAAGCGAACAGCGGATTCTGTTTTGTTAACGTGCTACAGGAGGAGATTGAGTTAGTATATGAAGAGGATATGAATGGCTGTCTGACCTGGCCTCCAGCACCTCGGGCTCGCATAACTTCAACCCTGACATCATCCATCGAGAATAGTTCATCGTTCCTTCCATCAGTCTCCTCCATTAAAGGCAGCACGACAACAGCGACCGTGCTTGTATGGACTCTCCCATTCGTTTCCGTGGCAGGCACTCTCTGCACTCGGTGAACACCGCTTTCCCATCTCAAAGCGTCGTAAGCACCTTCGCCCTTGATTTCAAGGACAGCATCTTTGATACCGTTAGACATGCCTTCTAGATCATTTTGGGACATGATTTGAGATTTCCATTGACTGGAACTCGCGAGTCGTTGGTACATTCTGAGTAATTCTCCGAGGAATAAACTGGATTCGGAACCGCCAACACCGGATTTAAGTTCCATTAGTGCACCAAGGTGAGATGTTGTAGATGGTGGGGTGAGGAGGTGGGGAAATGTTTGGGTCAAGGTGTGGGTGAGTGTTTCCGTTAGTGTGGTGTACTCTTCTGATGCGAGTGAACGCATTGTAGGATCTGGGTCGGAAAGAAGTTCTGTCGTTTCTTGAAGTGCCTACTGTACCCCAAAAATAGTGGTCGAATATTGAGTGAGGTTTCTGAGTTGGGGCATGAAACCCGTACCGAGCGCGTTTTGTCCCATTCATCCCAAGCGTTTTGGAGAGGTTCGGAATCTTTTAGTAGTTT
Organism: Agaricus blazei; assembly: GCA_029719445.1. Taxonomy (NCBI): domain Eukaryota; kingdom Fungi; phylum Basidiomycota; class Agaricomycetes; order Agaricales; family Agaricaceae; genus Agaricus; species Agaricus blazei. Next base: position 1,320,873 of record SSNC01000010.1, read on the forward strand.
GAGTTTGGCTATATCCTCTGGTGTAGACATTTCTTCTGTCAACTGGCGGAATAGTTAGCCCTCTGAGCGAAGGGCATTTGCGAAGAGCTAACCTGAGAGTACATAGCTTTCCGATCCTGTATCCGCTTCCCGACGACGCGTAGAAGTCGTTCATGTTCTTTTTCAATGTTTTGTAATGCATTAGCGAGGGGTTGGTTTGGAGCGACTGTGTAGGCTCTGAAAGGGTATGGGATACGTCGACAGACGTGTGGTCGAAAGAGACGGAACATGAAATTTACTTTTGGGCGCTCGTGACCAAAAATGGATCAGAGAAATTGATCGTGTTGTACACTCTGTTTAACTTTACATTACAACATGGTCTCTAAAATATACAGAGGGAAAGTTGGGCAAATGAAAGTGCATCTAGAGGATATGTTTAAACAGCTCGGAATGGATCTAGGTCGTGCTCTAGGTCGTCCAATATTTGGTGCCAAGGTTTGTGTAGACCTTCCGGGTTGGAAAAGCGAGCCAGAAATTCTTCCATAGAGTCCGAGCTAGATAGCATACCGAGAGGAGCACAGGTCGGCACTGCAGAGACTCGGGGGTTAATCCAGTTGCCAAGTGAGGGGATCCATGATTGGCGGTTATGAGTTGTCACTGGAACAGGAAGTAACGAGTGGTGGTGATCAATTGGCGGCGCGTTCATTGTAGAAGAAGAACGAAGGTCCTGAAGATAAGTCCTCTTGGAATTGATAGCAGTGGGAAGGAGAAGAGGGGCGCTTGTCACGGTGTCAAGAGGCCCAGGGAAAATAAGCCCGGGTTGGGTGTAACTTATCCTGCGAGGAATGATTGGAGCGGGCTTGGTTGGTAAATGGCGTTGGTAGAAGTCTTGATTGATTTCAATTGCGTATCCAGCCAGAGGTTTTTGATGAAGGGAGTCTGTTCCTGTGAGCGAGTCACCCTTTTGTTGAACCGGCTTTTTGATAGGCATGATGACAGGAGCGCCTACGGCCTCATGTGGAATCGAGGGCCATTGAAGTGATCGCCCTTTGAGATAGACCAACGAGCCAACCGAACGAGAAGCGTAAGCCTGACAGAGATCTTTTCCGCTTGCTTCAAGGCTTCCATGAGTCGCATTTTCTTCGAACAAACTATCGTTCTGTATTGGAGTTCCCCGCTGAGAAATTGGAGAGGTTGGCCTGATTGATCCAAGTAAACTTTCGAACGCAGTGTTAGTAGAGGTGAGTTTTGTCTCTGAGTGGGGCCCTTCGGTAGTGCCGGACTGATTCTGCGTCGACTCTTTGAGGATACTAGAAGCATAGTCCAAGACGGAGCAAGGAGAAAAGGCATTTTGGTCTACAAGTGCTTCAGTTGAAGCACACCAAAATCGAGCTCGGCAACGTACCGTTGTAGACTGGGAGGATAGGCTTAGCATTCATGAGGAGAATTAAGGAGCGAAATAGTAGGAAAGATAGTTGAAGATAGATGTCAGAGAATGTGGGCGGAGGGAACATGGCGGGATGTGGCTGACATGGTCGGCTAAGCGGATCAAAAAGTGAGTCGACCCAGGTTCGAACTGAGGACCTTCTGTGAACCATCCAGTACAGTACTGGAGAAGGTGTTAGACAGATGCGATAACCAACTACGCCATCGACCCCTGCTATCCGCATGGCCGCAAGGCTATCCGATTAATATTATCCCTCCTCATTTACAGGGCGCGTCGTCACGGGTCATGTGTTGTGACATATCGCTTGAGCGCGTCATTACAATTGGGTTCGCCATTTTGTATTCTCAACGATGGGCCGCGGACGCGGCTTTGGCCTCTCTTCCAATCGAGGAAAGCGCGGTTCAGGTTCCCGCTTCGGCTACCGCGGAAACAGCTCCTGGCGTGGTGGACGTGGTCGAGGACGGGGCCGGGGTGGTGCTGCTCTCCCCAGCGATTCTCCAGCACCTGTACGTGAAGACGATGGCACATTACTTGCGGAGAGATTTGAAAAGGTCTCTCTCAATGACGAAATAGACGAGAAAATGGGATTTCCTAGAGTTCAGGAAGGTGCCAAGAGGGAAGGATGGTTGGTCAACATGCGCCCAGTATGTTCATATCTTTCCGTTGATTTGATTCGAACCTGAACAATCCGCAGACAATAGTTAAGGATTCCGAATGGGCATCTGGCAAAGCGGCAGTCGACTTCTACTTTATTCAAGATGACGGTGGCATGTTCAAATGTACATTCCAGTATGAGCCGTACTTTTGCATAGCATGCAAGGTTCGTTTCATCCTCAGCAATAGTACTCGAGCTTGCGATGTTAATCTTGGCAGCCTGGGACAGAAACTGCTGTAGAAGAATGGCTACGCAAAAGATACGAGGGCCTCATATCTCGCATCGTTCGGGACTGGAAAGAGGACCTCAAACTACCGAACCACTTGATGGGACACCGACGACTGTACCTCCAGTTATGTTTTCACAATGTAGGTGACTTACTTGCTATACGACGCGATATAGTTCCTCTTGCACAAGCGAATGGTGCAAAACGGGATGCGGTCGATGCGTACGCAGAGGTCGTGAGCGCTACCACCGGAGCTGCCAGTATGGACATTGACCTTGAAGGAGAATTTGACGGTTCATCTCTCAAAAACCCTGGTCGCGATAAAGACCCTCGTGAATGCATCATCGATGTCCGTGAATACGATGTTCCTTATTATCTGCGTGTTGCTATGGACGTTGAAATTCGCGTGGGACTGTGGTATGCAATCACCTTCAATGAAGGCCGACCGAGTTTCTCTCAAATGGTTGAACGTGTTAAACGTGCCGACCCTGTTGTCATGGCCTATGATATAGAGACGACCAAGGCCCCCTAAAATTCCCGGATCAGGCAATCGACCAAGTCATGATGATATCTTATATGGTTGATGGTCAAGGTTACTTGATTACCAACAGGGAAATTGTCAGTGAAGACATCGATGATTTCGAATATACACCCAAGGAAGGTTATGAGGGCCCTTTCATGGTTTTTAACGAGCCAAACGAGGTACGATTGTGTGTTGTGAGATTTACGTGCCTCGTCTGACTTCTTTCTCAAGGCTGAAACTATCCGACGCTTCTTCTCGCACATTCAGGAAGTCAAACCGACGGTCATGGCCACATTCAACGGAGACTTTTTCGATTTTCCTTTCTTAGATGCTCGTGCCAAGATTAACGGTATTGATATGTACCTGGAAACTGGATTCGCGAAAGACCAAGAAGACGAATATAAGAGTAACAATTGTGCTCATATGGACTGCTTCCGATGGGTCAAGCGTGATTCTTACCTGCCTCAGGGAAGTCAAGGCCTGAAAGCGGTCACTACCGCAAAACTGGGATATAACCCTATCGAATTAGACCCGGAACTCATGACGCCGTGAGTATCCTACTACGATTTATCCTGTCGCCACTGATGGGTTTGAAGTTATGCTATGGAGCAACCGCAGATCTTGGCTCAATACTCCGTTTCCGATGCTGTTGCAACTTATTACCTGTACATGAAATATGTACATCCCTTCATTTTCTCGCTATGCAACATCATCCCCCTCAATCCCGATGAAGTTCTAAGGAAAGGTAGTGGAACGCTCTGTGAAACGCTCCTCATGGTGGGCCATCTACTTCATACAGGATACATTCAATATGCTGATCAACATGGACCCTAGGTCGAGGCATTCCGCGGCCACATTATAATGCCAAATAGGCATGAGGAATCTCATGGCGACATGTACGAAGGACATCTTCTCGCCTCTGAGACTTATGTTGGTGGACATGTCGAAGCTCTTGAAGCTGGAGTATTTCGCAGTGATATCGCCACCGACTTCAAAATTGTGCCTGCTGCAATCCAACAATTGATTGATGAACTGGATGCTGCTCTCACATTTTGTATTGTTGAAGAGTCAAAAGCGAAGCTCGAGGATGTTACCAATTATGATCAAATCAAACAAGAGATTCAGACGGCTCTCGAGGTCATGCGAGATAATCCGCGGCGCACGGATAATCCCCTCATTTATCATTTGGATGTCGCTGCCATGTACCCAAACATCATGTTATCCAACCGCCTTCAACCTGATTCCATGGTCGACGAGTCTGTTTGTGCAGTTTGTGATCATAACCGCCCTGGAAAAACCTGCGACCGTCGATTAAAGTGGGCATGGAGAGGAGAATTCTTCCCTGCTCATCGAGACGAGTTTAATATGATCAAACATGCCCTCAACCAGGAGGATTTTCCTCCCAAGAAACCTGGAGGTCCCAAACGCAAGTTTGTGGATTTAACATCTGCGGAGCAGACTGCTCTCCTTCATAAACGTTTGGGGGATTATTCGCGTAAGGTGTATACCAAGACCCGAGAGACAAAAGTTGAACACCGCGAATCGATTGTGTGCCAGAAGGAGAATCCTTTTTATGTGGATACTGTGCGGCGATTCCGAGATCGACGTTACGAGTATAAGGGTCTACTCAAAAAAGCGAAGGGAACCCTTGACTCGGTTCTTACTGAGGGTCGTTCTCTGGCGGAGGTTGATGAAGCCAAGAAGATGATCGTGTTGTACGATTCTTTGCAACTCGCTCACAAATGTATCTTGAACTCTTTCTATGGTTATGTCATGAGGAAAGGTGCTCGCTGGCATTCAATGGAAATGGCAGGAATTACGTGTTTGACGGGTTCAACTATTATTCAAATGGCGCGTGCTCTTGTTGAGCAAATCGGGAGGCCGTTGGAGTTGGATACGGATGGTATTTGGTGTATGCTTCCGGGAGTATTTCCTGAAAATTTCAAGTTCAAGCTCACGAATGGGAAAGCTATTGGGTTTTCGTATCCTTGTACCATGCTCAATCATCTCGTCCACGCCCAGTTCACTAATCATCAGTATCACGACTTGGATCCTGAAACGGGCGAATACACGGTCCATAGCGAGAACTCTATATTCTTCGAGTTGGACGGTCCTTACAAGGCTATGATCTTGCCATCATCCAAAGAGGAGGATAAGTTGTTGAAGAAACGCTATGCGGTATTTAATGATGACGGCTCGCTCGCGGAGTTAAAAGGTTTCGAAGTCAAAAGACGAGGGGAACTTCAGTTGATCAAGATTTTCCAGTCCCAACTTTTCGAGAAATTCCTTCTTGGTTCTACTACTCAGGAATGTTATGCTTCTGTGGCGCAAGTGGCAGATCGATGGCTTGATGTGTTGCAAAGTCGAGCGCGAGATTTGACGGACGAAGAGCTCGTTGAACTTATTGCTGAGAATCGGAGCATGTCAAAGACGCTTGCGGAATATGGTGGACAAAAATCAACTTCGATTAGTACGGCGCGGCGTTTGGCAGAGTTTTTGGGAGATCAGATGGTGAAGGATAAAGGATTGGCGTGCAAGTTCATTATTTCTGCGAAGCCGCTAGGTGCCCCTGTGACAGAACGTGCTGTTCCAGTAGCGATTTTTTCGGCGGAGGAGACTGTGAAGAAGGCGTATTTGAGGAAATGGTTGAAGGATAATAGCATCGTCAATTTCGATTTGAGGGCTATTTTGGATTGGGATTATTACACTGAGAGGTTGGGTTCGGTGGTCCAGAAACTGATTACTATTCCTGCTGCGATGCAGAAGGTCGCTAATCCTGTTCCGAGGATCGCTCATCCGGATTGGTTGCATCGGAGGATCATGAAGATGACGGAGAAGTTTAAGCAGAACAAGATGACGGACTTCTTCGGGAAGAAGGGGTCGAACGAGTCAGAGGAGACCCAGCCCATGGATATTGAAGATGCGGGTGGTAGTGCAAGTACGAAAATTGGTCTGCAGAAGTTTGCTGTTATCAAGAAGAAGGTCCGTGAAAGGACGCCCGAAATGAAGGATCCAGAAGAGATACCTATACCCAACCCTAATCTACACTATCGTGATTGGATTAGAGCAATGCGGCCGCGATGGAGACACAGGCGGGAAATGCGGAATGGTGGTGAAAGTGCCTCTGTCGTTATTCCGAGCATGTTCAAAGGATCCAAGGTTCAAAGGAGGAATCGTTGGGATATTGTTCAAATTCGGCCAAGTTCGACACCAGGTCGCTTTATACTTTGGTTATCTGTCGGTTCTGACTTGGTGTCGGCGCCCATTCGAATTCCTCGTCAATTTTACATTCATATGAAGACACCACGGGAAGACCTTTTTTGGCCGGAATTCTATCATTACGAAAAGGTTACTCGTAACTTGCCGCATGAGCTTCCTTGCACCAATCTTTATAAGATTACGGTCCGTGAGGAGACTTATCAGGAGATTAGGGAACATTTTATTGATCTGACGAATGATCCGAATGTTGATGGTGTATACGAACAACAGGTGAGCAGAGTTGATAGTGAAGGAAAAGGTGTCGGGCTAACGTTGATTAGGTTCCTCTGACTCTTCGCGCGATTATCAAACTTGGGAAAACTTGTGTAGCTGAGGATCTGAGTCTCACATTGAACCGCGCTCAGACCGTCGGCTTCGATCTGGAACAACTGGAAAGAGCAAATCCTTCCCGCCAGCCTTATATCAGTAGTGGGACCGGGAAGTATATCTTCCTCTACCATGCTTGTTCTGCAAACGCTCCTCTCCACGTCTTTACTCTCTTCTTGCCAAACGGGTCTGCCAAGGTGCACATTGTCGACCCTGCCACACGTCGTCAAGCTATCCCCCGGCTGCAAGAACAGTACATCAATCAACTAAGACAATTCCGGGAGCAGTATGATGCACCAAAGTCGTACAACTACCCAGAAGGCTTGGAATTCTCGACGACATATCATAGTAATGATGTGACGGCCCTCAAAGCGATATCCCGCGAACTGGGACTGCTTGAAGACAAGTCTTTCACAGTCGTTGTCTCCTCGGGCAAGGATGATTCGTATTTTGAACAACACCTTCCCAAGCTTGCTAAATTCCCGACTTTGTCTATGCCCAAGGCGAGGGCACCACATACTCTCGATGTCTTCCCGTGGCAGACTCATGTCGCTGCGAAATTGATCACTCGATATCTCACTATGGGAAGTTGGATCGATCGCTTGGTCACGCTTGCCGATTATTATGATATCCCGATGGGACATATTGAAGGTGATCAACCGCTGCATTGTATCGATGTCAATTTTGCCCGAAAATTGATTCAGCAGGACATTGTTCTTTGGTGGTCTACTGGGGAACGGCCGGACCTAGGGGGTATCGAGAATGATACATACTTGCTTGAAGATTTTCCCGAAACCGAGTTCTCAAGTCCTGGAGTCTATTCTAATGTCTGCCTCGAAATCACACTGAGGAATCTGGCGGTGAATAGCGTCCTGCAATCTCAGCTAGTCAATGAGTTGGAAGGAAGTGGGGGGTCAACAGCTTTTGATTCTATATCCCATACCTTGAACGAGTACTCGAAGGCAGATGGTCAAAGGGATTTGACGCTGGCAGAGTCGCAGATCTCTTCCCAGACTTTTGGAATCATTCGGTCGATGGTCAAAGCTTGGCTTCTTGACAAAATTCGCGATGACTTTGAGAGTCCGGCAGCCCTCGCTGTAGACCATTTTTGGAGATGGGTCAGCTCGAGTGCCTCTGGTCTCTATGATCCTACCATTCACCGATTTATTCATGGGTTGATGCGCAAAGTGTTCATTCAAATGATCGCGGAATTCAAGCGCCTCGGTTCAACGGTCGTCTACGGTGACTTTAGCAGCATCTTGCTAGCCACCTCGAAGCCCCCTGGCACTGCATACGCTTATGCGACTTACATTGCTACTGCTGTTACTTCCAATGAACTCTTCCAACATATCTACCTGAACACAGAAAAGTTCTACGATTTCCTCATCTTCATGGATCGCGCGAATATGTCTGCTATCCACTGTGAAGATCCTTTGGCAACGGAGGCTTCGAATCACATTTCTCTTGAGATGCGATGGAATATCCAGCAATTTTTACCCCCTGCTATCCAAGAAGATTTCTCTCGGATCATCCAGTTTTATTTGATTCAACTTTTCAAGATCAAGCAGAAAAGCAATGCCATTGCACGAAAACCTTTACGAGTTCTCGAGAACGGCGCCCCCGATAATACTCAACGGGATGCTGCAAAGTCGAGCGAATCCGAGTCAATAGTGGAGTTTATTGCGCATAAGTTGACCCAAAAAATGTTAAAAACAGTTGGGTCTATGCAAGAGCGTTATCGCGAGTCTATGATGGACGAGGAAATTGCTAAAAGCTTCGAATTTCCTACATTGCCGGGTGGCTATCTCCACTTCGATAACCCCCGTTGGAGTTCATCAAGTCTGTTTGCGAGATTTTCTCCCTTGCTAAAGCGTATGACGTCGAGATCCGCCTGATGAAGCGGAATTTACTGGAAGTGGTTGGTGTACGCGAGTTTGCGAATGAGGCCACATTCAAAAACCCCTGCGAACCGCTGAAACTGTCGAATGTGCCTTGCTCTCATTGTGATGTCCTTCGAGATTTCGACTTTTGTCGGGACCCAGACTTGGCTGCAAGTGGACAATCGGCAACGCCAAAATGGTATTGCTCAAGTTGTAATGGGGAATATGACCGGGTAGCTATCGAGTTTATGTTGATTGGAGCTGTCCACGCCATCGAAGCTAGCTTTGCGCAGCAGGATCTTCGCTGTCCCAAGTGCAAACAAATTCGATCGGACAACTTGTCTAGACATTGTCAATGCTCGGGATCTTATTTCTACACGTCGAACAAAGTGGATGCGCGTCGGAAACTTCGCACTATGGTCAATATTGCTATCTTTTATAATTTCCCTCGTCTCAAGGTGAGAGAATGTGCCCGCTTTTATTCTGTTGACTATTACTAACGAGGGGTCTAGGAATCATCCCAGATGCTACTCGCAAATTGGTAGTTACTATCTGTGTTGTCTATTGTCACTATGTGTATCATTATATCAATCTAGTATGCAACATAAAAATCTTGTACCCTGTAGTCTAACAAGCAATAGATCTAAAATATTTAACTCCAAAAAAAAATCCTTTCACAGAGCACCAGCAGTGCTCCAGTACGTCAACCAGGACGTCACATCATCCAATCCAAGTTTCTCAAAGCTAGAAAGAGCCGGAACGGCAGTTTCAGAAAGTTTAGTTGAGAGACGAGGGAAACCAAAGGCGTCATCGTTCTCTGAGTGCAGAGGTTTCTTCGCCGACTGATAGTAATCCAACAAGGCGAGTGACGAAGAAGGTACTTTGGTATTGGAAGTTTGAGCCGATTTTTCTAGAGCTTCCAACCATGTGTTGTAGGGGACCAAGGGGACCTTTAACGCGTTTGAGATGAGCCTGAACAGTTCCGTCCAGGTGGGCGAGTTGGGGTGGACTAGGTGCACGAAGGGGAATGGACTCGAGCGCAGCTTGGCGAAAACCTCGCCACCAAAATGTACAGGGATCCATGAAACACGCTGGAGAAGAAAAAAAAAGTTCACCAGTGAGCCTCACTGCAAAAGAGGGGAGAACGAGAGAGACTTACGCCAGGAGCGTCTGGGAGACACTGTAGAGCCGGTGCTGAACGTATAACACTGGGCACCCATTCACTCGGACTCCAGAACCCATTCTCCGCCCCAGTGAGTTGCCCAATACGAACAATCACCGGTTTAAAGGCTGGATTTTCAGTCGCCGCATTATTCAACACTTGTTCCGCAACCCATTTCGATTCAGGGTATCCCGAACCAACAGCCCACTTGGCATCGGGTAATGACCTTTCTGGAACATCGCCATCCACCCAGTCTAAATTGACGTTTTTGTGTCAGTTATTCTTTCTTGCGATTTTTGGATATTATGTGATGACTTACTTCTGACTGCGCCGATTGAGCTGGCGAAGACCAAACGGGGAGGTTCTTTTCTTGGTGATGATAGACAGAGGTCGGCCAGGGCCTTCGTACCGGCGATGAGGGGTTCGGTAGAGGATATAGAGATGTTGAAGTCGACACGCCAAGCTATTGTCATGATTCGTCAAAAATCTATAACAATCACAGTAGTAGTATCCAGAAAGCACATACCAACATGCAAAACACTTGTGATCTCCGACCGGACTTCATCATACTGTCCTTCAGACAATCCTAAGTTTGGCAAGGAGCTCTCTCCTTCAAGGAACACGACCTTGCCAGATTTTAGCAACCCCGTATCGATACCCCTTATTTCGAAGGCTGATCCCTGCCTCTCTGAGGAACTGGTGCGACCTTTGCGGTTCATGCAGTAAATCTTGGATACGGCATCGTCCTTAATAAGATGTGCGAGGATATAAGATCCTAGGCCTCCGGTACTGCCAGTGAGCAATACAGTTTCCGTCTCTGGATTCGTCTCCACAGTTGGTCTGTGTTTCACAAATCCAGTGGAGTATTTCTCCACTAGTTCATTCATGCGCTGCATTGTCTCCTGAATAGGGTCAGCCTGTTGACCACTGACAACACCGTTCAGGTATTGAGACAGACGCGATACGGTTGGATAGAGATAGATGAAATTGACGGGTACTCCTTCAACGTCGGCATTCAAGGTTCGAAGCCCGTTAAGAATATTGTTCCTTATCCACGTAGCCTTCAAACTGTTGACACATGCTTAGCGTAAGCAGAATTTCGGGAGGAGGGGAATACGCACCTATCGCAACCACATAAGAAGAAATCTTCATCATCTTGTACCTTCCGACCAACAATTTGTTCTACAAGTTGAGAAACGAATGCCCGACATTCTTCTGGCCCGAACGACTCGGGATTACCGAGGTCAATTGATGCATTCTCTAGATCAGTATAGCCCTGCTCTATTTCCTGCTCATAAAGGTTAATGACAACCTGACGCCTGGGAGTTCCTTTTGGTGTGTAGAGGAAGGGTTTTGAAGGGTTAGCCACAAGAATGATCTTTTAAGAATGAGATGCGTCAGATATTTAGTCTGTGAATGTCGAACTGGACAGCGTACCTCTTTGAATATTCTACTATGAGAAGGTCCAAAATTGTTGGCTTCCTCTACACTCGACCTTCACGGGGTTTCGGAGTTAAGCTTTACACAACCGTTAAGGATCAACTCCAGTGGCTTACCAGATGGCATTACGGAACGACTTTAATTTATCCTTATCATTAGGATCAAAGGAATACTTCTGCTTGGGTTCGACGAGAACACCGGCTTGGAAGCGTCCTCGACCAAAAATGACAGAACTCTGCACCATCGGGTGTCTGTTGATAATCGTTTCTATTGGATGTGAGATAGAGTTTTGATTTCCGGTCATATGTTACTCACCCATCGGCACTGGATTGGTCTATGTCGAGTTATGAGATTGCGATGCCAATCGTTGAATTGTTCACTCTTACCTTTTCTCCCGTAGAATGCATGATTTGGTCGTCAGCCCTGTATATTGTGTTTTTTTAGCCATTTGCCTTTTTCTTAAAATGCCGGTAAACGTGCCTGCCATAGATTCTCATCAACTCGGGGTTTGTCGGGTGGCGGATTACAAGATCATTGGTATCATATGCATTGACTCCATCGCATGAAGTGTTCGTCACAGCGGGAGTATGATTTGTAGATGCCTGGGGGAAATGCGTTAAGAGATTCCTTGGTATTTTTCACCAGAGCATGGGCTCACCTTGATTAACAGCTGATAAACGTTGTCTTCGCCCTCATGATTCAAGAACACAGCCTGGGCATGAGATGAAATCTATGAAGATACCGGCTTGAGTATGATGATTGAATTCGGTATTTGTATATTCCGTACTTTGAAGTATTGCCATCCCTCAGGTGGGGGAGTTTCTGAAATAGTATTCGATCAGGTCCCCTCCGAAGAAATGAAAGTAGAACGATAACTCACTTGGTAGGAAAGTAGAAACTCCTCCAAGTTCAGTACTTGAACTGGGTGAGATGAAGAACCGAGGGAAAAATAAAGCGGCTTACGCTCCGTAGAATGGATACAGATGTATATTCTTTTCAGTGAGTAAATCGCCAACAGCCTGTTGTATCGGAGCACCTCCAAACATCTAACCAGACAGTAAAACAACCATTGGAAGACTAGATAAAACATAAGAAACCACTCACGATAGCTTCGAACTTTTGTAGCTCGAGAACTTTGTTAGGGTCTTGCGACCATTCCTAAGAAGAGATGGTTATCTTTTGTTGCTATGGCACCACGTACCATACATACCTCAAGGAATGTCGGGACACAGAAGATCAGTCGAGCATGACAAGCCACGGCACTCTGGAACAAATTCTCTGATGTCGCGACGACAGGTGGCTCTTTTGGAGCAAAGTTGGACAGAGTGACGCCTGACATCGTCTGCGGTCGGCTAGTGAGATGGACTGAATATGTTACAAGGTTTTAACCTACAGCCCAAGCGAGGGATACCACCCCCATGGCATCTGTTCCGGGGTATCAGAACGCCACTGTTCGAAGAGCATTACGCGTGACATACGGAAGAACGGAAGCGAGTGATTTGACAAGATGCGACCGCAAAGGTCTGTTTCTCCATAGACTAAGTTTGGAATGCAAGTAAGTGGCGCCCGGGTAAAAGAAGAGAAATATTTACATGGTTGTGACCCCCATTGGAGTAGATGACGGTGGGTCAAGAGAATAGGCTTAGGGAACGAGGTTGAACCTATTGAATTATCAGAGCACTTGATGAGACGGATTGGGGACGCGCCACCTTACCTGAAGAATGCAATATGAGCGCGAGATTGCTAACATCCGTTGCTGGTAGAGGTGGCAGTGGGGTGAAGTTCTCTGTCTGGTTAGAATACAGATCGGCAAACTTGGGAACATCTAAGAGTGTAACGTCGAGAGAATTCTTGATAGCTTGACACGCAGCCTTGGCAGTTCGCTGGGTCGCGTCGTCGTGGCTCACGATAAGATGGGTGACATTCATCTTTTGTAGGAGATTGGCAACACCCTGCTCTGAATTACGCGGTGAAATGGGGAAAGCGCGGAAGCCGGCGCGCATTATTCCCCCCGTGATGGCAAAGTAAGATAACTGATCTATGAAGGATGATGAGGACGCGGTCTTCAACATCGATGATGGCGGCATTATTACCGGTGACCGCGAATATGCCGACGACGGGTGTGTCTTTGGCATTCTGCAGACTTGGAACCGAGCTCAGGCGACGCGCGACAGAGTGAATCGCCTGGCCCGCCTGTCTCCAGGTGATGGTCTTTACGGCGTCATCGGCGTCGTAGACAAAGAGGGGGTGCGTGGGGCTGTTGTGCATGTGGTGGTCATATATCTGAGGGATAGTGAGGGAGCCATCGATGGGAGGAACGACAAAAGTAGACGAGGAGACGGCCTGGGGACACGGAAAGGGCATGATAGAGTTTGCAAGACAGCATCTTCGATCCGGGGCTCTTATAGATCTGCAGGAAATAAGCTAGGGTCGTCGGGGCAGCAGACAAGCTGTGAGCCACACTGGGTGGCCGGGTATCGCCAACACAAGCGGAGGTTTCCCACGAGCCACCTTGGATCTCTTAACAAACTCTCTCTCCCGTTCGCCCGGTCGCTGCACCAATTCCTCTCCTTTCGTCCTATCTTACTTCCCGGCTTATGCTGCCATGTCCTCCGCCCGCGGTCACAGATCCTCGGGCTCTGTGAGCCAGAACCACAGAGCCCAGCTTGCTAATGCTTATAATGAACTGGGGAAAGAACTCTCTTCCTCTAAGATTCGGGTCGTCGGCAACTACACGCTGAGCAAGGTTATTGGAGAAGGTAAGTCCGCCTAGATCAGGCTACTCCCCGGTCTCTAATTACCTGGCCTCTTCCAAGGCACTTATGGCAAAGTCCGCATGGGGACTCATCGCCTCACCTCCACCCGAGTAGCCATTAAGCAAATCCCGAAAGCCATGTCTGCCACCCTCACACGCGAAATCCATCATCACCGCCAACTCCATCATCCCCATATTGCCCAGATGTTTGAGGTCATCGCTACCGAGTCATCAATCTGGATAGTCACCGAGCTCTGCTGCGGTGGAGAACTCTTCGACTACCTACTAGAAAAAGGTCGACTCACCGAAGACGAAACTCGTATCCTTTTCGGCCAACTATGCTTGGCGGTCGCATACCTTCATGACTCTGGTATCGTACACCGCGATCTCAAGCTGGAAAACGTCCTTCTGGATGAACACTGCCGGGTGAAGCTTGGCGATTTCGGCTTCGCTCGAGAGTATGATCGGAACAACTTTATGCAGACGTTCTGTGGAACGACAGGTTATGCCTCTCCAGAGATGTTGCAGGGGAAAAAGTACCAGGGTCCAGAAGTCGACATCTGGTCTCTAGGAATCATCCTATACTGCCTCCTCACTGGAACTCTACCTTTTGATGACGATGACGAAGCTGTAATGCGTGCGAAAGTTATTCAAGGAGATTATGAAGACCCGCTATGGTTATCACTAGGTATGTTAAATTCCAAAATTTCATTAGCACTCAGTCTCACGTAACATCACAGAGGTTCGAGATCTGATTAAACAGATACTGCAAAAGGATGTAGCCAAGCGGATCACGATACCACAAATCTTCATCCATCCCTGGTTCTCCTCCAGAAAACAATCATTTGAAGCCGCTTCCCCCCTTTCACCCGAATTTCCTCTTGACAACCGGGAAAACTATACCTCCCCCTCTTCCGAAGAATCCGTTCAAATCACCTCCCCCTTTGTTGCATCGCCTGATCTCATTCAATCAACTCCTACTACACCGGATGAATCTTCCAACGATCCATTCTTTATGCCGCCTAATCATACTCTTAGTCACAGTCCTAGTGACTCTACAATCAAGAAAACTCACGACACACAATCGTTTGCTTCTAAGATAATTCTGACAGAAAGTCGCCAGCCCGCTCCTGTTCCAGAAGAGGTCTCAGAGACCAACATCAAACTCACCGCATCACCCCAGCCATCGTTCAAAGGCCCACCTTACCCTGTGAGGACCCCCGCTCGCACTAAACGCCGGTCTATATCTTCTACGTTGTCCGATAAATCAGAAACCAACGCTGGTGGTATTTCTCCGCTCCCTCCCCTTCAAACTGGAGAGTTGGATTTTGCTTCGTTGTTAACGCAGCCTACCCCCATTATTTTTTCCACACCCCTGGAACGCCAACTTCTTAACACGCTAAGCTCTTTGGGCTTCGACACTAGCCAGGTTGTACATTCGGTGCTTACCGATGCCTGTGACTCTGCAGGAGCGGTTTGGTGGATGCTCAAGAAGAAGGCAGAAAAGAAAGCAGCTGAGAATGATGAACCTCATCTTTCTGCGACAACCCTAGACACGCCCAGAGCTGTAGAGTTTCTGGAGAACCGTGGTAGACCGAGTGTTGCAGTTCAGACCGAGAATGAAGCCCACCTGCCTGTAGCAAGATCAGCCCCACAGCTTGCGTTTGTTCCCGCAACGCCGACCACAATTAGGGCCAAGACTCCACCAAGGCAGGCTTCACCTAGTAGAACTCCCATGCTTTCCCCTTCTTCATCGACTATCGGAGAGGTTTCATCTTCCCGATCCTATCCGTCCACCCCAGGCGGTAGTCTTCGAGATAAAGAAAAGGACAAGAGGAAACCCCGTTCTGGGAGCGTGAGTATCATGCAACGCGCCACCACCGCTCTCGAGGCGGCTGCTGCAGGTTTAGTCCGCAAAAAATCTTCAGAGGGTGTCAAAGAGAGAGATAGAGATAAAGAAGAAAGAGACCGAGATAAATCGAGAGATGAATCTCGGAACTCCCATGGCAGTGCGTCTTCAAAGTTGACGAAATCTCCTCCTCTAAAGGCGAAGGACAAAGATCTACCATACCTACCCGGGACGCCACCCCCAAGTGAACAGCTTCACGTGTCAAATCAAATGGGCTCACCCTGGGTCCTGGCAGAGTCTAAAGCCTCCCCCCACCCTATGGCTAGTGGCGTCCAGCGTGCTCCGGTTATCGGTCAACAGATTCATTCAAAATCTGCGCCAAATATAGCGGATGTGGCCCAAGGAAAACAACCGGGCCATTTGCGGCCCCGAGGAAACTTGTTAACGGCATTCCGACTTTGGTTCCATGAAGATCGGAAGGGGAAGCGAAAAGATAATTCTCATAATAATGGAGCGAATTATGGAAGACCTCATAGTCAACCGGGTACGATGGGTAGTGCGAAACGACGAGGTAGCGCTAATAAAGGGAAGGTTGGGAATGGTCGGACGGGGAAACGAGCACATCGGCCATCTGTCTCATCAAAGAGATCTAGCAGTGTAAATTCCCGGCGGTCTTCGGTGACTTCTATGCAGATGGTCGTTGTCGAATCACCCCAACTCACTTCGCGCCGTTCATTTGGAGCCCATACACCTAATTCTGAAAGGGGTGACCACCCGTCGAGGCCTTCTTCCATCCAGAGCTTTTCGATGCAACAGAGACATCGTAGATCACCATCTGCGAGTTCTACCGGCTCTGCGCGTCTCCGAACTGCATCACCTATGCAGTCGAAGTATCATAGACGAGCTGGATCGGGGTCTTCTACTAGGGTTGTTCGACAAGTCCATTCACATCGAGGTGTTCATGCACGATCGAGCTCGGCTGCGTCGTCCATCCATTCTCCAGTATCATCTCGCCCTACTTCGTTTTACGAGCCTTCGGAGAGCGAGCTTGCTAGAACAGGCTCTCCATTTAGGACTAGGAAACGACATTCTGGAGATAAAGCTACTACTTCGGGCACGGTGTTTATTCAGAAACGAGGAGGAACTTTTGCGAGTCCTGTCAATCCGTACTCTGGGTCTCTCGGACGCTCGGGCTGGAAGAAATCATGGGGTCTCGAACCTCCTGGGTGGCAAACTCGTACTGCTCATCTTCCTGTTGAGGTATTGGCGATATCACCCGCGAATGAATCTACTACGATTCGCGATGTATTCTCGGGGAGACAGTCCTTGAACCTTGGAGATGAGAGTGACTGGGTAGATGAAGAGGATGATATTCCTGCTTTTGCGGGTGGATTGGGACAAATGGGAGCATCTGCATCAGCTTTACTCTCGAATCATTATAGTGCTAGTGAGACCTCCCCGGTTGTGTCGCAACCGCCTAGAGGAAATCATAGGAATGCTAAACGGACACCTCGGAGCAACCACGGCAGCACCATGACATCAGGCCAGGGTACTACAAGAACGAAGACATTAAATGAGCGCCCATCTCCGGTTCAACAGGACTCTGCTGCGGAGGCGTGGACGAGCAGGAGGCAACTTCCTCCCAAACGTTCTGGCCCTGCTTTTGGACAGGTTATTCAAGAAGAAGAGGAAGATGAAGATTAAATATATCGAGGACACTTGAGTCTATTTATTTCAAACTGTTAATACCGTTCGTCTGTAATTATTTTCGCCCCTTCCTGTTGTTTTTTTTGTTTTCGGTTCGTTTTTCGTTTTTCTCTATCTGCTCTTTTCAGGTGCCAGTTGGTTGGACATACTATTCTTTCTCTCGTTGATTTTTAGAACATTAGTAGCTCTCAGTCGCATCCGCAGGCAGACTGCGCTTGATTATTAGTAACCCCTCCGCGTAATTATTATGTGTGTTTTGTATCAGTATTTGGATTTTCGTGATACGATAGTATATATACCCCTTGCTGCTCGTATTGCGTGACAGGTACGAGTGGTTGGTGGCAGTTCAGTAACGCGTGACGCGTGCCCACGGTATCCAGTTAGCTGCGCCGCCAGAACACCTACCCTCTCATCCCACCACCACATCCCTTCATCGTTTGACGAGGTGAGCGCTGCGTCCTCAGCAAATTCTGCAAAATACACTACGAAAATTACTTAACCAAACTCCAACAGATCTCTACGTCTTTTGTAACATGTGCGCACCCCTCTTTCTCATCCGCGGTTCAACATGGCCGAGTGGCTGACGCTCGAGGTGGTTTGGTTATTCTGGTCTAGGTCTGAACCATACGACCCTTACTTGCCCCGTAATGGATCTTCTTCCACTGGCCAAGGCCAGGGAAGTGCCAAGACTGCTGCTATTCAAGCGCAGATTGACGATACTGTAGGAATTATGAGGGAAAATATCACTAAAGTCGCGGAGAGAGGAGAACGATTGGATTCATTGCAGGACAAGACTGGTGAGCTTTGGTTTTGGTTTATGCTTGATTTCTTTGGTGTTAGGGTCCTCTGCTTGCTCTTATGCGAGGGTTTGATGGGTGGTCGTCATCATTTCGTATTCCTTGTTTTGAAGTCATCAACTTTTCAATGTCTGTTCCGTTGTTGAGGATTATGTTACTGATACTTTTGTGAATGTTTTTTAGACAATCTGGCCGTGTCTGCTCAGGGTTTCCGTAGGGGAGCAAATCGGGTCCGTAAGGTGAGGCTTATTCTGATCCGTTGTGAATCGCCACTCACTGGTGCAACCTTTCCTCCTCTCACAGAACATGTGGTAAGTACCTCATTAGTTTGAGATGCCAATGATTGTCAACGACACTGATTTTTTTCCTCCTTGACATTAAAGGTGGAAGGACATGAAGGTACGTTTCTCTGCGACAATCACGTCAACAGTCCGTAATAACCATACGTGTTACAGATGCGTATTATTATTGGTGTCGCAATAGCCGTTATCATCGTCATTATCGTGGTTTCCGTGGTGAAAGCAACAAAATAGTTTGTTTTAACACCCATATCCCGTATACCTGGTGCTGGTTGCTTTGCCGTCCTGTCATCCGTGTTGTAGTTAGTATCTATATATGACGCTATAATCCACCCCTCCACCCCCCGCCTTCTTCCCTTTTCCCAATGCCCATACTTATTCTAACGATTACGCGTGGTTGACTTTTCCTCGTTTCTTGTTCTCTGTAGTCCGTGTATATAATTGTTCTGGAGATGAATGGAGGTGAAGCCTGGCCGGTTGCGTATATTGTTGATCAATTATGAGTACTCTGAGAGAGTCACTCCGGCTGGTTCGCTTCACGGCATGATGATAAGATGCTATGCGACGTGTGATATGGAAACCTATGAACTACTTATCTACCGCCCTTGACCAGTGATCATCTTCCATCTGCTGCTTGGACACCTTAGGCACGGTGGGCGCCAGGCAAGCGGGCTATAAATTTACGTATTCAGTCGAGATAACAACTTTTGTTAAAGCTGAGGCTGATTTTTCTTCCTTAATATCAAAGGTGGGAGAACATGAAGGTACCGTGGTTACCCACGATTCGGGTTATTCTTCTACTTTCATTACTAACAGCCTGTAAATTTTATTACAGTCGTTTTAACATCTATATTCCGTAGACCTGGTACTGGTTGTTTTGCAGTCCTGTCATTCAAGTTGCAGTCAGTATTCAAATACTAATGTGCCGACACCGTAATTCCTCCCACTCCCTTCCCTTTCTCCTATGCCCACACTTATTCGGAACGATTTTAATGATGTGGGGCAGTCAATTACCTCCATGTTGAAGGGGATTCAACTGCACTTTCTGACATTTCTGAAACGGCCTCAAGCCCCAAGTTACACACCACCGGATACTTGTTTTTGGCTCGAAAACCGACGCAAATGTTGGGTTCTGGAAACGCGTACTTGCGAAACTAGAGGTGAGTCTAACGTTAGTATTGTGATCTGATGTGAGCTAAATGCATTTTCTCCAGTGGTCTACAAGGAGATGCCCATCGAACTTTGTGGCGCTAACGTAGAAGTCTACCTTACTGCCGACGGAACCGGAAAGAACAAGTTCTTAACTTCAAGACAATTGCAAATTCCGCCACCTCCTCTCGAAGCGAGAGAAAAAACCGAACAGGCTGTCCCTAGAATCGGTTAGTCACTTTGGGGAGAATGATGCATATGCTCACACACATGTACTGGACTTTTATCTGTTTTAGTTGTTCACCGTCCTTCTTTGGAGGATATTCACCACCTGATTATGCCCCCTCCTCTTTGTCCTTACCGCGACGAGAAAGAGAGTTTGACTGAAGTTTTTGACTTCATGCAAGAGTGTGATTTAGATATTCCGAATAGGTTTTTATTTTTTTGATTCAATGACGATAAATCGGAACGATTACGCATAATTGACTTTCCTCTGTATCTTTTTCTCTGTAGTAAATGCATATATTTGCTTCGCAAATGCACGGGCGTACAGCCTGGCCTATTGCGTATGCCGTTGATCAATCACTCGTGTCTTGAGAGTGTCACTCCGGCTGGTTCGCTTCATTGAGATGAAAGGTGCATATGCGACGCATGACATAGAATTTTTGCAGCATAGTCATACACATGGAAGAGACTCAAGATGACCTATAAACCGCTTATCTGCCGCCCCTGCCACCCTTCATCTGCTGCTTGGATACCTTGGGTCCAGAAGGCGCCGCCGGGCGAGCGGGCTGGAAAATATTATCAGTACAGAAGCCTACAACCCTGTTCAGATACACACCTTGGCTTTCTTGGCCTCCTTCTCCTTCTTCTCGTTCTTAGCCTTGGTGATGGCTGCTAACCGTGCCTGTTGACGAACAGCAGCAGTTTGGTTACGCCTGGCGGCGATGGTTGCAAGATCAGCTCCAACAATTCCACGCTGGTGCTTCACAGTGCGGCGAGAGCGTTTCTTGGCGACTTCCTCTGTGATACCCTTCTTGTGCATCCTACGGTAGACTTGTGTCCATGCGATCTTACGAGGATTTTTGCGTTGGAGGAAGAGGGACTGGGTTTTGGAGGAGACGAAGCGGAAGACCTGGGATTTTGAGAAGTGTGAACAGATGTCGATAAGTGGAGTATTGTGTTTTTATGCACCTTGCTGTCTCCGCGGACGAAAAGTCTGCCCTTGCTGGGGTAGATACGGTAACCGGAAAAAGAGTCGATCTCGAGCTTCTACACTCCGGAAACATTACCGGTCAGTTGCGTCGCCTTAAAAAGACAACGATAAACGCACCATCTATAGAGATAAGAAATGACAGGGAAAAGATCCATTAGCAACACAATCCTGGGATTGAATTATCGAGACTCTAAAGAGGCAGGCGTAACATCATCCAATCATTCGAGTCGACATCCAACCCGAAATCCTGTCTTTTCAGGATAAATTGCGTATGTACGAGATCCAGACGTAACGGCGATGTCGACCTGGGGCATAAATTCGAGAGATTGGGCTTACCTTGAGGAGTCTTGTCGCGGGGTCAGTGCGTAGCCCTCCTCAACACACACCATCTTCGGCGCGCTTCGGCTGTTGCCGAACGTGGGGCCATTTTCCTTTTACGGTATTCCAAGAACCTTAGCCACAATTTCAAACCAATGAAGGCTCGAACTTTTTCAATAGACGTCTTCCTACACTCAAAGAAAAAGACTACCTAGCCTCAACGCAGAAATGTTGGTTCAGTCAGCTAGAATTGTGCCAAATCAAATGAGTTACTGAAGGAATCTATAAGGATTGATAGGGTAAGTTTGCATCTGCCCTGTATTGGGAAATGTCGACTTCGTTCGTAGAAGAGCCTTGATTCGACCCTAGACAACCGAGAGTTCATTTTATTTCCTTACATTAGCCACTGCCCTCTTCTAAACGAAGTTCCAAAAAAAAAATAAAGATAGAGAAAAAAACGTGACACCGTTGCTCAGCGCCCATTGACATCGAGCTCGCAGCAGAGTTAAATTAAACACAAACGTCATTGAGATTAGATTCAGATTATCAATCCACTTTATCAGCTCTCTCCACAAAGGACAAGGTAATAATTAATACCGACTCTCACATCCCATTCTTGAGATAAAACAAAATCTACATCTCATTCCTCTTTGTAAATGAGATCTTATCAAGGAGATAAAAAAGAATCCTCACCGTCCCCGGATAACCCGAATATAAGCCCGAAGTTAAGTTGGCTGCTTCCTTCAATCAATGGTTCAATACCTACCAATCCTCCGGGCCGTTTTTCATACAATAGTTACAATCCCGGAATAAACGGGGCGTCAACCTACATTGGTTTACTGCGGTGGTAGTAGAAGTTTTATTAATCCTTTCTAGAAGAAAGTTATACCGGTATAAGAACGAACTAAAATGTAATGTGAGCGCTTCTGCGGAGAGTTTGGGAAATCAATAACTTTGAAACGCAACATGTGCATTGCTTCGAATTACTCGGCGCCAGAGAGGTCTTGAGGCTTATGAGTTTGAGTCCCTATGTTAGGGATGGTGGTCACAAGTTCTCCTTTTCAAAGTATCAATTGCTACTTCCAGGTCCCCAAGAGTGACGTCTTCCTCTTCTCTTATTCATCAATCGTATCGTTGCCATCAAACCGGCGGGCCGTATTTGTATGTCAACCCGGATGACAGCCTTTTCTCTCCCCTTCTTCTAAAAAAAGAAAAACACCACACGAGGTCCAATGAATGATAATAATTTTGAGCCACCTAATAGAGTTGAGCGGCGTCAAGACGGTGACCACGTCTTCCCATCATATCTCTCATCGGGAAAACTTAAGCGAGCTCTGCATTAACATCTGACGTTTACAACCAAAAAAAAACAAAAGCTACTTTTTTAAAAACAGGACTATAACAATCGGAGATAGTTTCCTCTGTGCCTAAAGAGCACATAGCTTTGTAACATGGCAAATCCAGAAATGGACGCGTGGGTTGTGTTTTCGTGCCTAGCCATTCCATTACTCCTTATTGGGCTACTATGATGAACGGTACAAATAGTTTGAGATTGGTTTTCTCGGGAGTTTCCCTACTACATGACATCTCACGAGATTCTTATCGATATAGAACAATGTCAACTGCTGGTGGATCGTTCAGGGTAATGCTGGTAAATGAATATAAAATTACATTGTCCCCAGCTGCCAAGCTGGAGACCCTTACTCACCACTCACTCTGAAGAAATCACAATCTATACAAGCCAATGAACCCAGGACAATTCAACTAGACATAAGAACAAAGAAAAAGAAGGCCGTGAAGAACGTATCATTAACGTACATATAAACACTAAATCAGATGCAAGAGAAATGCGACCACCACCCAGCAATCGCACGGAAAGTAAAAATACACAAAAATTCAATTAATAACCCTCATCTTCTTCTTTCACACTGCTGGCAAAATTTCCTCCACCCCATCGAGAACTTCCGATCCCCACGCTCTTTCCCAATTCCGCACAATCTGTACTAGGCCGAGGCTTGAAGCTTTCGCGTTTTGCTCTCGACGCCTTTCTCAATACAGTTGGTTCCGGTCCTGGCATGCTCTTACTTGAGGTCTTCAGTCTGCTGTATCTTGTTAAGGAACTCCCCTTCACTTCGGCCGATACACTCCGCATACCAGACGAGTGGATCTGCATATTTGGTCGTCTACCGTAGCCGAGAGTTTGAGAGCGTGTGACTGTCCTGGATATTGTAGAATTAGATTTGAGTGCTGACGAAGTAACGGATCCAGGGGTCTTTGTTTTGGCTCTTGAAGGCGAAGCAGGCCTATTTGGCACATTATTATTTCTATGATTGCTAAGAGGGCCTCGCCCAGCCGCGTGACCATTCGTGGAGGCGGAAGAGGAGTCGTTCAGCTTCCGGCGTTTGCTGGGAACTGAAAGAGAGGACATTGCCGACCTCGGCCTTACTGCGGGTGTTACAGCTCCCGTTCTCGTTGAACTGGATAAATTATGGCCAGATGAATTAACCGGTGTTGTTGCCCGAGGAGGAACGGAACCTGCTCGAGTTGGTCTTCGTTTGTTCTCTTGATCGGCGGCGCTGACAGTCTCCATAAGCATCTGCAGAATACTTTGGCCATGCACTAAGAACGGTCGACCTGCTTCCTGTTCCCATGCCGGTATCGATGTAAGCAGATCCCGTTCCAACTGGTTGGAAAAAAGTAGTTAGTCAAGGCGTCAATACGACATTGGAAACTTTTACACACGCGAGGTTTCTCTTTCGAAACCC
The DNA here is from genome assembly GCA_029719445.1 of Agaricus blazei. NCBI lineage: Eukaryota > Fungi > Basidiomycota > Agaricomycetes > Agaricales > Agaricaceae > Agaricus > Agaricus blazei. Next base: position 1,344,625 of record SSNC01000010.1, read on the forward strand.
TCTTCCGCATCTTCTCCTCACGTAACAGACGGCCTGGATCTCTCGGACCTCGCCCCAGAAGACGTGTCTGATCAGAAGCCGCGAGAGCAAGTTCCTTTTCCTCTTCGCAAATATCGAAATACTTTTTGATATTGGCTAGGAGCGGTGCCTTTAGTCGATGTTCTTCTTTAAGCCTCTTAATTTCATCCTCATGTATCGTTAGAAGCTCCTCAGTGTTTTCATCTAGTCGTGGGATTAGCGCTAGACGTAGAAAGAACCCGTTCATGAACCATACCATCGACAAAGGGAGCAAAGTCTGCTCTTTCATCATCGCCTACCATCAAATAATCCCAAAGTTTGACTACTTCCTCCCTAGCACTTTGAATGAACGTGCTCATTCGTTCCCGCTTCAAGTCTAACATGCGTTCCAATTCCTCTTCGTACTCTCGAACCGTTTTCTCGGTGCTTCCTCGATGCTTCTCAACGAAAGCGTCCATGGAACCCTCATCGACACCTAAACGTCGCCAGAGACTTTCCAATTGATCATACATGGCTTGAATATGTGCCTCCCGCTTTCTCTTAAGATCTTCGAGCGAGACTTGTAGTCCCTTTGCCCATGAGATCAACCCTTGTGAAGGTTCCACATTCTCCAAACCGTAAGGCACGCCTTGTTCATTTAACAAGACTTCTTCATCTGCTTCTTCTATATGTGCGGCAAAACGAGCGAATGTTTTTTGGTATTCGAGTTCTTGTGATTCTGAATGTATATTGCGACTCGAACTGGTTCTTGAGAGCGGTGTAGGGGTGAGGAGGAAAGGGTCTGAGTGTGGGGATGTGATCGCAGATGAAGTAGACGTTGAGGCGATGGGTGTTGAAACTAAAGAAAGATCGTCGACGGTTGGAACAAGGATTCCAAGTTCTGAATATAACCAATCGATTTGCACGAATAAAGCGGCAAGTTGGGATAGACGTTGTAGCTAGAATGGTGGGCAGTAAGTTCAGGCTACAGTTTTGTTGAAAATAAAGAGAGCTTACCACTTCACCCTTTCCTCGTACGAGTTCTTTTTCAAGTCTCAGAAAACGATCCGGTGAAACGTCTCGATATGATTCGGGGTCAAGTACATTCTCGCCGTTGGCAACGGTTGGCTCGAGAATATCAGGGCTAAAAAAGGTATTGCCCAGTGTTCGTGCAAGAGTGTGTAGACGATTGGTGATCGTCATGAGTTGTTCCAATTTCGAATGATAGAGCTAACACAGATAATGAGAATCTATAACCAAAAAAAAGAACAAGAAAAGACAGACTCGGCGAGATTTCTCTTGCAACTCTAGCCCAAGTTCATACCGCTTTGGCAGGATCGACTCTTTCCTAAGTTCTCCAACAGTTTCTCCTGTTGATTTGAAATTTGGCCCAAGGGCTTTCGAATAGCGTATGCATTCGGTCTCCACCACATCGCATTTAGCCATCCATTCTTCAACCTCCTTCCGCCGGGCTTCGATCTGGCCTTCGACACCTTTGATAAGTTGTTCCTGAAGCACTCTGAGGTCATCTTCGAGTGTGCTGGGTGGTAGCCCCAGCTGCGAATGTAGAGTAGGTAAGAGCTGTGTCTGTGTCTGCAGGTGGGTATGTAGCGAGTTTAGCAGAGCGGTAAGGGCCGCCGACGTCGCGTGAGCCGACATTGAGGATGAGATACTCATTGACGCTTGAATCTAACTCGTTCAACGGGACATCATGTGATCGCGACGCGACGCAGTCACGAGACCAAACCAATTACATAAGACATACATATCACTGGTGCGAAATATTCTTGTCCACATAGATCGCCGTCGCCTCATTGCCTGGCTCCCAATATTCTCTCACAATGCCAGGTCCCCACTTCGACCACCAATCATCCACCTTTTCGTTCGCATCATACAACCACATGCTCAAGGTCTCACTCCACAGCGCCATTAGTTCATCATCACCGCCAACACTATTGTTATCATCTTCATCGCCTTCTGTCGACGACCCCTGTCCCTCCTGTTTTGCCATCAAAATATCCAGCCTATCTTGTAACAGTTTCTCTTGCGTTATGGATGATTGTAACAGCGACACGTCAATTGCAGAAGCATTAGCGATTCTCGAACTTCGAATTTCTTCATAGGCCATTAGGAATCTTGGAATAAGCGAGTGAGAAGGGATACGTGAGAACAAATATCCCAGAGTTTCTGCATCCTCAAATCCGAATGACGTATTATGTTGCATACCAGGCTAAAAGGCACCGGTGGGTTATGATTTCGAATCGGTTTTTCAACTAGAAGGTTAAACTCACCGGCATTCCGTGGGCCGCAGAACCGATCAGAACGACTTTACCGGAATCAGAAACTAAATCATCAAGTGATGGTACTTCAGGATGGACGTTCACGTAGGATTTGACGCCCTTGGACATCTTTAATAATTTCAAAGACCTTTTTGAAAACTCAAGTTCAGCTAAAAAAACATAAAATAAAGGGAAGTCAAGTGTTTTCACCTTCCAGTAAACTTTGAATAGTCGATAAAGGGAAAATCTTCCAATTTGAATCGGTCGTACCACACGTAGTTTTGAATGGAAGGATCAAGAACGTGGTTCGGGTCAAGTTTGTACACCAGAGCTATCGTATACTCTTTTTCTCCTTTCTACGCATGGTTAGTCCAATTATTCACGAGAAAAAAGAGAGAGACTAACATTCAGCTGTCCTTTCAACTGCACATCATCCCCCGCCCAGATAAACAACTACCACACGCAACCAAGAGAAATCAATCAGACATTCCACCAAGAATAAAAAAAAACACACACCGTTGAGTCATTCAACAACGTCTCCAACTCCGGATCCGCGGCAAATTCGCCACAAGGCAACGTACACGAGATGGTCAAAAACCGATTTCCATTCCCATCGCCACATTCATCATCATCACTATCACCATCACCGCTAACCACGGAACGCGTGATCCCGTTGACACCGTCAGCGCCCACGATAAGATCAGCTACAATCTCCTCCTGCTGACCCCCAGCTACTAATGTGAGGCTCGGTCTCGTCAAATCCACTTTGACAACCCTACAGCCGGGTCGAAATATCGCTCCTGCGTCTGTGGCGAGTTTGTATAGCCAATCCCATAATTCCATATCCTGGGAAGGATGATTGACCGGAACCGAAAAAAAAAACCAGGAGAAGAAGCACAGCATCGTTGAGAAAGAAATCTTAAAGAAATAGGTGCTGACATACCGTTATACACGTGTATTCCGCAACATCCTGATTCAAGAATGTATCATGTTGTAGTAACGCATTGAGGAGCAAAGTCCCAACCACCCGGTCACTTTCGCCTAAGAAAAAAATGGAGAGGAAGAGAAAAGGAATATCCCCTTGTCAATAATCTTTCTTTTTCCCCAAACCGAAAATTCCCTTAAAAGAGACACTTACACCGAATGAAATTACACTTCATAAACTTCCTACTCAATTTATCCACTTTCGCCTTCAACCCCCATCGGTTCAAACAAAGTGTGCCATTAGGTGGGAGTCTATATCATAAAAGCCGGGGTGGATGTAAAATGTAAAATAAACACCGAAGAACACACTTCGCGTCAGAGGAGAGAGAGATGAGGAGGTACAAAGGAAGACTTACTTGATTGCCCCACATCGCTAAACACAGAGAGAAGAAAGAGCCGGGTCAATTATTCCGTTACAACGAGTAGAACGTATGTTCATCGCCTTGGCATTTTTAACACTCACATTATTCTTCCCATCCGACGACTCCAAGACAGTCACCTTATGTCCAGCGTTGGCCAGAGTGAAAGCCGCCGCCAACCCTGTTATTAAAAAAAAAAAAAAAAAAAAAAAAAAGAGTTAAAATGGTTTTTTTCACTACTATAATGAAGGATGTGTCAAATAAACTTTACCTGCGATACTTCCACCTACGATACATACATCCAGTAATTCGATTGTTGATGATGAACTTCTCTTCCTCGTTTCTGTTGAACGACCAAACATGATTTTTGCAGCTCGAGGGGTTTGAGGGGGGGGGGGGGGGTGGAGAGGGCGGAGTAATAGGTGCACAAAAGAGCAGCTAGCAAGCCTTATTCGCGAGTAACGAGAGAAAGAGAAAGAGAGAATACTCAAGCTCAAACAAGAAGAAAGAGAAAAAGAAGAAAAAAAAATCAAAAGATCATTCGGACGAACCGGGGCGGAAATCAAAAAGAAACAACAACGGCAGACGAGGAAAGATCACCCTTTATATATACACACACGCACACGTACCCCACCTAACAGAAAAAAAAACCTATCAAGCCGTGTGTGTGTGTTTATGTCAGTTCGTTCACGCTTCTTTGACCCCAAGCCGTATGATATATATAAATATGCTATGTACTTACACATCATTTACATTGCTTCTAATTCTTTCTCATCATTCTGATTGATTTTTTAGTTTGCGAAGGAGGAAATAGGGTGTTTCAAAGTTTCAAAACTATCAAGGGCCGGGAAAGGGGAGGCGGAGTCGGAGGATTCTTGAGTCCGTTACTGGGTATGTCCTCCCTCGCTTACTTTACTTACTCACTCACCTGTCCCAGTATCAGAGAAGCCGTTAACGGTAGGAATGATACCACGTGCACACAAGGATTTTGTGTGATGGTAGGAATGCAAGGGCGACACTGCCATGTCTGCCATGCCAAGTTGGTTGCCACACTTTCCAAGGCTTGTATCCATGGGATTATCACTAATTACATGATCACTCATTACTCACTTCACTCACCCTACCATTCATCCCCTCCCCTTGCTATGTCTAAATCGCCTCACCTGTTGATACGCAAATCGCTTACCACTGCAAGCGAGTGGAAGTAAAGAAGGAAGGAAGAAAGGGTTCCGAATAGAATCTTGAATTCCGAACCACAGCTGGCACATCCAACCTGGCCCGTTACGCACTGCCTTTTCTTCTTTCTGAACGTCACCTTTTCACCGGGGGTTCCGGAACTTTGCCCCTTTCTTCTCCTTCCTCCCCCAAACATAATCCTGACAAAACCTTTTATCCAAGGGATATCTCACTTTGAAATCCTGATCGACAAGAAAGTAAGAAGATAAAACTTTAAAAGTTTATTTGGAATGTTACAGAGTTTCTCTACTACTGTTTACATGTTGCCAGAGCAAAGAAACCCGGGTGTATGTAGTGCGCGCGTGAGTGTGTTTCCCTCGGAACTGGCAAAGGCGATAAGCTCTACGGCAGTACCAAGAGATCCACTGTATGATAAAGTTGCTATCGCGCATATCATTCCCTTGGACCTTCACCGTTTCCCCAAAGTTACAGAATTTCTCTACTATTGTATACAACTAGAGCAGAAAACCCGGGTGGATGTGCGCGTGTGTATTTCCCCCAGAACTTGCAAGGGCGATAAGCTCTACATGAGACGGTACCAAAAGATCCATATATAAAGTCGCTATCACGTTACAGGATTTTTCTGTCGTAACACATACAACTAAAGCAAAAAAAAACCCGGGTGTGTGTGCTTCCCTCGGAACTTGCAAAGGCGATAAGCTCAGTACATGAGAGGTACTGGCAAGAGATCCATATATAAAGTCGCTATCACGCATAATATTTCTTTAAACCCTTTACCGCCTCCCCCCACCCTCCAAATTTCGCTGACTAGGTTACAGGGCCACACCAGCTACTCTCTCCTACTTGGCATACTAATATAGTATATATCGGGCCTCTGCTTCCACCCTTCTCTTCCCTCGCATGAAGCCACGGTGTAAGCCCGAACTTACAGCATATATACTAGTAGTCGGCCCGGGTGGCAGAATATTTAAGATATTCTGTTATGAGTCCCTTTTGGTGTAACAGTCATTTAGCCGACTGGGATAAACCACTGGGTTACACACAAATCACGCTCCTACCCTTTAGCTCAACACACGTGAGCGCGCTAGCTAGGAGCCTGCACACAGATCTCTCTAGCCTACGGACTAGATGACATAATAGAGTATCTCGGACTTACCTCCTTTCATCATCATCTGATTAGTACTTAGACCCATTTATTCATACACCGCGGACTCTACTCGCACTTCGCGTAAATAATAAATCCAGATTTACCCTTCTAAAAAAAAAAAAAAAGACCACTCCTAAGAGATTGAGTAGTAGTAGCCCATTTATCCAAGCTATGAAGCTTCTCTCGGAGCTTGCACTATATTAAACAATTCATCCGGGTCGCGTAATTGAAAAAAGCCACTAGAACCCCACCCGAAAAAAAAAAAAAACAAAGTCCACTATTAATCATAGCAAAATCCAAATTTCCAAAAAACCAAGACCAATTGACATTTTTTTTTTTTTACAGAACACTAATATTGCCCCAATGCGATTAAATAGCACTAAAATCTCTAGTGAACCATCCTTCCACAGGGTATCCATCGTCATATACATGATCATCATCATCATCATCAAAAAAACAAGAAAAAAATACATAACTCCCAAGATGGGAACAAGCAACCGGCTTGGCTCGGTCAACATCGGCAAGAGAGAAATAAAATGAAGTACATGGACCTGGTGCATATACATTCATTCAAAAAAAACAAAAACAAAAAAGGAGAGTCCCTCGATCATCTCTCGTATTTAGTCTAGCACAGACCCTCCCCCCTGGTAAGATCAGATGTAGATGGTCTTTTTGCGCTTTTGGAGTAGTTTCCATGATATGATATAGAATCCTGTACCGGCGAGAAGAAATACCTACATGTGGTAAGTCAGCAAACTGAAATGATATATGAAATGTATCGTTGAAGGGAGTAGACGTACCGAAGCCAGAATGATGGGTTTGTACCAGAAATAATGTGGCGGCGAAAGTAATGCACCGGCAAGCGGGTTTCCCGTTAGCAGCGGAAGTGCTAGAATAAATGACAAGAGTGCTATGCGTAACCTAGAATTATCACAGATGTCAATGTTTCCAAATATATAAAGTTGTGTGCAAAAAGAGATAAGGGGACCTACGGTAAATCAGACATATCACTGTGGGTAACGAAACTGGTCAGTGCTGGGGTAGCCAGGGATATGACTATAAAAATATTAGGAGGTGGAGAAACTTGATGTACGGTTTACTCACCTCCCCCCGAGAAGAAGCCGTAAAAGATGCCGAAAGCAGCGGCTCCACCAACACTCGTCGCGCCGAATAGAGCAAACACGAGGCAACCGGTAATGAAAGACGAGATAATTATGACTATGAACACGGGGCATTGACGTGGGTATTATGTTATGCCGGTGCTTGGAAATACTCACTGTTCAGGGGCCCATATCTATCCGCAATGAGGTTCGGAACTATGCGGCCAAGGATTGAAGTGGCATTCATGATGGTGAGCTGAACAGGGAGTGAGACAGGGGATAGAGAACGAATGCGAACGGCCTTACGGAATATTTGACAAAAGTGGCGTTGAGGTGGTGCAGAGCTGTAAAAAGTTGCAGGTAGAAGACTGGAAATACGGTATCAGACAAAGGATCAAAGATGATTGACAGAAGTGATCTACATGGGATAAATGAGCCCCAGAATACCTGTGTACTGAGGTGAAAAGGGGGTTGAGATAAAGATTAGGAGTAGACGTACCAAAAACGTTCCGGCGCTGTACATGAGGTACGGAACATCAGTTAGAATCTCCTTGGACAAAGAATTGGTATTACCCTTCTTCCGATTGGGCGGAAGTCGGGTTCGCATGATCAGGTTGGCCAAAAGCAGCAAACCGAGGTCAAGAAAGGTCACAGCGCTGTGGAGGTGGTATGAGGTTGCGGCAGGGCGAGGGCAACGATGAACGCGTACCGGACGCCCCACCCGAATCCGGCTCTCTGGAATACGTTGTTGAGTATGATGGGATATAAACAGCCACCAAGACTGGCTCCTGGGGGCAAGGTTCAGTGCTGTTGAGGGGAGAGTAGGGGTGTGCGCGAACCAACTATGACAAGGCCCATGGCCAACGATCTTTTTTTCCGGAAATAATGTGAGGAAACGGCAAGACTGGGAACGAACATGATGCCCATTCCAAGACCGGCGCCAATACTCTGAGCAAGAAAGACTTGGTAGTAGTGGTGGGGTTGGGTGATAGAAAGCATGAAGGCACTGGGGCATGTTTGGTGAGGAGGAGGGAGGAAAGGAGGAGGGACGTACGAGAAGAGATACAGCAGTGAGCCTGAGATCATACAATGATGGAAATAGCCGAGCTCGAATAACTTGCCGGCGGGAAGGCCAACAGCAAAGACCAGAAAGACCTGCATGGAGCCTATCCAGCTGATTTCAGACGGAGTGTGCTCTGTGAGCGACACTCGCTGGTGGGCCGTGAGGGCATGTCGGTTGAAGAGGGGGCTGGGGCCTCACCGTGTAATAGTCCTGGTAGACACCAAAGGACTGGACGACACCAAAGGTGCAGAAAATGGTGATAGAGCTGGGGAAGCGCATGTGAGCAAGTCCAGAAGGGGGCGTTGCGGTGGGCTCACCCGCCAAGGACCGTGAGCCATGCCCGGGCGCCGCCCTCGGGGAAGGTGATGGGTGTCGGAGGGTCGGAGGCCTCGAGGGAGTGCGCTGGAGGGTCGTGGAGGCACTTTTCGTTGTCGGGCATGGAGCCGGGGGCGGGGCGGGAGAGGTCGGTCGCGGTGGAGGAGCGAGAGGTCATGGGGGGAGGGAGGAAGTATGAAAACGGCACGGGCACCGCGGTGCAGATAGAGGGCAGGAGGGCCACCGGCGCACTGTCCTTTTCGGGATTTGGCTTTGCAATATTACCTAATGCGTGTGTTTGGGGTCTCGGACATAAGGACCCTGGCCCGATAGCGCTATCTCCATCGGGCGGGCATCTCTGGCGCCCACGCGCATCTGTCGCCCACCACCATGTCCCCGCGAGATAAAAGCTGGGCTGGGCTGGCCGGCCTCTCCCAGCATGGCCCTGCACGCCCACCCCCTCTTCCGCGTCCGCACCGAGCTCCTCTCGCGCGACGAGGCCATCGCCCTCTCCTACAAGCGCGCCCGGCTCCTCTTCAGATCCTACGGTCCGTCGTGCCTCTGCCCCGCTTTCATTGCCCTCACGCTTCCTGCCCAGCCCCGACCCTCCGCGACATCCAGACATGCAGCCCGCGCTTCTGGGAGATGTTCCGCGACCCCCTCTTCGCCACGGACATCTCCCTCTTCACCATCATCGTCGCCCAGGCCAACCTCGTCCTCGGCACCCTCTCGCCCCACCTCAAGCGGCGCCCCGACCTCCGGCCCTCGTCGACAGCCTCCTGCGCCTCGAAAAGGTCGGCGTCTTCCTGCTTTCCGAGCGCGGACACGGCCTCGACGCTTTCAACATCGAGACCACCGCGACAAAGACCCCGACGGCTTCGTCCTCAACACGCCGAGAGAGGAGGCCGCAAAGTGGGTTCTCCACCCTTCCTCGCACTCTCTCACCCTCATTCATCTGCCCTAGGTTCATGCCAGGCACCTCCCCGCTGTACGGCATCCCCAAAATCGCCGTCACCATGGCCCGCCTCATCGTCGACGGAGAGGACCGAGGCTCGCGGTTCTTCGTCGTCCCTCTCTGCAACGAGCGTGAAATGTACCGCGGCGTGGAATCAATAACACTACCCCCCGGAGTGGCACCCACCCCTTCGATTGGTCGATCACCCGCTTCCACAACGTCCAGCTTCCCCCGACCGCCCTTGTTTCTTCAGATCCGAACGATCTATCACGCCCCTTGAATCCCTCTTCCGCGTGGTGGAAGGAAGTCTGGCGCATCCCCTACGGCACACTCGTCGTCGCCTCGCCTTGGATACCTGCCCTCAAAGCCACTGCATATACCGCCGGTCGCTATTCAATGATCCGGACCATCCTCGGCAAAGGCAACAAGCCATTCCCGATTATTGCATTTCGCACTCAACAGCTGCCCATCATGCACGCGGCCGCCACCGCCATCGTTCTGGACAAGTGGTTCCCTTCTATGATCGACGCTGTCATGGACAGCTCGATCAGTCCAAAAGTCCGACATGCTTTCGCCGTCATCACCAAAACCACCGTCATGCGCCACTTCCAGCGGTGTGTCTCTGAAGTCGCCGAGCGTTGTGGTGCGCAGGGTACTTACGAGTACAATCACATGGCCAAACTGCAGGTAAAAGCCTCCTGTGCTTTTTCCGGCGTGAGCAATAAATCTGACCATATGTTCTAGAACGATGTCAAAGGGGCTGTTATCGCAGAGGGCGATATCCTGACTCTCTGTATCCGTCTCTTCTCCGAATTACTCCTCGGGCGTTATCAAATTCCCCTTCCTTCCCCCGAAGAATCACTCCTGGCGAATCACGCGTCCGCCATTTTCCAGGAAAATCTTCACCTATTCGAGAGTCTCAAATGCGATCACCGCAGCGATGCCTTCAACAGTCTTCTTCTCCCTCAATCAGAACTCGTTATCGAAGCCATGGGTCACGCTTTAGCCTATTCCGCCGCATCAAGGGCAGGCACACCACAATATATTCTCGATGTATACGAAAGCGCTGTCATTCGTCGAGATCCGGCATGGTATGCTGAACAGGCAGGGCTTGACAGGATAGGTCAGAGAATTCGAGAAGATGTTGGTGTGACGGCTATGTTGCCTTATCTTCCGACGATACTTGCGGGTTTGGAAGTCGCACCGTTGACGGGACCTATCGCTTCCGATGCCGAGTGGAAAAACTATCTTGGACAACTCACGGTACATTCTGGGAATGCGCTTCCTGTTCCAGAACAGTTCCATGCCATGCTGTAGTGGCGGGGGTTTTTTTTTGGGGGGGAGATCTGGATTTTTTTTTTTTTTTTACTGCTTGGTGTGTGTGTGTGTTTTTTTTTTAGATATACCGTACTTGTGGTTCCTTTTTTTTTTTTCTCTCTTCCCCGTTTTATGCGGATCGAGCCCTCTTTGGGTGGTTATGGGTTCTTTTTTTCTTTTTGTTTTTTTTTTATATATGGATGTATTACTCTCTCACTCACTCGCTCATATACTCACGCTTTGCTTCTTGATTAGTTGTTGGATTCATGCTATTGCTTTGCTTTGTATTGCTAGGTTTAGGAATGAAATATTATGACATTTGTACAATGGGTGTGCCTTGATGCTGTTGTTGTTGAGCGCTCTCGACTCTGGTGATTAAAGAAGAATTAAGGAAATATTCGGTGTTTTCAGACGCTACGGGAAGTCGTCCAATAATAATAAAAAACGTGGGCGATATGTTCCCCCAAACCACGACACGTTTTCATACATCACAAATCCCGAATGAACGTCTAACAGTCCCCCCCCTCCTCAAAAAAAATTTTTTTTCTTCCCGTTCCTTCCATCACCAGCCTCCCCAGAGTCTAGAAGAAATAGAGATATTTGATACCCGGACGTGCCGTTGATTAGACACTCTTTCGGCAATTGATTGTAGCAGGTGTATGCTATGCTTTTGAATAACGAAACTTGAGTGCACTATTGTTTAAGAATAAGATATGTACTCTCCAACGAAGCACAATCAACTACGATTTTTTTCGATATTATCCTTGATCTTTATAGAGGAGCGGAGTTTCAAAATAAAATAAGATTTTAAGGAAATATTCTTATGTTTCCAGGCGCTACGGAAAGTTCGTCCAATAATAATCAAAAACGTGGGCTATATGTTGCCCCAGAACCACGACACCGTGTTTTCATGTATCACAAATCCCGAATGAACGTCTACCAGTCTATCCGCCGAAACACAAAAAAAAAAATTTTTTTTTTCTTTCTTCTTTCATTTTGAAACTCCGCCCCTCTATGATGAGAAGGATAATATTGAAAACTGTAGATCGTTTAGGATAAATCTAGACCACTGATGATCGTAGGCAAAGGATGTTTGTTGTGATTCGTTGGAGAGCATCTTATTATAAACAATAATGCACTCAAGTTTTCGTTGTTTCGAAAGCATAGCATACACCTTGAGTTACTTGTGGTCTGCTACAATCAATTGCCGGAAGAGTGTCTGATCAACGGCACGTCCGGCAATTAAATATCTCTATTCTTCCAGACTATGATAATGAAAGGAACGAGAAGAAAAAAAAAATTTTTTTTTTTTTGAGGGGAAGGGACTGTTAGACGTTCATTCGGGATTTTGTGATGTATGAAAACGTGTCGTGTGCTGGGGAAAGATACAGCCCCACGTTTTCTCGGGATAATTATTGATGCATGACGGGTAGATTGGGACTGGTTATTATAGACTCCGTGATGAAAAAACGTTTCTTTGATCTATATAGACTAATGTAACACGTTTTCTTTTTCCCCTTTGCCTACTTGCGCTCTTGCTCCAGAGTGTTGTTGTCCGGAACCTTTTTGATATAGAGAGAGGATGTTTAACAGATAGACAGTTCATTTGAACCGGGTACTACATATCCCCCCCCTCCCCCAATTGGGTTCTAACTGTTTGTGGTATGAGTACCCACACTCATATATCATCATCGATCGACAAGGACTAGATTCTCAGGCCCGGGCGATCGGTGTATATCCGAACAAGTGTTGTATTTCCCCTTTAGAACATAACAAGATTGTTTTTTTGATTAAATCGAGATTAGTTCACGCTCAATGCTCTTGTGTACTAGCTCCAAATATAAAATTAAACCATCACCGAGTTTTTTTGCATAAACGTGTCATGTCATTGAGCGCTCAGTTGAGAAGGCTACCTATCTTATACTAGTGCGTAACTTGATATACTACACTACTACATTAGTAGAATCCAATCGATTAGCACGGGAAGAAAAAAAAGAGTTAAAATCTTTTTTTAGGAGGGAGATAACAGCACTGGTAGTTTTTCTAGTTCGGAGTTATAGTACTGATCGTTTGGGAATATGAGCTGTCGATCGATGCGATCATGTTTTGTCTTGTCTTTTATTATTCACCGTTGATTTGTTTAGTTGATGGGCCGTAACACGAAATCAGGGGCCGGGGGCGGGTGGGTGAGAAGGCCGAGAGGACTAGAACGAGGTTTTTTGTAGACATGGAGTTTATCATTGTGACTCTGAAAAGGGGGGAAGAGGGGAAGAAGGACAAAAAAAAAAAAAGATAGGAACAGTCAACGAGTGCCATATCCCACACACACACTGCGGCCGTCCGAAAAGGTAAATTTGGATTAGTTTGGGTTTGTCTTGAAGTCTGGCTGAGACCCTTTTTAAAACCTATACTCGTAAGGAAAAGTGCATTACTTGGGTCAAGGGCATAACGAAAAAAATAGAAATAAAAGGTTGGAAACGGTCAGAAAAAACGGCGATGATCCCACAGAGGCCGAAAAGGTAAAAATTAGGTTTTATCTTGTCTGGCCGAGACCCTTTTTCAACCTGATTTGTAGAGTATATTCTCATGGAAAGAGCCCTTCACGGCACATACGCAGAATATCGCGAATATATATGCGTGCCGGTTGGTGTGAGCGGAGGCGCCACTTAGCTAACTAGGGGATGTGCGCTGCCTTGCTTATCGTAACTGCTTCTGTTTTCTTGGAATCCCGCCTCGGCCTTCTACAAAAGGTAGATAAGCCACTTGGTTATTTTTTGTCTAGCTGGGACTGTTTTAGGATATATTCTTGAGGAAAGGGCTTGATTTGGGATACTAGCAAGCTCCAAAGATCACAGATCGGAAATTTCGGACTTGGACATTCCAGGCTCCCCACTTCCCTCCTCACACATACGAATTCTTGAGTTCTTCTTCTTCTTCTCCACATGATTTAGGAAATTCTTTTCTCCCTTTATCACCGCCCGATTTCATCGCAAGGTCGGGTTAGTTTAATAGGCGTGATATATTTTCTTTTTGGGTGCGCCGATTACTTTGGATTTGTTATGTCATTGTGAGGAAAATTTGTGTGAGTGTGTGAGAGTGTAAGTACGCGTGTGATTTCGTATTATCATTATTATTTTGAGATGAGAAAATCCATTTTTTTGGTGTTGTGAAAGGCGTGTGTGTGTGTCTGTGTGGTTTTTGAACGGTACCGCTCAGCCCACCAGTGCTACTTGCCGATTGACAACTCCTGATTATATTAATAGAACGCCGTTCCACTTCTTCCTTTCTCTAAGGAAACTTGTTTTTTTTTTTCTGTTTCTTGTGGCTTCTCAGAATGCGTATGTGTCATCCAACTTGCGTTTTTCTCGTAACCTGTTGGAAAGGATACCGCAGAAGCCACATGGGCGGTTAGAATTAAGCTCTATACAAAATGTGTCACCGCTTAGCTTCACCACCCCCGAAAGATGCGGGGGAAAAAACTTTAGTAGGTACCCGATATACCATTGGATGTCCGACGTTCGTACTTTGATTTGAACGATCGGGTGGAAATCCCCCCCGGCCTTCTTCTTCCCCGAGTTTAAGCATGCGCTTGTAACACATAGTATACCAGTCGGTAGTTTTACAATATCACAAGATTACCTGGTTATGTTACCTTTGGTGTAACGAGTTACTTGGCCGATCAATGTAGCCTGCTTACCACCACGAGGCGCACTATCGCTGACGACTGTCATCTCGTAAAACGATGACGGAATGAGAGGTTGCTGAGAACACTAACCGAGAGCTCGTTTTCCTTCCCTTCTCAATTAGGGTTCAACTTGAAAGTGAGAGTACAAAGCCTCTGTGATCGGATGTGATAAAGCTTTAAAACTGTATAGGACTCTTTAAATGAATGAGGTCCGCCGCCAGTTAGAGTTCTTAGATTAAATTTGCTCTCAGGGTAAGTAAAAGCCACCTGTGTTACAATGATACAGGACAAAAGTTATTTTTAGCCTCTTCTCGCGTCACTACGTTAGTCAGTGTCGCCTCTCCATTGCATTTATTTGTCCACCCCATTTGGAAGGGGAAGAAGGGAGAGAAGCTAAGGGACTTACGGCTATATTTTATTTGACCAGTACCTACTCCAAGCTTCTATAAATGGTTGATATGGATAGGACTACTGCTTCAGTACGATACGAAGATGAAGGCAGACCAGCGTAAACCTGATTCAGATAAAGGAAAAGAAGTTCAGATACTGTTTTCCCTCCTGTCTTTTCCGTATGAGCCACCCTTCCTCCTTTTTCTGGAAGAGGCGGCAAGGTTTATTGATTTTATCTGTGCATGTGTCTAATTTTCTCTCGATAATTCAATTGAAATCCGATTAAAGACCGTCATTAGTCGGCCGGAGCACCGGCAATGTTGAGTCTTGTTTTTTTCTCAGTCATCGCTCTAAGCGAAGACCCCGAACTATGCTCGACTACTAAATATTACTTAGCAGTAGATAAGAATCCCGATGTTCAGCTTTGACTGCTTGCTCTTTCCCTTTCTTTACGGATTTCGGATCGCATCATTATATGAAAATAACAAGGATTTTTTATGAAGCGTAAATGACGATATGTAGATCTAAAAAAAAACCCATGGAACGTGTACTACGGTCGGACCTCAGGCCTCAGGCCTCGGCGGCACGCTCGTGCGCAGTCATGTAGGCAGGCTATATTGATCGGCCCAATTTACCGATACTCTAAAAGACATATACTCGCAGTCGTAAATATCTTTATGACGTTCTGCCATCTGGCTGTAAGCTTCAAGCTTTTTTGGGATATGTAAGCTCTTGTCGTATTGACGAAAAAAGAATAATCCTCGGATATAAGCTCTTCCCCTCGTTGCGTATACATACAGCCATTCAGATAAAATCTGATCTAATCATGATCAAGAACGGGTTGTTGTGTGAAAAGGTCTGTCCATTATATAGATGGACACCTGGTTGCTGTAAGGTCTCATTTCTTGGATTATGAGAATTCCATCGGGCGCTTCACCGCGTGTGATGCTTACAACTAAGTACCATCGTGTGGAAGAGAGAAGACGCACATGTATAAGTTACTGTTCCCACATAGGACGATGAGAAATATGGGCCATGTGCTGAAACAGGGACTTCCTTCCCTGAATCCTACTCTGAGCTTGAGGCCTCCTCTCAGGGGCTCGTTTAACCCTTCGAAGTAAGTAATGCGGGGATGAGCATTTTTTTTTTTGTGGCTATGGATATAGAATTGAAATCAAAAGGGGCGGGGAGAAGCATAATCCAAACCCATTGCAGAGCAGCAAACAAAGACGGCCATCTACGAGAACGATAAGATGCCGGCTCCTGGTGAAGTAAACAGACCTAAGGCGGCTTTAAGTCATTCAGACTATACAATATAGATGCAATCGGTGGAACCTAGTGACCAGATGACCATACGGCTTCGTAAGTAGTTTTGGTATACTTGCAGTGACTAGCTCCGGCGGAGAAAATGTGGTCGTTATGTGATTGTTCTGCATAGGAACAGGTAATATCATCTATTTTTCGTCGGACCTCGTCCCCTGAATCAACCCTGGTGTGGGTATGGCCTTGCTCTATTAGTCGAATGTGTCCCTTGAATCAAGACTATTATAGCACGAGAAGTTCTACCATCTTTCTAAACAAAAGTTTTTTTTTTGGTCTCGGACGCGTAAGGGCCACAGGATAGATGCAAATTTCGCGTCGTCGCGGGAGGACGTGAACCTGGGGAAGACAAACACTACCTCGAGAGGCTCGGGGAGATTGTCAAACAGGGGACCGCTATTTTGAACTCGACCTTGGGCAGGATGGAGTGGTCGTTTCGTGATAGATGCTAAGGACCCAGGGCTAGATGGTCCGAGTTCGGCAGTAATTTGTGCAAACAGCGATTGACATGACAGCCTAGCAATTGGAATTCCATCCGACGGGGACCCGACTGACTGGTTTAGAGGCCCCTTGCGAAGGACAACATCCCGTGCCGTAGAAACTAGGAACAGCGGTGTGGCGCCTTGACAATTTGATCTCGGCACCGATTCTAATGTCAAGAGAGAGAGGATGGGAGACTATGATTCTGATAAATTAATACAAGGGTACTTACACATGGTAGTACCCTGCTTCGGACTACCCTTGCACTCCGTTGGTTGGGAGTTTGACTCACCTGATTGATTATGTCGGTAGAGATGAATCGCTAGCTGCAGCTCGCGTGTAAAATAGATTGCAAGAAGCCGAAAAAGTAGTACCAATTTGAAAATGACGCTACACGCGACCCGAGTTCAAAGTTTAGACGTTCAGATCTCAAGAGTTCAGTAAAACGTCAATGGCTTAACAGAGCGTGGGAACTTATTGAACCTGAACATGCACTGAGAAGAACGAAAATGCCAAAAAGTTGGCAGATCCCTTCACAGACCTTTCATTCTGAACAGTAGGACCCCTGGACACTCTCAAATCCTTGATCGGGTCAAGGTGGTCGTTTAAGTTGGTTTTCTACATTATTTAGAGCGTTGGCACCCAACCTCGCTTTGTCCTTCGAAACGGGCCGCCATGGATCATTGGACGCTTCGCGCTGACCTCCCGTTTCCATTTCGGCACACACCAAAAGGTTGGTAGCCCCTCAAAAACTCCCTGCGTTATGTTCCGACCTCACTCCAGGCCGCGCGACGACGTTGATGTACAGCGACCACTCATCATGCGACATATTTTGGTTCTTGGATGTTGTTTGGTCTCCGAAAAAAAATGACATCATACCTTCATAACCCACAGCAGGTTATGGAGCACAAGGAATGGTTTACAGCGGAACATCGCTATGATAGGAGGGTTTAGAATTGGTACCAGCCGCTCCGCCTTTGCGTCATATTTTGATTAGATGACCATTTATAATGGTCACGGCGAATTGTGTCGAGCCATACTCGCGCAGATACCTCACACCAATATGTCTGACAGCCCTTCAAATGTTGACACACCAAACAGTGTTGAAGAGACCTATCCTACTCAACGGCATGCTGGGCAAGTAGGTTATGGACCGAATTATCATACTGGGCCGGTTCGTACCTCACGTGAACTCTGTGGATGATGTTCTAATTAGTCCTTTTTGCTGCAGAGTCTGGCGGATAAGCTGGCTGGTCATGCGGAAGAGCTTCGTGGAAAGATAACTCATAAACCCCAACTCGTACAGGAGGGCCGTGACAGAGCTACAGGTGAAGCTAGGCGTCGGCAACAACTGGGATTGGACGTATGTTTCTAATGATATTTTCACCTTCACCTGATGATGAAACCTCACTGCTTCTGTTCAGGACGAAAGTCCTTTTGCGGCACAGCAACAACCGCAATCTCCGAAACCTGAGAGAGGTGATTCACATAACGGTCCCGAAAGGGAATCAACCGAATTGAAGTCTACGGTCTCGTCTCAAGGAGAGGAGAAAAGTACCACCGCACCCGAGATTGACATGTGAAATTAGTCAAGGCAATGAAGCCATAATGAAGCTATCTCATACCAGGGCTTGTATTGACGGATAAACAAAGCAATGTTAAGATATTTTTACGTGGTAAGGATTGGCATTGCCGGGAGGTTTTCATTGGTTATTTATATATCTTGTTCACTTGACCTTGTGTTCTTGGTTAAATCTCGGCCTAGGTATGTGGAGACTTTAAATCAGTATCTGGGGAACAGTCAGCGGGCGGAGAACTTCTCAATGTTTTTTTTTGACACCATATATTCCGATACGTATGACATTTGAACTGCTGGGTTTTGATTAACAGCTCCCCGTCGGTCCTGCAAAGACTCATGTGAAAGGGACAGCTGACGATCCCGGCGGACCGCCAGGGAGGATTGACTCTTGACTCTTCTGGAAATGCCGAGCAATAGCCGTCAATTCGAAGCTTTGCTCACTGCTCAATGAGAAATGTGTCCCCTAATGTGACTTGTGGTATTGGAGTCCAAAGGGTAAAACCTCGGGATTTTTGGACTGTTTATATTAAGCTAGCGCAACGGAAAGCCTTTCAACGCCGTATACGATGCTATCTCAGAAACTCTCCCTCTTCTTCTTGCTCGCTCCCTTGGTTGCCGCTGCTCCAGCAAGGAGCTTGGAAAGCCGCCAATCAATTGATACTTCCAACTATTGCGGTTAGTTTTTCCTCGTTGTGTTGCATAAGACTAGCCTTTGTCATACCTTTTTTTATTACAGGTCAATGGGACACTGTTGTCGCTGGACAGTATACGCTATTCCTTGATCAATGGGGCGCGTCCAACGCCAATTCTGGACAAAGTTGTGCCAGTCTCAGTTCATTGAGCGGAACCAAACTTTCTTGGAAGAACAACTGGACATGGTCAGGTGGTAATGGCGTCAAGAGTTACACCAATGTCGGCTTAAACGCCAACTTGAACAAGCAATTATCGAGTATCAGATCGATTCCTGTGAGAATCCCACTCTCTGGGTTTTTTTTTTTGGGACATATGATTGATTTTTTTTTTCATAGGCTGTATGGACTTGGTCACAATCGACTTCGGGATCTATTGTATCGAATGTGGTGTATGATCTTTTCACATCTTCGAGTGCTGGTGGTAGCAATCAGAATGAGATTATGGTTTGGCTCGCTAATTTCAATGCTGGACCTATCTCGTTTAATTACGGATCTAATGGACAACCTGTCCCTGTTGCGAGCTCCGTCTCCATTGCGGGACACACCTGGTATGTGATTTTCTTTTCTTTTTTTTTTAACTCAGAAGTTGAAATATGATATTCTAGGAACTTGTATTCAGGAAGTAACGGCGCCAACCAAGTTTTCTCGTTCCTTCCTACAAGTGGTACAGTTCAGAGCTTCAACGGAGATTTGAATCTCTTCCTCCAGGTATGGTCAAATTTTGGTGGTAACTGTTAATGATCATTTCTGACACGAGTTGTCTACCCCCCCCAGTATTTGACTAGCCATCAAGGATTGAGCACTTCGCAGTTCTTGACGACTGTCCAGGGTGGTAGTGAAGCGACATCTGGCTCTGCGACTATTACGAGGTGAGTACTTGAAAAACTCAACGTAGAACGGGGGTGACTGACAATTTGTCCTGTAGCTCGTCATACAGTGTTTCAATCTCATAAAGGGCTTAGTGTAGTGATATAAAAACAAGTTATTGTGTATATATGTATCTGTCAAATGAAGGGTTGTTATCCTGCTTTTGGCTGCAAGACATAAACCAGGCATTGAGTTTAGAGTCGTTTATTGTTCGCGAGAAATAATATCAGCGTTCCGGACTCTGGTGTCATATCTAGTTGGTACCGGGTTAGAGGAGTGTGACCGTTTTTGAAGGGTTAGCAGAGTTTCTCATTGGGAGGAACGAGGCTACCTTTCTCCTTCCACGTCAAACGATAGATACCTGATTTCTCATTATTTTTGTTACACAAGAAAAAAACAAAAAAGCACAAGGTGTTCTGTAAAAACCTAGAAAAAGACACTTGACAGTATGTTTCTCATTCCTCGTTCCATCTCGCCTGCATGCAGTAGAATGAATTTCACTTTTTTGAAAGTGACTCGAAAAACCCTCGGACATCAGCTTCATTGACCACTTTACCTTCTTGCGCAAACGGTCTAAGAAACTTGATCAAATCATCTCTACAGTAAAAAAAAAAAAAAGAGTCAAGTGCTGTAATTTGCTGTTACCCCCCCCTCTCTTTTTGCGTACCTCATTTCTTGGAAAGCGTGAATCCCATCGATGGCTCTATCGCGTGGAATACGTTCTAGAGCTCTCATACCTAGCTCTTCAAGAGAAAGACCTGATGGAAGATGTTAAAACATTGAGTGGTTTTTTTTTTTTTTGGGGGGGGGGGGCTCTGTGGTACCTGAGTCTGGGTCTTCGGGTGGTTCGTAGGTGTCTTCGTCTTCGAGTAGATACGGTCGAGCTTGTAGTAGTGGTAGACACTTTGAAAAATAATGAGATGAGATGAGAAAAAATGAATGAATGGGGGTTTTTTTTTGTTTACCTTGGAACAACGACACCAACGATCTCGGAAACCATCCATGAAGAAAATGTCGCCGGTTCCGAGTGATTGAGATGGGTCCAAGGCGGCTTCGAGTTTCCCAGTATAGATTTTAGTGGCAAGTGGGTTGGGAGGGGGTGCGAGGCAGTCTTTACGAGATATTTTGGCACGTTTGTTAGTACTACCCTCTGGAGAGTGTTCTGACGGAGAGTGTAGACGCTTGGAACCTGTGGTTGGTGATGGTGGTGGAGGAGTTGTGGGTTGGTGGATGATGTCTATTGGATTACTTTCGGTAGGAGTGCCTTGTTCCATTCGCCATGGATCTGTTGGGCTGTCCCTGACCACTATTATAGCACCAGGGGTACCGGCGTAGGTTTGGACGAGATGGTGGCTGAATGCGCAGGCGGCACAGACGAAACTCTCGTAGTCGTCTCCCGAAATTAGGGGAGGAGGTAGGCCTGAAGATGAGGCCTCTGAGGCGTTGTCGTCTTGGGGTTCGGTGGCTACGGGAGTCGGTTCTCGTGAGCTTGGTCGTTCTCGAAGGTTGCAACAAGATTCATGGTACCAGTCCTGAGATGGTGAAGGATCAGCTCGACGCAAAGAGAGGGTACGGCGACTGCGCGAACCTCGCAGACCAGACACTGGATCATGGTTTCGCGTTCGGATTTGGCATCGTAGGGTCTTCCGCATCGGCAGAATACGCCGTTAAAGTTTTGCCCGTAGGTGTTGGTGGTGTTTTCGTCCTCGAGTCTGGTGTGTAGTGTGCATTGGTTCGAGATGGCGGTGGTGGGACAGTCGCAGCGGAAGTTGCGTTTCGGGAATCTGGAGGAGGGTGAGGGTCTGGGGTGGACGGATGCGAGGGCCACGCACAGTTCTACTTGTTCATGGTCTGTGTGGCAGGCTATTGAACAGGCCGAGCAGATGCCACGGTGCTCGGGGCAGGTGAGGCAGAGATATACGGCCTGTCTGCGTGGTGGGTGAGCGGGCGACGCGGCGGGCGGTGAGCGCGATACCTGAGGGGCCCCTGGGCATGGGTGCAGCGGGAGAACTGGTGCGGGAGGGCGAGGGCGGCCTGGTGGACGAGCTCGTGCTGGGACGCGAGCAGGTCTGCTAGCGAGCTCATTGTTGCGGTCGTTCTTGGATCCGGCCCGGGGACCCGCCGGAAATAGACCCCGGCCAGGTCCCCTGAGTTCAGCGTCTCGGAATCAGATCGGAAGTGCGACGCCACTACTTAATCTCGTCCGTCTATTAGTTTCCTCCACCCACCATGTCGTCCTCAAAGGGCCCCGACCCCATTCTCCTCACGCTCTTCGCCAACCGCTTCATGAGCGTGGCAGAGGCCATGGGCCGGTCGCTCCAGCAGACCTCCATCAGCACCAACATCAAGGAGCGCCTCGACTTTTCCTGCGCCCTCTTTGCCCCAGATGGCGACCTCGTAGCCAATGCCCCCTTCATCCCCATCCATCTCGGCGCGATGAGTTTGCGAGTGATGTTTTCCTTCCGGTCCACAGTCCAGCTGACGATGTTTTCTGAATCAGTGCCGTAAAGTACCAGATGAAACTACATGGAAAATCTCTCAAGGAGGGTGATGTCCTCATGACCAACTCACCCGTCGCCGGCGGATCGTGCGTCGTCTTTTACGCTTTGATTGCCTGGGAGTCACCTTGAATTCCACAGTCATCTTCCGGACATCACCATCATCACCCCCGTCTTTGCCCCAAATTCCAAGGACATCATCTTCTTCACCGCGTCGAGAGGTCACCATGCCGACATCGGAGGCATTCTGCCTGGATCTATGCCTCCCACCTCTGTCAATATTTTCCAGGAAGGTGCCGAAATTGAGAGCTTCAAGATCGTAAACGGTGGTGTTTTCGACGAACAGGGTTTGATCGAGTATATGGTCGACAAACCAAGCCAATACCCTGGCAGTTCGGGCTGCCGGAACATCCGCGATGTCCAGAGTGACCTCAAGGCGGTGAGGATCTGAATGGCCTCACCGATCATTCCCTTGCTCAATCGTGGTTTTGTACAGCAAATTGCCGCAAATCACAAGGGTATTCAGCTGATTCACGCGAGTGAGTTCTTGCCCAGTCCCTTCTTGCTCTTTGACTCAAGGGGCCGGTCCCAGTCGTGGAAGACTATGGTCTTGAGACTGTGCAAGAATACATGTATTATATCCGAAACAACGCGGAAATGTCTGTCAGAAATCTTCTCAGAGATGTAGCAAAGAGAGCCGGTTCAAACGTCCTCTCTGCGATCGATTACCTGGACGACGGTTCACCCGTACGTATCAGCTCGTTCTCTTCGCGTTTGTCGACGTCTCATTCCTGCATAGATTTCACTCCGAGTTGAGATCAATGAAACGGACGGTTCGGCGATTCTTGACTTTGCAGGTACAGGATGTGAAATTAGAGGGAACCTGAATGCACCGATATCGGTGGTCCATTCGGCCGTCATCTACTGTATGCGTGCCATGCTCGACATGGATATCCCGTTGAATGCCGGTTGCCTTGTGCCCTTGGACAGTGCGTGCCAGTTGCTCTAACCCATAGCTAAACCCCTCTAATACATTGATCCAGTCAGAATCCCGAATAAATCTTTGCTGTCGCCCTCGCGTACTGCTGCGGTTTGCGGTGGTAATGTTCTGACTTCACAGAGAATTGTGGATGTGGTCCTCAAGGCTTTCCATGCCTGTGCCGCCAGTCAAGGGTGTACAAAGTCAGTAATTCTCTTACTGTCCTTTTTCGATTTCTAATGCGTGCTAGTAACCTGACATTTGGTACTGGAGGCAAAGACAAGGACGGTGTCGCAATAGCGGGATGGGGTTACTACGAGGTAACTTGCTCCTATGATATATCTCGCGATTGATGTTTATAATTTGTAGACCATTGCAGGTGGTTCGGGAGCTGGCCCCGGTTGGCATGGAACGGACGGTGTTCACACTCATATCACTAATACACGAATTGGTGATGTTGAGATTTTGGAAAGAAGGTATCCGGTATTGCTGCATCGATTTGGACTGCGGGAAGGGTCTGGTGGGAAAGGAAAATGGCATGGTGGTGATGGCGTGCAGCGTGAATTTGAAATCTTGGAACCGATGCAAGTGTCTATATTGTCAGAGGTATGTTTGCGTGTTATGCGTAGCAGATCTGAGGAGTGAACGCCTTTTTTTATTAGAGAAGGACAAGACAGCCGTATGGTATGGAAGGTGGAAATCCGGGTATGATGGGCAAGAATACGTGGATCAAGCAATTGCGTGAAGGAGATGGGGATTTGGACGCGAACAATGAGACAGGGACGCGGGATATCAATATTGGTGGAAAGGCTACAGTGTTTATGGGAAAGGGGGATCGGTTGCTTATCGAAACTCCCGGTGCGGGGGCTTGGGGGGTTGCAGAAGATGGATCTGGGGGAAGAAAGATCCTGTACATGTTAGGGCTTGGGAGCCTAGAGGCTCCTTTGCGGAACGCGCTGCTGCCCAGGCTGCTTTCTGATGTAACATATGTGTAAAAAAATTCTTTTTGCTCAATTTACGTTTTTACGTGAAGCCACTTCGCGGTGACGTCACAAGGCATAGCCATAGCCCGTCACATCTGTGTCACTGTCACAATAAAGACGGAACTCTTCTCCACCACCACCAAGCCTCCGGTTAGGCGCAGAAGAAGGCTCTCTCTATCTAAGAAGAAACTATGCCAGCCCAGACTACACTCACAGCGGATGAAAAGGTAAAAATCAAAAATGCCATTCCGGCATCTTCGAACAAGATATATGGTGCTGCGCTCGCACGGTTATACTATGCTTACCCAGATCCGAACCATTGGTCGTATACTGGTCTTCAAGGGGCTGTTGTGTTGTCGCAGGATAATGATAGGCATTGTGTGAATTTTAAACTTGTGGATGTGGATGGGACGAGGGGTGTTGTTTGGGAACATGAACTTTGGGAGGGGTTTGAGATGTTTAGGGATAGAGCGTTTTTTCATTCGTTTGCTGGGGATGTGAGTTGTTGTGTTTTTTTCTTTCTGTCCTGGTTTTGTTGTTGTGAGGGAATGCTGATTTAATTGGTTTTTAGGAGTGTATGATTGGATTTGTGTATGCTGATGAACAGGAGGCAAAGACGTTTTCGAAAAAGGTGAACGCGAAGAAAGATCTTGCTACAGGTGAAATAACTCTTTCTTCGTAAAATGAATATATATATATATATATTCTGACGTTTCTTTTTGCAGCGAAGAAAACCCCGACAAAGACGAGTTCGAAGAAGAAAAAAGGTGGTGTGGGTAAAGGCGTCACGAAACATATGATTTCAGGACCGCAACCCGGGACATTCCAGCATGTAGCTCATATGGGTTTCGATGCCGATACAGGATTTTCATCAAAGGGTATCGACTCTTCGTGGTTGACTCTACTCGAAAATCTGGAAGGTAAAGGTGTCAGTCGGGAAGTTATAGCGAAGGATATGGATTTTATCAAGACGTTTGTGGAACAAGATAATAATAAAGGGTCGAAACAACAGAAATCGAAACCTCCACCACCGCCGGCACCGATACGAAGAAGTGTTGTGCCGAATGGTGCGGGGTTGCAGGAGGTTTTGAAACCGCCTTCGCCTTCGCCTGCGCCTGCGACTGTTAAACGGACATCGGCGCCTCCTGCACCTCCTGCGCCTTTGAGACAGGTACAGCCGGTTTTGGCACCTGCGATTTCGCCGAAACAGTCACAACCGAGTTTTGCGCCTCAGCGTGTACAACCTCCGACGCCTTCGACTCCTCAACGTGTGCAACCTCAATTGCCGCCAGTTGCTCCTCAACGGACGCAACCTCAACCTCCTCCTCCAGCTCCTCAACGGATACAACCTCAACCACCACTACCGCCACCGGCCGCTCCTCAGCGTGTTCCGCCGCCTGTGGTGCCTGAGGCACCGTTGAAGCCACCTGTACCTTCGGCACCACCTCGTCCGCCACCAGTTAATGGTGGTCCTCCACCTCCACCTCCTACAAGGCCGACGGCTGGACATTCTGTACCTCATTCTCCTCCACCCCCGACTAGGGAAGTTGTACCCCCACCCATTGCGGAAGCTGCTCCACCTCCACCGCCTCCTCCTCCTCCTCCGCCACCACCACCACAGGCTGGAAGCCCACCGCCCCCGCCACCACCACCTGCACCTGCTGCATTTCCAAGTAGCCCACCTGCCCCGCCTCCTCCCCCGCCTCCTGCTGGAGGCAGTGCCCCGCCACCCGTCATGCCACCCGCTCAACCTGGACGTGACGGTTTACTTGCGTCAATAAGACAAAGTGGTGGTATCGGTTCGCTCCGGAAAACGGAAACGGCTAGTCCTCGTGATTCTTCGAATGCGATTGCTGGCGCTGCAGTTGCTGGTGGTGCTACTGGTGCTGTTGCTGCTGAGGTTGCGAATGGTGCTGCGAGTGGGGGTGGGGGTGATTTGACTTCGGCGTTGGCTGCTGCGTTGATGGAGAGGAATAAACGACTTGGGGATAGTGATAGTGAGGATGATGATGATGATGATGAGTGGGATTGATAAATATATTTTTTTGGTTTTGTGGTTATTTATTGGTGGAGAGGTGGTTTTGTGTTGGTTGAATCCTAGACTTTTTAACAAAAATGTTTGTGCGGTTTTTGAATTGCTTCAAGTTTCTGTTTTTTTTTTTTTTTTTTTTGCTAGTATAGCTTATTTTTAATGGTGTGGGCTTTGCTTTTATTTAATGTTCGAAGAAATGTTTTATTGGTTTTAGTTGTTCACTTTCCTGCTTCTTGTCTTCCTGGTAGTGGGAATGTGGTTTGAGGGTTGGGAAGATGGGTATGTTCGAGTGAGTCGTGGTTAAAACGTTAGGATCCATTCGACGTGGATGCGCATTTTTTTCATAGAATTTGGTTTTCTTGTAGTAGTACAGTGATAATGGTTCAAGCGTTGTTATGAAGACTGCTGGCGGCCTTTTGGGTTATTTTGATCATAGATAATGAAAGTCTTATTGAGGCGTGGTCCATTAATGACACTAGAATGGCTCCACGACTTGAAACTACTTGTTCCTCATTGTCACTCGCTTTGATCTCCTGATTTCTGAGGTACAATGGATAATCACACTCTTGGCTTTGTATCGTGAGAGAGAGAGAGAGTAGATAAATCAAAACATCATCTGGATGGGTTGGATGGAGAGATCTCATTTTGATCTAGCCATTAAAAGCCTTATATATGCATATATAAAATTTGATAATACATAGGGTTTACATAGATCAATATTATTTATTTGTTCAGTTGTGCTTGGAGAGCTGCGAGCTCTTCTTTGGTCTACGAAAAAAAACCCGTCCTCGTCAGTGTTGAGGATGATAAAAGGGAGTACAAGATTGACTGCACCTTTGCGGGAGGGAGGTTGTTCAAGTTGTCTGGGTTTAGTTTAACGGGGCCTGGTGTTTGGAATGCGCTGAATGCACCCTGGCTTGTTTGTAAGCCACCTGTTTCTTCTGCGGGCGGTTGTAGATCCGCAGGGTTGTTGCTTTTCTGTGGTTATGGTTGGTTATATGAGGACTGGCGGGACGGTGAAGGGTTTTTGTTTCTACGTACAGCGGGATGGGGTTGGATGTGGAATGATTGTTCTTGGTTGTCTTTGGTGGTGTTGTTGTTGGAAGACATTGGTGGGTGTTAAGATGGGAAGTGGGTTTATTGCTGGACTGGGACTTATATAGCGATTTCAGGGGATCTATGACGTCATTTTGGGTGTGGCACTGCGCCTGTACTGCGCATGCCGCAGTCCTTCGCACCGGCGACTTGTTTGAAGCGGAACCCAAAAATTGGGGATACGCAGTAGTTTATACTAGTACAAAATGAATTGTCCGAAAAAAGAAAAAATTTAGAAGAGGGAGTATTTTAGTAGCTCAAAATCTGTCGGCGATCTATATCAGTTGTAGCTCTTGTGAAAGAGTAAGTAGTATCACTTACACGACGAAATTCTAAAGAGAAGAGGAATGAGTAAGGCGATGATATGATTAATTAGGCAGATAAAGCGCTCGGACCTTGAAAGTCAATAACACCATTTCCATCTTCATCAGCCTCCTTCATCATAACACTCAATTCCTCCTCCGTCACCGCCACCCGAAGTTTATTCATCATAGATCTCAACTCTTCAATATTAATCGTCCCATTCTTATCTCTGTCAAAGGTTTCGAATGCGCTGCGGATTTCGTCGTCTGTGTTTAGATTCGAGTGTGTCGACATGAGGGTTAGGAATTCGTTGAAGTCGATTGTGCCGTCGTGGTCGATGTCTAGACCGTTCATGATGGCTTGGAGTTGTTTTTGGGTTGGGGTTTGGTCTAGACTGCGCATGACTGCGGTTAGTTCTTCGGGAGAGAGTTTGCCATCGCCATCTGTTGGGAAATTTGAGTGATTGTGGAACTGCGGATGTTTTGATATCGGTGAATTGGGTGGTTTTTTTTTTTACCTAAGTCGAATACTTCGAAAGAGTCTCTGTATGCTGGAATGCTATACTTGAGTCGCGCTGGGTTGTAACTCTCTGGTGGGTTGACGAACCGGAAACTTGGTCTGTAAAATGTTAGCATATGAATAAAAATTAATAAACGTCAGGCGCCGTACCTTCAGGCTTTTTAAGAAAGAGGGTCGGGGGTGAATCGGTTCTGTCATGGAATGGTTTATGGGAATGTACATACGATATCTCCTGATTGCATTACGCTTTGTAGAAACAAGACAGACGATAAGTGTCGCAGAGAAAGTTCGTGAGAGGACCTTTATGTCGGCTGGTCTTACAATGATCGATGTGGCTCCGCAGCTCTCCACTTGTTATGTTGACTTATGCGAGGAGATCAAATTGTTAGATTATCTTGTACTGTGTGACATAAGTAGATTACGCATTAATGTCCGCTATTCCTATTGAAATTTGATTTGTCGCTGAACGCAATTTAGTTAGTTTTACTCAAGGCATGAGTTGAAACTTGCGCACTCACTCGACAAATTCAAATTTATATTTCTTCGTGTTTCATAACCCGAAGAGCGTTGACGCTATGATCTCAAGCGTTTGTTTCCGGAATGTGTATGCCCTCTGCCCATCGGTACCCCAAACAAGCGCCTCAACGCTCGTATCTGACTTCCGATTGGACTAGCATGTGGATCGATGCACTAAATACATCTCAGCACATGATGATCAAAATAGTTATGAGCATTGGGCGGCATCGAGTATCACCCCATTTCCAACTTTCCATTCACCAAGTCAGCTCTGTTTGAGAACTCACTGGGGATCTCTGCACAAACTCGCTATTAGGATATGAATATGCAGGCCGTTGGGCAATAAATTTCAATTTTTGGCGATTTTGTAGGGACATTGAATGTGCTGTAGACGTCACACGGAAGAGTCATGTCCCGATAGAGGGCTGCTGTAGAATTCCTGTGTTCTCCTGTGTTTGGGAAGAAGAACAAATGCTGCGGAGATAGCCGAGCCTACAAATATATCATAACCGAATAGTCGAGTATCAAAGCAACCCCATCGTCTGCCACCCCCACGACCCCTTGACATAAACCATGGCCGACCAACTGGTACGTTTCTCATGCAACCCTGATCCCCTGTCGTCATCCATCTCACCACGTTTTCATAGTCTGAAGGTGATGCTTCCTGTTCCCTGTTCCATTCCCCCTCGATGCGGCAATCTAACTCTTTGTTGATTGTGCTTCGCTCTGTGCTGTTGTTGGTTTATATCACCCTGCAGAACAAATTTCTGGTACGCTAATAGCTTCGATCGTCTTTTAGAAAGCTTCTCTTAACTCACGATTCATTGTATAGAATTCAAGGAAGCTTTCTCCCTCTTTGATAAGGGTATGTAGCGCCCCCAAACCCCCACTCGCCAAAAAAAGAACTTGTCTCTAAATTGTATTCACACATAGATGGCGATGGTACTATCACCACTAAGGAATTGGGAACCGTTATGCGCTCGCTTGGGCAGAATCCATCGCAGTCCGAGTTGGAAGACATGATTAATGAAGTTGATGCTGATGGAAATGGAACCATCGATTTCCCAGAGTTTCTTACCATGATGGCGCGCAAGATGCGAGATACTGATAGTGAAGAAGAGATCAAGGAGGCTTTCAAGGTTTTTGATAAGGATGGGAATGGATACATTAGTGCTGCCGAGTTAAGGCATGTTATGACCAACTTGGGTTCGTTGGAACTGTTTTTTTTTTGTTGTTATGGTTATAAATGCTGATCTTTGTGTGTTTTGTGTAGGTGAGAAACTTACCGATTCAGAGGTCGATGAGATGATACGTGAGGCCGATGTCGACGGGACGGTCAAATCAATTATGAGGGTATGTTTCTTCTTTCGAGACCATATGACCCTTTTGACTCAAAAGTTGGCGCGCATAGAATTTGTGAAAGTATGTGTCAACATGTTATTTCTGCACCACCGTCACGCTGAACTTGTCTCCAAAGATGATGTTATCAAAGTAATTGATTATCGTAGTGCGAGTGTAAATTACTGTTATGATTCTCCCCATTTCCTTTCTATGATGGTTTTTGAAGGTTGTGTGTGTGATAAGATTGTGTGATGTATATCGAGTTACGGCAGCGATGCTGTAAGATCAGGGTTGTGAAAAAATATTCCCACTAGCTGATTCGAACAACTGATCTTCTCATCGCGGTTTGATACGAGTGAGACGCCTTACCACTGGGCCAAGCGGGAGTTGTATTGTGATAAGATCCTTACGATTATATCCCAAGGAGGTGCATATAATTGGACATTCGACATCACCTTGGACGACTGAAATACATAGTCACTTGAGAAAAGAAAAAGAACTACGGAGAAATTGCTGTGTTGGTAATACTACACTCTGAAACGCTGTAAGTTTAGCTTTCCGTCATGAGGTGAGGATGTGGTCAGATGATAGAGCAGAGGAAGATATTTGAGCCAAGCGCTGAATATTTTGAGAACGAAACGCATTTTATCAACGTGTATTTGGGTAAATTGGGGGATTGAGAATGACAGGGCAGTGGGAACACGAGGACTGATTATTCTTAGCCGTACTGAAGGAACTGGGGTTTCTTTAGCAACATGGGTCCTGGGCTCTAGTGACACAGTGATGCAAGGAACAGAGGTCGGCCAGGATTGAGCGTGTGTCACTGGAGATTTAGCCCGCGTGAGTAGTTTTCAGTCGGTGTGAAAGACTTGAATGGGTTAGAATTTGATCATGTCGCCGTGGTAAGTGGGGCTGCGTTGATAAATATAGTTGGAAAAAGTGTTGCATAGAGATGGTTCACTTGCTGGTTTGCAGTACACTATGAGAAGAGACCACGGCTTTTGGAATCAGGCAAGGGCTGTTGAGGATTCTATTCCAATTATGATGATACGTGCACTATGAAGGTGTCAAGAGCTGAGTTACTCTAGTCTCGACCTCTTTGGACGAGAGGTTCTCGAGCTCGGCATGCCGCTCTACACCGTGTTCTGTGGCGTGTCAGCAGGGAATGGGCAGCGAGCAGTAGGATTGACAGACCGAAACGAGCAAAAAAGCGGGCGGGGGTGCCGTCGGCCTCTCGGATGAGCACGGGCAAGTCTGGGTTGTGCTGTTTGATGGTGTTGTAGCGCGCCAATACAAACTCGCTGGGGCCCGTTAGCAGCAGCGAAGGCGCGCGCGAGAGATACGCACCGGGTGCCCGCAGAGGCGGGGCCAGACTGGGAGAAGAAGAAACGGAGTTCGCGCAGGGCGGGGGGAGGGCCTTGGAGAAGGACATGAGAGGGCTGCTTATATAAGGCGGTTGCCATTCAGCTCTCGCCACCAGGATGGACGAAAAGGACGAATGGGCGGCCAGCCGCCGACACCGACTCCCGACGTTCACAGAGGTCCTCTCCCGCAGGACCCGCCCCCCCGTCGACCTCTTCATGTTCTAGTCCGTCCCCGTCCCTCTCCCCCGAGCGCCCGCTGACCCACCCCAGTCTCTTTCTCCAGCGCGAGGGTGCAGAGGACATCCTCGACTTCTGGCTCGACGTTCAACAGCACGAGAATCTCTGCAGGGCCTACTTCAAGGACGTCCGCAAGTCCGGCCGCACCATCAAGGACGACTGGCCCCAGTACTGGGAGTATGCCCGGAGGAGGGGCTCCATCTACGGCACCGTCGTCGGCCTCAACCCCGATACCAAGCGCAACACCGCAAGCACGGGCGATATTGTCACCGACCAGGACAGGCGCAATCTATCTGCCACAGCGACCGCCGATGAAAAGGAGTTTGGCCGCCGTTCCACTAGCCCTCGACCCCCTCTAGCCACTGCCCCCGACGAACACCCCCCTCGATCGTCCACCCCGTTTTCCCTCACAGCTGCCCGCACGCCACCGCTGTTCAACTTCAGACGCGCTTCTAGGGCACCCACCATCATCCCCCGCTCATCCGCCATCTCCCGCATGGATCTCGTCTCCTCTGCAGAACGCATCTACTACCGCTATCTCTCTCCCGTAGGGAATGCTGTCGACCAGGAGAACCACGAGATATACCTCCCTCCGGCCCTTCGCATACACACCTTCCCCCTCAACGGTCAGCACGAGCCCAGAAGCCAGACCGAGCTTAGTATGATGGCGCAGATTCCCGATCTCTTTCACGCACAGAAAGAATACTGCTTCCGCGCGATGGAACAAGATGCGTTTCCTCGCTTCCTCCGTTCCAAAGCCTTTGGCAACCTCACGCCCATATCCGCACTGGTGCGCCTGATCTTGGGATTGATCATCCTCTGGCTTGGATTGGCCGTTGCCTTTTCTCTTATTTTCCTCGACACCCATCCAAAGTCGAAGCGATTTTTCGTAAGTCTTGTTCTTTCCCCCCCCTTTCATCTTACGTAATACTCCCGTAGCTGTTCCTTCCATTTGGGTTTGCCGTTCTTTTCCTCGTTTCACATCAATACGAGCTGGACCCTATCCTCGTGTTCCTCGGCCAGTCCGAAACCACTCCCTTCCGAACTTTAACTATCCGCGAACCATATGTCCGCAATCTGCTGTTAGGGCGTGCGGTATGGGTTACCATCGTTGTCTCTCTCATCATGACCGCACTGACCCTTCTCTTCTGGGCTGTGCCTGGTCATCGCCTATAAACGTGTTCTCCTTGCGTTGGCGGCTCGCCTGCGACGGAATGTAAAAAGATGGTAAAATCCGCTGCACTTACATTAGATCCCCTGTTGCACACTTTCGAACCTTCTTGATATATGAACCTTCCTTTTTATTAATCTTTCTCTAATCAATCAGCCTGTTTTTTCTTTTTCTATACTTATTATTTTCTTCCTTCTTCCTCCTTTGTTGTTTTGTGAACATAGCCATTCCTTTTAGGATACCCGTTTCTCCGCCTCTCAACCTGCAATCAAGTTATATGAATATGTCTGCTCATTTTTTTTCTTCCAGTGCGTCTTGCACTGTTTTTTTTTGGTCCTTCAGTTAGGAAGTAGGGGAATATTCTGACAACTTATAACTGTTTGCTATGTCTATGTGATGAAAGTCATGGCTTTTATGAAATCAAACAATGATTATTGGTCAATCACTGATTGAGTATATTGGGATGCGTTTCTTGCGACCAAGGCATATGATACGTCGCAAACTAATCCGTTCCTTCTTCTCTCACTACGGCGATAAACGAAATATGGTAGCTTCTGAAAACCAATCGAGATGGATCCCGGGTCGCTATCCTGCACCTGGAACATCACTTATAGCCGATGCTATCCGTCAACGTCGTGGAGAGAGAGGCTTGACTCCTCTTGATGGAGCACTTTTGCATGTTCCACCTGTTGCAGATGGTTGGAACACGCTTTTGGGTGCTGTGAGGACTAAAGGGAATCTTCCTGGTGATGTTAGAGAGTTGATGGTGAGTAATGTATTGGAAGGCGTTTGTTTCTGGACTGTTTTTTGTTTTGTTTTTTTGGTTTCTTGATAGATATTGAGAGTTGCTGCGATTAATGGCGCGGCGTTTGAATGGATACATCATGAAGTCGTGGGACGTCAATTAGGGTTAACGAATGCGCAGTTGTTCGTTATCAGGGATACAACTACTCCGTTACCTCCCTCTCGAGGGATATTAAACCCCTTGCAAAATGCGGCATTGGCGTTCTCGGATGCCAGTACGAGAACTGTGTCTGTTCCTGTGGGTGTTACTGAGAATTTGAGGGAGGAGTTGAAGAGTTTGGTGGTGTTGGCGGCGAAGACGACGATGGTGGATGAGGAGGAGGTGAAGAAGAAGGTGGATGATTTGTTTGTGGAGTGTGCTTTGGTTGTGGGTAGTTATAATATGGTTTCGAGGTTTTTGGTTGCGGTGGATGTGGCTGGGAGTATGGATGAGGATGTACCCTGGCCTGTGGTTCGTACTGAAGTGAGTGTCGATTGTTTGTTTTTTTATCTGTTTAATGATATTGATGATATTGGATCTATAATCTTTCCAGGAATTTATTTCTATCCCGACGGCTGAAAATCCGACTCATAAAATCCATACGGTGACTTTGAAAACATCAGAGTCGGCTCCCTGGATCGTTTTTGCGAATTCTTTACTTACGGATTTCAAGCTTTGGTCTCTAGTCCTTCCGTGGTTTATCGCGAAGGGATACAATATCCTATTACTTTCTCAACGAGGACATGGGAAATCTACTCTCCCTCCTCCGCTTCAGGGAGAACACCCTGACAAACGGACAGTGACGATCCCTTTGCTTGCTTCTGACATCCATCATATCCTCCATCACCTCAAAATATCAACTCCTGTCAAATCTGTTATTGGTGTTTCTCAAGGCGGGGCTACGAGTCTGGCGTTTGCGGCACAATTCCCGAGTGAAGTTCAGAGTATAGTTGTGTGTGATACTGCGGCGCGTACGCCTGTTGGGAATAATACGGCTTGGGAAGAACGTATTCGATTGGTTGGTGGAGATCAGTTATCGGGTATGAAGAAACTTGCGGATGTGACGGTGCCTAGATGGTTTCCTCCAGGATCAAAACTCTTTTTGGATGGAGATCAACAACAAGGAGGAGGAGGAGGGGGCAAGGCTAGAGCGGAATGGATATCAAGTATGATTAAAGAAACCAGTGTGGATGGGTTCGAAGCTGGTGCTGGCGCTTTATCTTCATACGATATCGTCGAGCTTGGAATTCTTGATAGCCCTGTTCAGAATGTTTTGTTGTTGGCGGGGAGTTTAGATGGGAATGGGAAAGTGGGAAGTTCGTTGAAACAGTTTGGTGATGATTGGAATGAGAAGAGGAAGTTGGGTGGGGGTGGAGGGGAGAGGAAGAGAGAGGTTGAGTTTGTGCTGGTGGAGGGTTCGGGTCATTTACCGATGGTGGACGAACCGGAGGCGTTTTGTGAAGCTCTGGATAAGTTTTTGGATTCGTTTTAGTGTAAAATGGTTGTGCTTGAGATTTTTATTGGAGAAGGTTGAACGTGTATAACAAGAAGGCTTTTGAAGAGTGATATGTTTCTTCGAGTTTGAAGGGCAGTTTCCCAAAAATATCGCGAACCGGGAATCACACTAAGAACTTTTCGTTGGCAATCCTATTTGTGGGTAAGTTCATTTAACACCAATATACTTAGATTGAGGTATACTTATCTCGCACTGCCTTGGGTTATCGCTTACCCCAGGCCACTCCATTCCAAGTCTCCCTCGTCTAATTATCCACGATAGTATATCTAACCCAGTTGTAAAATAACCTTCACTCTGGTCATTCCGTTTTCATAAAATCCAAAGCATTTTGTGAATCTCGGATAGGCGGAAACTATGGAGTTCCATGATTTGAATATCGCTAGAGCCTAATATGTGTTGACGTCAATGACGCTTCGCTTGCCCTTGGCCATCGTTATCTGAACCGCGTAATATAAGAGCCTCGTATCTAGGAGGACAGGGAGTCGTTGAGGGTCCTTTTGAAAACCTCGCACTCCTTTTTCTTTTTTCCGATTGGTCTGCCAAGCTAGAGATAGGCGTTTATTTCTTGATATTTCTTTTTTTAACGCAAGGCTAAGTTAGTGTTTGGAAAATTCGCTTAACGAGGCGGTTTGACTTGTCGAGTTTAATGGAAAGATTGTTGGACTGATTTAGCTGGGTATGACGTATCTGAACGTCCATTTTTGGGATTTCGATGGGACTTGTGTGAAGTGGTATGTGATATATGTGGTTTGATTTTCTTTTTTTTTTTTTTTTGACAGTGAGAGGAGGATGACGTTTCTTTTGATTCGGATGTTGTTGAGTAGAAGATAGATCTAAAGGTTCCGTGGATGTTTAGAAGACGTCATGGGTTTGTTCTTTGAAGAAGACGCCGCAAATTGTCCGTTGTTCCCAAGAGTCAATTTGGGTTTGTAGTAGTATGTCTGGTGACTCACGCACACACAGCCTGTGGACTTATCGTAAACTTTAGGTTATTTCGTTTCCTTTTATGTTTTATTCGAGAGAAAAAAAAATAACTTCTAGCTTTTGCGACTTGAATGATGAAATACTCTAGGTGTGCGTTATTCATCAATATAGTCACCGATCCTGTTCTTTCAATGTCAAAAAGACTATGAGTCAGGCGATTAGAAGATGACGGAAATTGAACTTACTAGCATACGACATAGAAAATGTTTACGCATTCAGTCACTCTGATGCGCCAGCACGGTGGTACTGCATCATACACCTGAAGCTTTCATCAAGTCCCGTGAGCTATGAGCAGTTGGAAGAATCGCCCATTCAATGAGTGACTGATTTCCCTCACCGGTCCGTCTTGTTCGAAAGGAAGAAGAACTCTTTTTCGATATTGAAGCTCTAAATGCAATGTAATACACTCACTCAGATAGGAGGCTCTTTTGTCTAACCGGATTGAGAATTTTAGCACGTCCGTGTGAGACCGTGATGACTGATATTGCTTCCGAGGCCGGTTTCGATCATGAGCTCGGTCTAGTACGAGCGGTCAATCAGAAAAAACGTTCAACGTCAACTATTGGCACTGTTGTGGCGTCGCGTCAGTAACTGTCAGTTGTCGATGGTGCGCTCATTGAGCGATTTTTTTTTTTTTCTCGTTGAACGATGAGATGGCAAAACGGTTCCGGCAAGTTCTTGTCAATGAACGTTGTTCTAAATTTGTGATGTGAGCAATGAAACAAAAAGGGGAGGGGCTTAATTGAATTGGGGAAGACCATCTCGTCATGCGGCCGGTCACCTAGTATATATTATCAAGAGAAATGACGATATAGTTACCTCAACATCTGTCAATTTAACTGCTACAAGTGCTCTCATCTTAGTGTCCGAGGCGGACATCAGGGTGAACGGATGAGCATTTTGAAACAATAAACCGCGGTGCCTGTAATATTACTTCTTTGGTTCAGCAGTCACAAAGACCACGCAACTGCTGAATGTGTACATTACTCATAGAAATCCGGAAACGCGGAGTGGCGCGGAACATGGAACACCCGTATGTAGTCAGCTTGAAAATATAATTCGGTTGGGCATAATACAAAGAGAAAATCGAGATCAGGTCACTCAATATGTCCAACAGGATTACCAATAAACTCTTCTGGTGCCAAAGTCCAATTTTAGAGTCGATGAACGTACTGCCAACTTGAGCGTCTGAAGTTTGAACCTGGTCAGAACCGCGTGACGATGTCAATTTACAGCAAAAACGATCATTATTACAAGATGTGTAATCCATTTTTGTTTGACACATTGTTTTAAGTGTGATGCCATTCAGCGTTACGTTCTCAAACTTCCGTGGACATTTCGCGATCTGTGATCAGATCTTGCTGTACGAGAGGGGAAATGAGAGCAAGCGCCGCTGATTAAGGTCTAGTGTTCGATGATATCGGATGCGCCAGACGGTCTCGCTTGACAATGAATGACGGTGGGCGAAGGTTTCGCTCAATGGTGAGCGCGGTGATCTTGGGCGAGGATCAGCGGGAAGACCGATGAGGGATGCCGTTGACTGATAGATTTGTTTTCACTGCTGCGAAGGGTCAGCCACAGGACTGTTCCCTGCACCACTCCCTGTCGCTGAGAATAAACCGGGAGAGGATTCAAGCGGAAGAGTAAGCTCATCTTCGACGTGGTTTTCTTCGTCGTCGAAGCTTTCTTCTTCGTCATCCCTGTCTGCTCGGACACCAGCTGGACTATCCACTGCTGCGCCCGATGAGTCCGCAAGGCCGAACCTAGGATCCCATTCCAACTCCTCGGGTTCTTCAACTTCGACTTCAACCCTTTGTTTCCAATCAAATTTATCACGAAGCATGGTCACAGCGCGGACGGCACGATCAACGCGTTGGTCATGTGCATTTCTGATGTCTGTACATTCGCGTAGCACATCTTCGTATTCAGGTTTTTTTGGGGCTGCGTGAATGCCATAAGTGAAGCCGTTTGTGGGCGCGGGAGGAGGTGCGCCAAGGACACCAAGTGAGCCCCGTGTCGACATATGTTCGGCCAGGCGGCGAACTGTTTCGTTTTCAAGTTTTAAGACGTCTAAAGTTTGTTGGTTACGCAATAAAGGGGCGGCCTCTGTGTCGAGTTCTTGTTCAGTCATGCCGGTCAATGGGTGTATGGCAATGCGTTCGTAAATGTTCTGTTGGATGGTAGGGCCGCCTATGTAGCTGGGGCGGACAGTCTGGGTCTGGAGGAGGGCATTGGAAAAGTTGAGCGTCTGGGAGAGGAGAATGTTGTATTTGGAGAGGATGTCTGGCCAGGAGGGCATTGCGGCGAGATCATTGTTCTTGATTGACCAGGCGAGGGCATTGATGGACTCGATGATCTGGGAGGACTTGAACTTGAGCGACTCGAGCTGGGCGGTCGGGAGCGGTGGGGCTGCGAGGGTGGGCAGAGGAGCTGGCTCTGGCTGCGGGTGTGCTGGATTCATGGCTGGGTACATATGACAAATGCGCAATGCAGTTATGTCGCCGGAGGTCCGGCCCATTCGTGCCGGTGTTACCCGTGTCTCCCTGTTCCTTCTTCTCCGCCCAAAGCAAATCCAGGCACCTAGCGATTTGCTTTTTCCGGGCTGCCCATTGCGCTCGCCTGTCTGTCTGCGGACCGCTAATATGAGCCTGCGGTGGAAATACTCGTCGCGATCCGCATTTTTATCTGGGAGTAATGTACCGGCTGCGAATGGGGCGCTGGACCCTTGCAGGGTTTCACGGCCGTCAAAGCGGGGCCTCTCACTCTGGGTCGCCGACAGACCCTGGAAAGAACCAATCAGCCCAAACTCCGCCTGGCAAAGGAATCATTCATTCCCCGTCCACTCGTGATGCCGCAAATGGTCGACCCGTTTTGTTTTTCGGGAACCTTGACGAAGGTTATTGATCGTGTCTAGATCGTGTCGCACTCCATTTTGATGCGATTAACACCAATTGTATAGCTTGTGACACCCGCACACACGGGTCTCATATAACTGCCACTGACAATCACGGCTCCCTTTAGCCCCGCGTTTTCTCACTCGACGATCCTACCATCGCACCCTCCCTCTTGGCGCCACTCTTTACTGACTGGGTGCCTGTTCCCACTTTACGATGCTTTGGAATATCACCGTTGGATTATCGGTTCTGATTCTTTCGTTTGTTATCCTCCGATTTCGGAATCGAAAACCGTCTCTTCCACTCCCACCGGGCCCGAAGAAATGGCCTCTCATCGGCAACCTCTATCAACTCCCCACGTCGTTCGAATGGGAGACATACGCCCATTGGAGCGAGCTGTATAGTGCGTAGCTAGATGTTCATGCGACACGCGGGAGATGTGACGCTGCGACGCTATGTTTTTTTTACAGAATCCGACGTCCTCCACGTTGACGCTGCGGGCTCATCAATCATCATTGTCAACTCATGGAAAGCTGCATATGACCTCTTCGAAAAGAAATCTAGCCTATACTCTAGTCGGTGTGTCTCGTCATAACCCCAACCTAAATCGTGCGACTGACTTACGAAACGATATGTGTAGCGTGGATAATCAAATGGTTCTTCTGTGAGTCTGATAATTCTTTAGGCGGCGGTTGAAAAACCATTCATGCGGACATTTACTCATGTGCGCTAATGCATAGATCGGGTTGGGACTGGCTGTTTGGGTTCATGCCTTATGGAAATGCATGGCTGCAAAGACGAAAGCTATTTCAGCAACACTTCCATCCCTTGAATGATGCAAGTCATCATCCGCGCGAACGTGAATATGTCCATCAGATGCTTCGCGCCCTTCTTGATACACCGGAAGAATTCATGGAACATATCAGACAGTACGTATTCGATCCTGGCTTCCCTCGTGGTGGATAAACATACGATGATCAATCTTCTTTTTCTTTGCTTTCTTAATTCGCTTACAGGATGATGGGTGCTGTCACCCTTTCGCTTGGATATGGAATTGAAGTTAAACCCAAAGACGCGACCATCAATATCGCCACTGAAGCTGTCAAGGGTCTTGCTGGCGCGGCTAATTTCAGTGCTTTCTTGGTGAATTCAATCCCTGCGCTCAAATATGTGCCCTCGTGGTTCCCTGGTGCGGGCTGGAAGAAGCAAGCCCAAATATGGCGTGACTGGACTCTGAAGATGAGGGATGTCCCCTTTGAGAAATCGCTTAAACAGCTTGTGGGTACTTTTGTTTGCCGATGGCATCCTTGTGATTGCAATTCTCATCGGCTATGCTAAAGGCTGAAGGGACGGCGACACCGTCGCTTGTAACGACTAGTGTCTCCAGTATTGATGAGACTCAAGACAGGGAAGAGCAGCTGAAGATT
Organism: Agaricus blazei; assembly: GCA_029719445.1. Classification (NCBI taxonomy): domain Eukaryota; kingdom Fungi; phylum Basidiomycota; class Agaricomycetes; order Agaricales; family Agaricaceae; genus Agaricus; species Agaricus blazei. The sequence goes on from SSNC01000010.1 coordinate 1,384,994, forward strand.
ATCAGAGATGCTGCCGGTAACTTCTTCGTTGGTAAGTCGGCCCTACCTCTGACTATATGCGTTGCTGACCAACGTGTTGTAGGCGGTGCTGATACGACTGTCTCTGCGATTAATACGTTCATGTTGATGATGATTTGTTATCCCGAGATCCAGGACAAGGCACAAGCAGAGCTCGACCGCGTGGTTGGGCGAAGCCAACTTCCTGACTTTAGTGATGAGCCTTCTTTGCCCTACATCAGCGCACTGGTCAAAGAGTCCCTGAGGTATGACGTCATGATCATTATGATAGCTGATCTCTGATGATGATTGTGTACATTTCTCTCGCTTATTTTCTGAAGGTATCAAGCTATCACTCCTTTTGGTACGTCCTTAGCCGTGGACTCCGCGCCGCAGGACTAACTATCCTCAAATAGCGATACCGCATTACTTGACCGAAGACGACGAATATAATGGGTACCATCTACCAAAGGGATCTGTCGTTCTTGGAAACGTCTGGTATGCGGTGGCGTTTTCGACTTTGGCATGGCGCGTGTCTGATATGCGGACTCTAGGGCCATTTTACACGACAAGGAAGACTATCCTGAACCTCTGGAATTCAAACCTGAGCGGTTCCTCAAAGATGGAAAATTGAACCCAGAAGTACGGGAACCTACGGCCACATTTGGGTTTGGGAGAAGGTACGTTTTGTGGTTTGTGTCAAAGATGAGATGGTCATCTGATGCTTCTTTCACAGAATCTGCCCCGGAAGACACATAGCAATCTCGTCGCTGTATCTGAGCATTGCCACGATCTTGTCTGTATTCCGAATCGAGAAGGCAGTTGATAAAAATGGATGTGATATTGAACCGTCAAAGGACTACATCTCCTCTTTGATTCTGTGAGTCGTTTACCTGGGACTTTTGCCGAATATATGCTCAAAATTTTTTTTTATGAAACAGGCATCCAACGCCCTTCAAGTGCAGCATAAAACCACGGTCTTACGAGGCAGAACGGTTGATTAGGTCTATCTCTGAATAGGTGCATAGTGTATATCAATTAATGGCAATATTTTACATCGTGGGAATGGACCGAGTTCCTGTTATGGCATGGCATGTGACCCCCAGTTGAGAGCCGCCGCCCGTTGCTCTCTGTTTCTCCAACCGCCCATGTTCTTCCGACTCCCTTTCCTCATCGCCCGACGCGTCGGGGTCCCCGCCGCCACCCGCGCGTCCCGTTGACGCGTTCATTTGCCTATACGCCTTCCGCGTTTTTCCCTGCCAGTTCGAAAGGCGCCGTCACGCGCCCGAAAGTTCAAACCAAGCCCAAGCCCAAACCTCAGAGCAAGAGCACGACTAAGGGCAAAGCTAAACCCAAGGCCAAGGCAGCTGCTGGCGGCGAGAAGAAGAAAGCGGCAGCAGCAAAGAAGCGTAAGTGTATCTTTTTTGGTCTCAGATGCCTCTAACCCTTTTTCCGACAGCTGCTTTCAAAATATCGCAACTCAAAGTGCCGGCTAGGCGTCCTCCAACCCCGTACCTTACGTTTGTTATTGAGCAAATAAAAAAAGGTCCAAAGACAACGACCACCAAAGAAACCACTGATCGGGTCTCGGCCTTGGCGGCTCAATGGCATACCCTTTCGAGCGAGGAAAAGCAGGTCCGTTGATCTGCATCTGTTTCTAACTTAATCAAACCTGTGTCTTCCACGTGCTTGTATAGGGCTATAAGGAAAAATCGGATGCGTTGATTCCGAAGTACCAAGCTGAATTTAAAGCATGGCTCGAGAAGACTGATCCTAGTATCCTTCGTGAGATCAATAAGAGGAGGAAAGCCCGTGGCAAGCAGAGGATTCATTTCCCTTCGGATGCCCCCAAAGGTCCTGTGCCTGCATTCTTGAGGTATTGTTTCTCCCCCTTTTCCACGCCGTGCGCTCCGGAACTGACTTGGTGTAGATTCCTGAATGACTTTGGAGCCGAACATCCCGATGTGAAGGGTAAGGAATTGGCTAAACAAGGTGGTGCAGCTTGGCATCAGTTACCTCAAGATAGGAAACAGGTATGTGGTGTATGTGTTGACTCGACTGGAAGTATGGCTCAACTTGAATGATAGGTATACATTTCGGCCTTCCGAGATGCCAGAAAGGCAAAAGAAGCGAGCGCATAATCGGTCTCGGGGGAGGTCCGCTGTTTAGTTTCTGAGTAGAATTTTTTTTTCTTTATTCGAGTAGTATTACGGGAAACCCCTTCGAACTAGTAACATGGCGCATTCTTCAAAGCATCGACACTGTCGAGAATTGTTTTTTCGCACCAAGCGGTCTTGTCTTTGAGCGCGTCCTCTTCACCCGGGGTCCCTATTTCATACAAAACCAATAGCGCTAGGAAGAGGTCGTACCATATCCGCTTTGTGTTCTGTCGAGGGAAAATCGTCAATGTGCCTCCACCGGCTGCCATGTAGCCCTCTGCCATTGCTTTGCTAGGGTTGGGTGGGATGAAGAAACTCTCCAGCAGTGGATCTCCCCAGACTGCGTGCGCTGCCACAGGAAGAATAGCGGCAATCTCAAAACTCCAGGGGCTGTTCGGATCTGTGGGGAGAGAGATGAAGATGTCCTCCTCGGATCCCGTCACCCAAATTAGACTGGGCACTTCAACGTCTTCGAAGAGAGAGAATCCTATTGCGCGAGAGTGATACAGTCTGATCTTGTCGTAGGGGATTTGGAAATCCACTTTAACTCTGCCTTCTTCAAAATGTGATAGTACCCTTTCGAGTAAATCTGTAAATGTTTCTTGCCAGGAATACGAGGGATCAGCGGGATCTTTGAGTGAGGGGGCACCGAACCAATCGTTTTGCACGTTGGTGTGTAGCTGTCCTAGGTATTTGCCCAGCTGGAGGTCAACGAAAGCGCTTCCCTTTTCAGATAACAACCCCCGTTGGCGGGCTTGTGCGACAGAGAGAAGGTCGTCGGATGAGACGCGAGTCGTGCCGGAGAGAAGGAAGTGATAGGGTATTAGAGATAGGGATGTATCGAGGATAGGCTGGGTGAGAGGTATCTCGGTCTTGGATCGGATAGCATTGAGAATGTGTTCTATGACGGGAAGAGAATTGGGGCTGAAGTTGACTGGAGGAGGTGAGGGCGTTGCTATTGTCAGAAAACAAGCGCCACAAAGCTGTGGTGGGGTGTTCGGAACCTCTTGAGAACCGATTTGCGCGCTTGGATTTTCGGCAGGTTTAATTAGGTCGATGATGTATGTCCTCGTGCTTGATGTGAAACTTAGGGAGGGATTTGATATTTTGACAGTGGAGGGGATTGGTATCAATGCGCACCTGTATCCCTTGCTTCTGATGGTGGTGATCTTTGCTACCGTGCTCTGTTCGTGCTGGGGAAGGAACTTTTGCACGATGAGCTGTGCTTGATCGTGTGTGATTTCTAGATTATTATTTGGAAAGGGTCGAGGAGGCGCTGATGAAGTGGGATCTGCCATATTACTTCTGGCGTGCGGAAGAAAGTTAAGATATAAAAAAAACAAAGCAAAACAAAACAAGGGAAATTTCGGCAGGTGTTTGCTGTGTCTTTAAGAATCACAAGAAGAACAGTGGAAGCATGGGCCTTGTTTTTCTCTTTTTTTTTCTTTTGATCACAACAATCAGAATGCTTTGTTGTGGAAGGGTCAGGTGGTGGGTCTAGGCTAAATATGGAAGTGTTTCTTTGGCTGTATTGAGTTAAGCCTTGTGTCTGTGGGTGCGTCTAAAAAACATGATCGCGTTTTAACCTGGTTTTTTTAACCCGTGCATTTCTTGTTGCAGATTAGTATCATTTTTTTTTTGACCAGTGGGGAATGGGAGGCGCCGTCTTCCGCTTTGGATGTTTAGATGTTCAGCACGGCCGTTGCCTGACGGATACAAAAAAAAATGTGGCACAAATGCTACTTAGTTGGTGTATGCTTGTAGTTCATCAGAGTTCGAGAAGCTTTCGGGAGAAAAAAAAGAATTTTAGTAGCGACGGACAAAGGATCTGCTTCCGTGCTATGTGGCGGTGGACCTCGTTTGAGTTCTTCTTGGGTTCTTTCTAGGAAGATGGAGGATAAAGAATGAGGCAGGGAGGCTATGATTCGTCGCCTACCACAGCCAAATCACAGCCTAAGTTAATGGGCGTTTTTTTTTTGATATTATTTTTATTTGTGGATTCATTGGTCAGGGACGTTGCGGCAATCCTCGTAGAAATGTATTTTCCTCGTGTTTTTTTTTTCCCTTTGATATACCAATTTGGATGGTAACACTAGATGTTCCGTGATCTATGATTGTATTGAGTGAGTATAGCAATCAGCGACCGAAAGTTGGGAAAGTTGGGAGGAACAGCTGGCAGTTGGCTGTTCTGTTGATCAGTTCTTTTTTTTTTTTGGGTGTGGGTTAGTTGCGCCTACCTGCTGGGTTATTGGGGTCAAACAGAAACCCTGAGCAGCCCACAGCAATAGAAGTTGTACCAGGTGACGGGAACGGAAACAATGCGGAGGGTTCTGTGGCGAGGCCTCCTTTTTTTTTTTTTTTACTCGAAAATGGGCATTAGAACGTGCCCTTGTGGCTCCGAAAAGAGATACCATATTTGCCTCACAGCTTGAGTATAAATTGAAGGTTTGAAAAGAGGTTTCGCTGCTCCTATTCGCAAGTCGTTCCACTATGAGCCACATTCAGCCTCTTGTTTCCGCCGTCACACCTACCGCCACGTTAACGGCCACAGCTATAAAGGATAACGTTCTTGGTTCTCCTTTTGTGATCAATGCCTTACAGATTGGGCAGTTCTACCTCTCCACCGAGTTATTTCGTCTCATGAATAGGCACTTGGGGGAGAAGTTGCCGGATATCTTGGCTTATATGCTAAGAATGCAGGGAAAGCAGGTCAAGACCTTGTATGTTCCCAGCACAGACAGCACTTACAGTAAGCTTAATCCCCACTTTTACTTGGAGAGGAAAGACACTGAGCTCGGTGGATGGAAACAGCATGGATCACAATGTGGATGGTGAATCAACCAACATGGAGTAAGTCACCAATTATTTGTTAGAAAGACAGCAGGTGAACCGTGATATCTAGAGGATAATGATGTATTCGAAGTAACGGAAGACGCACCTGCTAAGCATGGAAAGGGCAAGCTCAACTTGCTTGCTTTCAGACCCGGAGACGGATTCGAGCTGCCTGACGATAAAGCCTCGAATGCGGAGGCATACTTTAATCCGGCCACTGACATTGACTATGAATTCCCTTTCGGGAACTGCAAAGTCACAATTGTTAGGGAAAGGTAAATGAGTTACTACTCTTTTTAGGCATTTGTGGGGCTGAAGTGTAAAATTTTAGGGTGGGAGATGCTGCGACAAGCTTGTCTAGTAAATTCACCTATCGTATCAAGTAAGTGCTACCACGTTCTTCAGTTGCACAGCAAATTCTGACTCGAGTGCGCCAGACTCTCACCTGCCGATGCGGAGGTCACGCAAAGATTCATCGAGGCGGCGCGAGCGGAGTATCAAAGCCGGAAGGATAAGAGGCCAGAGGTATACATAGCTGGAAGGTGAGTCGAATCAGATGTGGAAGATAGCCTACGCGCTTAAAGCCATGAATAGAAGTGATAGCTTCTGGAACTTCCTCCTATTTGGACCTTTACGAGACCTTGACACGATTCACCTAGCTGCAGGTGTCAAAGAAAATATAGTGGGTAAGGTGGAAAACTTTTTGAGAAAAGGGGATAATTATAAATTGCGGCAAATAAGCCATCACCTTGGATTCTGTTTGGTAAGTGTTGGCGGCAGCTTTGAAGCTGGTAGGCGATTAACGCTTCGTAGTATGGTCCACCAGGAACGGGAAAGACAACCGTGATCAGGGCGATTGCGTGCCATTTTAAGCTGAAGATGCATATCTTGAGTCTTTCTCAGCACGACCTTAATGATTCTAGGCTGCATAGTTTGATGGCGTCTAGCAAGGAAAGGGGCATCATTCTCATTGAAGATATCGATAAACAACTTGATACTCCTTCGTAAGTGGCATTTACTACAGCTTGCATCCCGCAAAGGGAATTGACGGCGCCAAATGGTTGTAGGTCCAAACTCACATCAGCTGGTCTCCTACAGGCCTTTGAGGGTAGTGGAAGCTCAATGGCGCAGATTGTTTTTATCACAGCAAATAGTTTGGAACCTCTTCTGAAGCATCATGCGGCTATTTTCCGGCATGGACGTATTGATAACAAGATCAGGCTTGGTTATGCCGACAAAGGAATGGCGAAGAGCTTGTTTTGCAAATTTTTCTCGACGTGTAGTTCAGAGACAGAAGAAAATATAGAGGCGCTCTCTGATCGGTTCTCCGAGAGTTTGATGGAAGATACTTGGTCAATGGCTCACCTGGAGGGATACCTGCTTGAACACGATGAAAATATTCAGAGCGCTGTCTCTGGATTTGTTGATTGGCAAGACAAGCAGAGGCAAGAGGCTCAATTATCTTGATTGGGTCGGTGATCGTGTCTACCACCTCTCAGTGACTTTCTATTCATAGCACTATTTTCTTGTACTTCAGTTTGCGTTGTAAATCTGTGTATTCGTTAGTTTGGTTCAAAGTACATCATTCTGAAAGCAACTTTACCGTGGTAGACTGAACGAGAAGAGAAATTCAAATTTGCAGTACTCGTATCATGGGCCTGGGAAGCCACTGAATCCAAACAGAGGGTTTCCAGGCAACATGATCAAGCAGGTGAATGGAAGGTGCAAAGGGCAATGGAAGCCGAGTGTTTGAATGATAGCTTGCTTTCAAAAGGGGACTAGCGAATCATGTTGAATTCATGTTGAATGGGCTTATAGGTAGATGTTTGATGTTTTCTTAAAGTGGATGAATACGACCGGGATGGATACGACCGTGTAAGCGCTGTCTGATCAATTGTCCGGGTTGCTGTTCGGTTGGATGGGTATATCTACTAGACGATAACAAATTGATTCATAACGCCGGCGCAGATAATTATGAAAAGAAGGGTCTCAATTGAGTGAGGGCCGGGACCAGAGTGATGCTGCGTTTGTTATGCACGTCGCTGCATGGAGCTTCGGATTTTTTTCTTTTTGTATTTGCGCAACTGTTAATTAGTTCAAGGAAAAGGTTTCTCCGCAAGCTGGGCAATGATTCTATTGTAATTGGGGCTACCGGGGATCATTTTGGGAACAATTAATTACCTGTGGTACCGCGCTTTTGTTGCCAATGTGAAAAAGGTCGAGTGATCAGAGGCCGAAATAAGGGACCAATTCTTGATGTAAAGGAGTGTCGCTAAAATAGGGACCGGAATATCGGATTTTCTATCCAGGATATCAGGCGCAGATCATCAATCCAGGCTGTAGGTGTTCTTTTCGAGCTGCCATTATAATAAGTGGGTCAGTCAAGGTAGAGGTGAAGACGTGAGCAGCACCTCTGTTTCCAGCTCTCGTCGAACGCGGTACTCTTCGTCCGCTTTGATAACTAGATGGTGGTCATCAAGGTCCTCAATTATAAAGCTCTGTTTCTCGTTCATGACGAGTAGAATTTGCTTGACAGCGGGGTCACTATTTCGCGTGTATTAGTCAGACACGACTACCCCACAGAATCGACGGACCAGACAAAAAGGACACCTGGGCCGGAACGCGTATGTTTGGTGAGTTTGACATGCGAAGACGAGTGCTAGCGCTGACCTTTGATTGCGCGCATGAAAAGTCGGGAGAGGAAAGGAAAGACCAGGGTGGTGTTACATATTGTCGTTTCCTCGCCGACGCGCATGATCAGCCGGACAGTCCCGACTTCAACGATTAGATTACTGACCCGAATGTCGTCTCGAGCGACAAAGTCTCTCAATTCGTATGTTTACTTGCATCCTGCCTGATGGCCCCGGGTGCAGCATCTGATCATAAATCTCTTATATCTACTACTTTTCTACCGCGCCCAACCTCCCAAATCCCAATCCTTGAATTATGCCTGACAGTGGACCTGCAGGTGGGCCCCTCTCAGAATACTGCTCTGTGAAAGTTGATAATGGTCTTGACAGTGGCTCTGAGCCCCATAGAGGCTTCGAAACGCCTTGCCGCTTACACGGCAGTTGACTACCACGTAAAACCAGAACATACGGCAAGTGGTGGTTTTTGAACTTGTCACTCAGTTATTAATGGTAGTAGACTATTGGCATTGGATCTGGTATGTGGAATGCGGCGAAGGAGGTATAAATGGTCAATAATGTGTGCAGGCTCAACCGTACCTTATGTTGTCGAGCGGATCGTACAACAGGGGGCTGAAGCTAACAAGAAACGAGTTTTTATTCCGACCGGTATGCATCCATCAGTTATCCGGGGTTACATTCTAAGTGGAATACCAGGTTTCCAGTCCAAGCTGCTAATCATTGAGGCTGGCCTCAACTTAGGCGATGTCGATGAATTCCCTTCTATAGATGTTACTATCGATGGCGCAGATGAGTATGTGGCTAAATCGCGAGTCTATCTCTGACCTTACCCCGCCCAGAGTAGACAAGGATCTCAATTGTATCAAGGGTGGCGGCGCATGTCATTTACGGGAGAAGGTGCTCGCAGAGGCAGCCAAAACGTACGTTGTTGAGCTAGGTTTTGATATCTTATCACCGGATCCACCTTTGGCAGGTTCATTGTGGTCGCTGATTATCGTAAGAACTCGGAATATCTTGGAACGAGCGTGCGTAGTTTTTGCGCCCTTTCTACCCTATTTGGAGCGCTGAAGGTTAAATTAGTGGGCTCCTGGAGTCCCAATTGAAGTAGTACCGGTCGCGTACGTCAGAGTATTGCGACACCTGAAAGAAGTGCTTGGTTCTCCAAATGCGACACTCCGTATGGCCATGAAGAAAGGTGATAGTACTACTTAAGGTGATACTCTGGGTTCTGACATTGCCTCAATAGCCGGACCGGTTGTGACTGACAATGGCAATTTTGTCATCGATGCGCCGTTTGATCGAGAGAAGATGCAGAATTCCTCCAAGGTGAGTCCGAGTTTACTGGACTGTCAGATTGCAGGGAGCTGAGCCGCCACTAGGTCCTGACCCAGATCAAGCTCCTGACCGGTGTTGTAGAGGTAGGTTTGTTCTGTGGAATGGCCAAAGCAGCCTACTTCGGTAATGAGGTAAGTATCTATCTACGTGAGGACATCCAAGATTAGCGGCTCATGTAAGAGCAGGACGGGACCGTAACGGTTCGCCGAGAAGATGGGACGACTGAGCAGGTGGTGATGCAGTAGAGTATCGGGTGAATTAGCCATAATGTACGCTTGAATAGGACCTGTGGCTGCTGGCGCTACCCGCAGTCCGGGCAGACAGGATCTTGCTACTCGTTCCCACGTGACGCTAAGTTATACCTCGATCATGGCTGCTACAAAAGGCCGAGCTGAGGGCCTCCATTCCTGCGCAGAGAATGGCGGAGGCCGATATTTTCAAAGTCCCCATCCTGGGCAAAGACTCCATCCACTGCGGCTTCCATCTCATCCCCTACATCGCCCGCACCGTCATCTCCACCCTCCCCTCCTCCACCTATGTCCTCATCACAGACACCAACATCGCCAAGTTCCACCTCAAGTCCTTCGAGGACGTCTTCCAGACTACCCTAGATGCCCACAAGTCTGCCGGCTCCAAGCCCCGGTTCCTTAGTCTCGTCATCCCCCCGGAGAGACTTCCAAGAGCCGTGAAGGAAAGGCTCAGATCGAAGATTTCTTACTCCTCAACAAGTGCACCAGGGACACCGTCATCCTAGCCCTTGGGGGAGGTGTCATCGGCGATCTCGTTGGCTTTGTCTCCGCCACTTTGTGCGTCTCGATCTCGGCTGTAGATAGCCCTTATTGATTTCGTTCGCTAGCATGCGAGGCGTCCGCTTCGTTCAGATCCCTACCACTCTCCTGGCCATGGTTGATTCTAGTGTCGGCGGAAAAACTGCCATTGACACGCCACACGGAAAGAACCTCATTGGTGCCTTCTGGCAACCGGAATATATTTTCATCGACGCTGCTTTCCTAGAAACTCTTCCTCAGCGCGAGTTCTCCAATGGTATGGCCGAAGTCGTCAAGGTACTTCTTATCGCTATCGATATCTTTAATAGAATCCAGTCCTGATTTTCCTATCCTAGACAGCAGCCATCTGGAATGAGAACGAGTTCCTGTCCCTGGAAGCACGCTCTGCTGAAATTTTTGCCGCGATCCAGACACCATCCCAAAATTTTGCTGGTCGTACCAAGAACACCCGGTCAGCTGCCCAAGAGCTCCTTCTCTCCGTAATTGTCGGTTCTATCTCCGTAAAAGCTCACATCGTTACTATCGATGAACGCGAGACAGGACTTCGCAACCTCGTTAACTTTGGCCACAGTATCGGTCATGCCATTGAGGCGGTCCTCACTCCCACCATCCTCCACGGAGAATGCATCAGTATCGGCATGATTCTGGAAGCTGAACTTTCGCGACAAATGGGTATCCTATCTCAGGTTGGCGTTGGCCGTTTGTCGAGATGTCTCAAAGCCTACAACCTTCCGATCTCCGTTACCGATCCGCGCATCGCTAAGCTTCCAGCGGCCCGCCTCCTCACTGTTGATCGACTCCTAGACATCATGCGTATCGACAAAAAGAACAGCGGTAACGAGAAGAAGATTGTCATCCTGTCCCGTATTGGTGCCACCTACGAGCAGAAGGCAACTGTGGTCAAAGATGCGCTTATCTCAAAAACACTGTCTGAGGCTGCAAAAGTCATTCCCGGGACTCCATCTCATGATCCTGTTGTGATGTCTACTCCAGGTTCCAAGTCAATTTCTAACCGTGCCTTGGTTCTTGCTGCTTTGGGAAAGGGAACATGTAGGTTGAGGAATCTTTTGCATTCCGATGATACACAGGTTATGATGGCTGCTCTTGGCGAGCTCAAGGTAAGCTATGTGTAATTGATCTGATATTCCTGAATTCTAACATCGGCAACAGGGTGCTAAATTCTCGTGGGAAGACAACGGTGATACCCTCGTCGTCGAAGGTGGTCAAGGTTTCCTTGCTGTTCCGCCCAAGGGCAAGGAACTTTACCTCGGAAATGCTGGAACTGCCGCCCGTTTCCTCACCACTGTCTGCACCCTCGTTCCGACTTCCCCCCAAGACAACGCTGACGTTACTGTCATCACTGGCAATGCCCGTATGAAGCAACGCCCGATTGGTCCGCTCGTCACTGCTCTCAGAGCTAATGGCAGCAACATCACATGCTTGGAGACGGACGGATGCCTTCCCCTCGCTATTGCACCAGAAGGCCTCAAAGGTGGTACTATCCAGCTCGCCGCTAGTGTTTCTAGCCAATATGTCTCTTCTATCCTACTTTGTGCCCCCTACGCTGCTCAACCTGTTACACTCGAGCTCACGGGTGGTCAAGTCATTTCACAGCCATACATCGACATGACCATCTCTATGATGAAGACCTTTGGTGTTGATGTTAAACGCAGGGCTGATCCGGCTACCAGTAAACTCCTTGATATCTACGACATCCCGAAGGCCGTCTATGTCAACCCTCCCAACTATAGCATCGAGTCTGATGCTAGTAGTGCCACATACCCACTGGCTATCGCTGCTATCACTGGAACACGTTGCACTATCGACAATATTGGTACAAGTTCCTTGCAGGGTGATGCCCAGTTCGCGAGGGAGGTGCTGGAGAAGATGGGATGCACAGTTTCGCAGACGGAGACTCAGACAACGGTTCAAGGACCTCCCGTAGGTGGATTGAAGGCTATTGAGGAAGTTGATATGGAGACTATGACGGATGCGTTCTTGACGGCCACTGTAGTTGCTGCTGTTGCTGCTGGGAAGACTAGGATTCTGGGGATTGCGAATCAGAGGGTGAAGGAGTGTAACCGAATTCGGGCTATGATTGACCAACTTGGTATGTTTAACGATACTCGTATGCTTGTTTGCTCATGCGCTATGCAGCCAAATTTGGTGTGGAATGTATTGAGCTGGATGATGGCCTCGAAGTTATCGGAAAGCCCATTGCCGAGCTGAAGCGCGGTGCCAGTGTACACTGTTACGACGACCATCGGGTGGCTATGGCTTTCAGTGTACTGAGTACAGTGATTGAAAACACGATCATCGAGGAGAAACGATGTGTTGAAAAGACCTGGCCCAATTGGTGGGATGACCTCGAGAATAAGGTTGGAAAACGTCTTTCGGCTTGGTTCATTTGCTAATTTATTCTTGCTAGATTGGCATCAAGGTTGAAGGTGTCGATCTTGCTGGTCTTCATGCCAAGGCTTCCAACGGCGGAACAAAACACTATGATCCTTCGGCCTCCGTTGTTCTCATCGGCATGCGGGGCGTCGGCAAGTCTTTCATCGGTGATCTCGCTGCCAACGCTCTCGGCTGGCCTCAACTCGATGCTGATGACTACTTTGCGGAGATAAAGAAGCAGCCGCTCCGAGATTTCGTGAATGAACATGGTTGGCCAGCTTTCCGTGAAGCAGAAGTTGAAGTCCTTGGGGAACTGTTGAAAGAAAAGGCTACCGGTCATATCATTAGTCTGGGTGGTGGAATTGTTGAGACTCCTGCTGCGCGAGACTTGATCAAACGATACGCCGATACCACAGGTCCTGTTGTGCACGTTACCCGTCCTCTGAGCGAGATCCTCGCATACCTCGGCGCCGAGAGTGCCAGGCCTGCTTACGGGGAGCCTGTCGCAGATGTGTACCATAGGCGTCAACCATGGTATACTGATATCTCGACCTATGAGTTCCTGAACCCCGTCGGTTCTAGTAGTGTCGTAACCTCCCCTTCGGCCGGTGTACATGAGGAAGTTTCACGGTTCTTCAAGCATATAACCGGTCAGAAGCCTAACCTGTCCTCGAACGTCGGCCCTGGGAAGCGCTCATACTTCTTGGCCCTGACCTATCCCGACATTCGCGAAGCGCTCTCGATCGTGGAGCAGATTTCGGAGGGGGTTGATGCCCTAGAGTTACGGGTCGATCTTCTGAAGTCTTCCAAGGACTCGGATGCTATTCCTTCCACAGAATATGTTGCTTTACAGCTTGCGGCCCTTCGTCGCGTTACTTCGCTTCCTATCGTCTACACTGTTAGGACATCCTCCCAAGGCGGAAAACACCCTGACAAAGCGGAGAAGGAAGCTTTGGATCTTCTGGAGCTTGGTTTGAAGGCTGCTGTCGAATATCTTGATGTCGAGATTACGCTACCTGAGCAAAAGGTTCGCGAACTCGTGTCGAAGAAGGGTCATTCGCAAATCATCGCATCGTATCATGATTTCAGTGGCAATCTCAAGTGGAATTCGGTCTTGGTCAAGGAGAAGTACGACATTGCAGAAGGATTGGGTGATATTATCAAGATCATCGGAACTGCCAACAGTATCCAAGATAACTTTGAGCTGCACAACTTTGTTACTTCCGCCAATAGCAAGCCGAACGCTAAGCCCATCATCGCTGTCAACATGGGCACCCAGGGCCAGCTGTCGCGCGTCCTGAACGAGGTTTTCACTCCTGTTTCCCATCCTCTCCTACCTACCAAGGCTGCGCCCGGCCAGCTCTCCTTCAAGCAGATTCAAGAAGCGTTGACGCTCGTTGGTCAACTCCCCGCGAAGCAATTCTATCTCTTTGGCAACCCCATTGCTCATTCCATGTCACCTACCCTTCACAATTCGGGTTTTCAGGTGCTGGGTCTCCCGCATAAGTACGGCCTCCTGGAGACTCAGCAATTTAATGAACAGAACAAGGAGGCGATTGCGGCTGCTGATTTCGGAGGAGCGTCTGTGACTATTCCATATAAACTTGATGTCATTCCCGCTCTGGATGAGTTGACGCCGGCTGCGAAGACTATTGGTGCCGTGAATACTGTGATTCCCACTGTTGTTGGTGGTAAGCGGGTGCTGGTTGGTGATAACACGGATTGGTTAGGGATTCGGAAGAGTATTACTGCTCAACTTTCGACTGGGGTTGTTGGAAATGGGTTGGTGATTGGTGGTGGTGGTACTGCTCGCGCTGCTATATATGCGTTGCAATCACTCAATGCGGAGAGGATCTATTTGTGGAATCGGACAAAAAGTAAAGCTGAAGATTTGGCTCGCGCATTCCCCGATGCTCGTGTGGAAGTTCTAGATCGACTTGGCGCTTGGACGTCGTCACCACCCAATGTTATTGTTGGAACTGTCCCTGCTTCCGCGACAACACTCGATGAACGGGCAACCAATGCTACGCTGTTGACGGCGAATTTGTACGAGTATCGTGATGGCCCCGCTGTTGTTGTTGATATGGCCTATAAACCTGCGCAGACACCGTTACTTGAATTGGCGGGTGTGGCCTCGAATTGGAAGACGGTGAGAGGATTGGAGGTTTTACTGGAACAAGGGTATGAGCAGTTTGAGTTGTGGACGGGGAGAGCGTGTCCCCGGAAGATTGTTGGTGAAAAAGTGAGAGAAAAGTATAACAGTGCGTAATTTAGGTATCATTAGAGATATAAGAGGAATCTTTTGGTTTATTCATTTGTTGATTTGAAACGATTTTACGAAATGTTTGATAAGGCAAGAAGAAGAAAGGTTATGATGATCAAGAGAAGAAATAAAGGTCGCTTTTCCAAAGCGCAATCAATTTCATTCTAACGCGCTTATCTGACATGGCTATTGCGTGGCTGACGCGTATCAAGACTCAAGCTATATAATGCATCAACTTAACAAACATTTTGCTTCGTAGCGATTAACAATACAATACAACGTGTACAATTGGATCAACAAATTTATACAGGTAAATTTCAGTGGAAGGCAGCACTGTACAAAAAAACAGGCTCCCCGGGTCCTAATCCCCCATTCGCACTGATAGTATTCGTTCCACCGCCAACATGGACATTAGGCTGAGCTCCCAGAACAGGTACACTCGGCAAACCATCGTACGGTGAATATCGTTTATAATAAGTCGAGGCAGGCGCAGGTGGATATTGTACATCCAAATTCATCCCTGTCTCTTTCCTGATTTCTTCCAGTTGTGATATTATGTCTTCAGTCTCTTCGCGACCGGCAGAGAACGAGATTCTGCACTTGCGGAGGTGAGGAAGCTCTTGCATGATTGGGAGATTGGGAGCCGAGCTTGGTCCGGGAGATGATGATCTGTTTGTTGCGGATTGGGCGAGGGAGGATCGCGAGCGGATGAAGGAAAGCATGACTTCGTCGCTGAAAATGACTCCTGAACATTGGAACTCTTCTAACAAAGGACACAAAACGTCTGGGAATGCGTCGATTGCGAGTAGTGGGTCGAATTCTGGATCTGGATCGGCTGCTCGGGATTTGCCCTTGTCCTCGGGAGGGGGGGAGATGGATGAACCCGGGACGATGGGAGGTTCCACCTCCGTGGCGGACGATCCACCGACAATTGCGGGTGGGCCATCATCTGTATCACCCTCGGCAACTTGGTTATCATTGTTGTCTCCAGTGCTGGACGCGGTGGGTTCCGTGGTTGCTCCAGGACTACCGAGAATATCCGGAGCGGCAGGGACTGGGGACAGTGATCTGCTTGATGAAGGCGACCGGCTCCGTGGCGATGATCGAGGAGATGGTGACCGAGAGGACAGAGAAGTAATATATGGTGAAGGTGCTCTTGAACCCTTTTCATCATCTTCCGCGCTATGGCCGGGAACGAATCTCTTGAGGGTTTTATCATTGAATGTAAAAAGAGTGTTTTCCCAAGGTGGTATGGTAGGTGTCGCATATGGAGTTGGAGGTGATCCGGTGCCATAACTCCAGAGTGATAATTTTTTTAGATCGGGTAAGAGGGACAAGCACTTCATGACGTCCTCGTCCGACATGTATAATGTGTCGAGCTCAAATTCTTCGATGGTGTTTCTGACGCGGCGGATGAACATAGATAGAGCGATGTAGATGGATCGCAGTGAGTTGTTCTGTGATGGGTCTGGTACATTTATGTACGTGTTGGGAGTGGTGCGGCGAAACTTGATACGACGGAGGTTTGGAGCTGTTATGTGTGCAAACAGGGGGGCAGAATCGACATTGTTAGTCTCGGTGACAGATAAGCCACTGAGTTTGTTCAGAGTGATTTTCGGTAGACCATAATCACCACTCGGGAGGGGTGTGAAACCTGCGAGAGACAGTTGAACGCTGAAGTATTCGAGGCTTGGGCATAAAGAGAGAATTGAAAGGGATTCGGTGATGGAGAAGCCTTCGACAGGTTGCCACGCGGGAATAGAGCCCAAAAGATTGAGCTCCTTGAGCATAGCCCAGCGCAGTGGAAGGTGCAAGACGTGGATCTCGAATTGAATCAAGGAGACGGAAGTCAATTTAGGCGCCTTCAACAAACCGCTATCTCTCCTTGCACCTGCGCCAGGTGAACCAGGAACACCATGGTAACCTATGGCGCTATCAAGGTACACCTTTTCGAGCATGGGGACGTCATTGGCGCTGATGCGAGGTAAGAAGTTGTTCCAGAACTGATGGGGGATGGACATGTGCAGTTGCTTCCATCGCGAAGCAAACTGCAAGATGGCATCGAGGTAGTTCTGGATAGAGTTTCCAGCCACAGAATCGAATCGAGAGGTATAAAGCGATATGGAGAGTGGGAAAGGGTCCGATCGCGTTAACCAGGACACTATGGCCTGGACACGAGTGGCGTGATCTGTTTGCGGTGAGGGGACGGGGGGGACAGCACCGATCGGCATCGGTACGGGAGGATTGGCTGGGATCGCGATGTGGACGGCAGACCAGATTTCTGGGGTCCCAAGCGCGATATCTCTCCATTGGCTACATATCCTGCCTAGCAGAAGCGGTGCCTCTTTGCTGCTCATCACCGGATTGTGCTCTGACGGTAGACAGTGGAGGAAAATATTCTGGATGACATTTGGGGGAAGACGACGCGCTGGGGAAAGAAGGGCCTTGTGGGCCTTGAGCTGGTCATCGAGGTTGTCCTTCTCCTTGAGCAGCTTCTCGAGCTGTGACTCGATATCGCCTATCTCCCCAGAGATGTCCTTGAGCCTCTGGCACGGCTCGATGAGGAGCTGCTTGATAGTCAGGACCTCGTCGTCGTTCGGGACATAGTTGCTGTTGAGCTTATCGCCGAAAGACGAGTCCATTGTTGGGGGGAGATGAAGAGGATTTTGGCGCCGTTCAACAGCATGTCGCTGGACCCTGACGTCACTTTCTAGAAGAGTATATATATCCCGCGCCCGCGATCCCGCCGCTTGTCCTCTCCCCCATGTATCTCCTCGCCCCGCTCTTGTTGTTCCTCTCCATTGTCGCCGCGACACACCCCTTCTCTTTCTCTCGCAGGCCCCGATCCTCGCATGATATCAATCCCTCCCGCCCACGCTTCGCTGCCCCCTCCTTAGTGGATATATGCGCCTCCGTCGATCTAGGTCTTATGGCCGGAATCCAGGATGTCCTGGGTCTCGCCCTTCCGAACGACATCACGACGGAGTCGACCCTCTGTCTCTGCCTTCAGGTGGCTTCTGCCTTTTCGTGCGCATATATGCTCCCTAACATTTCTCACAGGATCTGGATCTTTACCTGAATAGTGACACGAGGCTCGTTTGGTTGACAAACCTCATTGGTGAGGACGCGGTATTGACACATTTGGCGGCTCTCGTACGTCGTTCGATTCTCCGAGCCTTGTTGTAACTGCAACAATCGTGTTTAGATCAACACATCGCCATCTCGCCAAGACTGCGCTCTGCCGGTGCACGCGCATCGCACTTGTACCAACGAGAATGTCTGTCACTTCGACTGCGATACAAACTATGTTCGCGTAGGTAACTCGTGCATCTGCAATCCCCCTTATACCGTCTGCAACGGCGTTTGCGGAAGATTTAATGTGAGATGAGAAATTTTGTCATTCAAATATTCGAAACTCATTTTACCTAACTTAGGCGTGTACATCTCCTGTTCCCCGAATTGGTCGTGGAGTTCCAGAAAAAATTACAGGTTCGTCGAGTTTGTTCAATAAAGTTGTTCAAAATATGAAAGTCTTTGCAGGTGGTGGGCACTCGCCCACGCAAACTCCCGACGGAGGCATTGAACGAGCTACTTGCGCTGGTGGCGAATGCTTTGCGAAGGCGTGCACAACGGGCTGGATCTATTCTAAAGAAGAAGAAGCCTGTATCAGGAGCTCAACGATGTCTCGTCGAAGCAAACGTTCTGTAGCGCGACAACTTGGAGATGGGACTATAACACTTGATATACACGTCACCATCAACATGGTTCGCGTTCTCCGAGCTATAAGCGAACTTTATGGACACTCTGCGCGCCTCCGCAACCAATCGGACCCTAAAGCGTACTCAATTATACAGTCTTGTGATCAGATTGACCAGATTGCCATCGACATGGTCGGGTCCGCTACCCTTGGTGCCTTTCTCGACAACACTTACAGACTTTTGAATGTCGCGCAGCTTGTTGATGGTCTACTCCACTCTTGCGACTGTCTGAACAATCTCGGATCGGAGGCTCTGCAGGCTGACCTTGGAACTATTGTTGTGTCGTCCACTAATATCTTGAATTGGTACCACGCTCTTGGTTCTGGCGCTTCTGGGTCAGGTATCTCTGGATCGAGCACTCATGGATCATCCCCTTCTGTTGACTCGGATACCCCCATTACGATCACGCTTAACCGTTGGCTTGGAGATCTGGGGCTTAGCGGGGTCAAGACTATCGTTCAACTTGGCGGCCTAGGAGGTGGACTTGACACTACTATCAACGGACTTCTGGGTGATCTCGGTATCGGTCCCGCTGGTGGGGGTCAGACGCTTACTGCGAACACGAGCTTCGATGACGTTCTTCATATGCAGATGGGGGCTTTGATAGGATATGCTTTGGTTGCGTGCGGTTCTGTTCCTCAGTCTGGTTCTGTTCCTCCGGCTAGTTCTGGTTCCCTGACTGGTTCCACTTCCGTAGCTGGTTCTCATCCTCCGACTGGCCCCGCTTCGACGGCAACTGGCGGATTTATGGATATACAAACAGCACTGGCTCCTGTCTCACGCGCAACACTGGGTCTCCTGCTGGCTACGGACCTTTCTACGCTCCTGGATAGTGTCGACTTGATCATTGCGGCGTCGACTCATGCGCGAACGGTTTTGGACGCTCACGGGACTTCCTATAATTTGACGACGCAGTTATCTTTGGTGACCAAGACAGCATTGGACGTCAAATCTCTTTGCGCAAAACAACTAGGTAGTGATGCTTCAGGACGAAAGATTACTGCGGCAAGAACGCCCGCTAACGGCTCTGTGGTCATCTCCCTTGATGGTCTTTTGTACAGCCTAGGCGTTTCTGGTAACGTGACGATTGGAGGACTTGGTACAGGTCTATCGGCAAGTCTGAATGGGATTTTGAGTGCATTAGGCCTCGGCGCTACTCAGGCAAAGAAGGCTGGTGGTGGAAGTGGTGCCGTCAACTCCGCTATTTTCGTGGACCCGCGACTAGCTGAATTATTCCGAGCTGCGGTCGAAAGTGCCATTGATCTGGAGATGAAGGCAGCCGCCTCACCAGGACCCGTGGCTTCCCTGTTGGCAGGTTTGATGCCCCGCGTGATTTCGTCGATGCAGGCCATTCTGGGTTCTCCTACTGTGGCTGGATTGATTGGAGAGGTAGATGGTTTGTTGGGAGCAACGACAAAGATGAACCGGTCACTAACGGTATGTAGTTGTACGACTTCACCTGTGGAAGAGTCCGCGGGACGTTTGGTTAGTGCGGTAAAGAAAGTTGGAAAGTGGCTGGATGAGCACACGAAGATGAATAGGTCAAGCCGTGGTGCGCTTTTGTAGATTGTGATACCCGCTGTATTCGCGCTGTTTTGTCGTTCTGTTCTGTCATGATTTGTATAAAATTGGAGTGATTCATGTTTCCGATTGAAAATGAGGTACAGGAGAAGAATAATACCATATATGAAACGGTCCAGAAATCTCCTTAATGCTAGTCTGCTCCACTTCACTATCGATTGCTCGGTCACTACCTTGTAGTCAAATCAATGTGAAGCAGCCGTAAATTGAAGGATGCCTGCGATCCGTGCTGGAGTATTCCATGTGCTTTTGGTGTAGAAATGTAGAAGAGATTAAATTATAGATCACAAAGCTATAGGTGCGTTTATTGAAGTTCAAGTGAAAACAGTATACGTCCTTCTCGTCAAAGTGTTGAACATTTCTTGTCAGTGTAACGGAAGAATAGTTGACCTCCGAAGCCGTGCTAACCAACTATTGACAGGAGTATTGAGTAAGTGCCAGTTTTTATGAAACAAGAACAAACGGCGTGTCAA
Source organism: Agaricus blazei (assembly GCA_029719445.1). Lineage (NCBI taxonomy): Eukaryota > Fungi > Basidiomycota > Agaricomycetes > Agaricales > Agaricaceae > Agaricus > Agaricus blazei. The sequence continues at coordinate 1,405,222 of SSNC01000010.1, forward strand.
GGTGGTTCTCAACCTCGAAATCTGCGCTTGCATGGAATCTACTTGCCTCATCAATGCCTGTAGACAAGTGTCAAATTCTCTGTTTATAGTCCCAATATCGGGGGGCGGGGGGAGAAAGTTAAATAATCACCTCGTGTTCTTGAGCTGAGAGAGACTTGTCGCCCGCATTTTCTGTGTAGGTCGGTGGAGGGATGCGACGTTGCTTGGGGACGATTTCTGCATGAGACATGTTACGATTGTAGAGTAGTTTTTTGGCTTTTCTGCTATCGCTGGGTGTGAGGATGTCTTGGTGGGATTCGAAGAGACGGCGTTGGCGGTGGATGCACATTTCGTAGGCGTGGAAGTGGACGAAGAGGTCTGGGATAGGTAAGGTAGGTAGGTGAATAACGACGAGATGAGTAGTGGGGGTACTGTATGTCCCCTCTTTTTTTTTTGGGGGGGGGGGGGGGGGGGGGGGGGGGATGGTACATACCGGAGTCTTCTTCGGGTTCCCAGTATGTCCATCTGAACCATCCTGAGCAATTAGCTTTGTGGGAACGATTGTATGAGTTTTTTTTTTGGGGGGGGGGTGTTGGAGGATTAGTTGTTGTAGGTAGGAATAATAGGAGATAGTTGTCGCTGACCTTGGTCGATGCATTCCGCGGGCTCTGTTGGTATTCTCTTATATCTGTGAAAGAGTCTTTTGAAATTTTCTGTTTGTCGGAGAGAGAGAGAGAGAAGGGGGGGGGTAAGTGATACAGTGAGCGATTATTGGATGATAAGGAACTGACCCTTGGATATGCGTTCAGCTTCACGGCTTGCTTCACGATTCGCCTTGATTTTTGCTATGAGTTCTAGCATGGTGGTTACAAGACAAGGATGCCTTTGAGGTTGATGAAACATATTTCATAACTGGTTGGTGCGGGTCAGTCATTGGTAACAGCCACACACCGGGTTTTTGGTAGGATAGGAGAAAGATATTGGCTGGGAAATGTTTGGCGGTGAGGTGATGGGGGAAATGAACAGCTTGATCTTGAGTAGGACAAGAAGGGATCCTTGACCGCCTTCGACGGCGTAGATACCACCGATTCTTTGTACCCTATTCAGTTTTTAAAAAAAGCTGTTGATCTAGAAATAGAGATGCCCCTCCTTGCAGGGATCAGTAGTTTCCCTATCATGCTCTTGGGAAGTTGAATTTAATTGAGGGGAGGGGACTTGTTGGGGAGCGTCGAACAAGGTGATAGTATGCAACTGTACGACATTGTCAGTATGAGGGGCAATCTGTCACCGCAGTGATAAAAACTAAAGGTCGTTATATGAGCACACGAAGATGAACCCCGCGTGGTGTTTTTTGTAATTTGCAATAGTCACTATCTTCGCTGCGTTGTTCATCAGTCATGAATAAAAGAGGTTTCGTGTTTCCAATTCGAAATTAAAGTACAAATCATGTAAAGAACTTGCGGTTTGGGTTGCCTCCAAAGAGATCTCTTCTGATTTCGGGAAGCATCTGCAGATAGGAAGGTTGAGAGGGGGTTGCAGAGAGACACGATAATGACAGGACATACCCTGTCTTCCAAAAGCCTTAGTCGTTCGTCGAGGGTGTTGTCTACCTTGATACGCCTGTTCGCATTGGAGAGAAAGACGCCACCAGCACTGGGGAAGCAAAGGTGAGCACAAAGAAGGGAATGGAAACGGGAGAGGAACACTTGCCCATCCTCCGGAAGGTCCAGCTCTAGTTCAAAAGTGACAGAAAGTCCAGTGAGTTCATGATAAGTCTCGGAAGCTTGCTGGGCGGCCTGTTGAGCGGCTTCTTGATCCTGTGGACGAATGCGAATGATGATGGAGGATTCCATGATTTGAAGGAAACCCTGGACGATGACGCCTTGGAGGAATTGGGTGTAGGCTCCTGTATCGGAACTGGCGAGCTGGGTGAGTTTCGAGCGGGCTTCTGAGAAGAGATCTTGGAGATGTTCTTCGCGCCTGTGCAAGAGCTTTAATCGGGACTTGTTGGTGAGAGTGGATTGCGCGCTGGATTGGGGGTGAGTGCGAGGGAGACTCGGAGACGGAGAAAGATAATACATTTTCTGAGCGACTTGGACGCCCTTGCGCTTCTTCTCGTACTGCGCATCGATGGCTTGCTGTTCTTGTCTGACTAGTTTGGCCTAGATGTAGAATGAGTGGCGGAGAGGAAACGAGGGGCGGGTGAATAAAAACCTTTTCGATGGCGAATTCCTCGTCGGCCTTGATTTTGATCTCGCGGGCCTTCTCCTGGGCCTCCTGCTGGATGAAGGCAGTCTAGACGGGGAGCAGTCAGACGGTGGGGCAGTCGGAGAACAGGGCGGGGGGACCATTTTGTTCATCTCGCTGGAGACCTCTTCATCGCTCAGTGGACGGGAAGACATGGTTGGGCGTGGGAAAGATGGCGGGAAGACGGTTCGAGTTGTTATTCAGGTCTTTGTATTCAGGTCCTTGTATCACGTCTTTCTTGTCCAACCATGCTCGAGCCATTCGCAGCCACGCTCGGATACATCTCCTCCGTCAGAGTCCACCCGGCCTTTCCGTTCCTCATCGGGCCCACTGTCCATGCTGCCAGAATATCCATCGCCTTCCAGGCCAATGCCCGTAAATCTCCTACCCCTCTCTCTTGGCGCGCCAACGTCGCAGGCTACCTCATTATGGCACGTATTCTGCTTATCCCCATTCTGCTCGCCCGTTCTCATCTCGGCTGTCTATCAGTGCTGGGGCGGCGGCGTGTTGGCCCATCTCATGCTTGGTCTCCCACCGCCTATGTTCTACTCGTTCGGACCTTGGATCAACTACCTCACCGTCCACTTTGTACTCACCTCCTTCTTCTCCTTCTTCCCTTCCGTACGTTTCCTCGCTCACTGCATTCTCACATTCAACCTAACCGCTCACTTCAGCTTCTCCATCCACCGACATTCGACACCGCTTTCTTCCCTCTTGACGCACTCGTCAAAACCAACGCTGTAGTCGGCAGTGTATCCCTCTTATACCCCTCGTCTCCCACATTCAACCAAGTCAACGTCTTGTACGCCAAATCCCCTTTGACGCATCTGATCATCGGAGCATTGGCTTCTGCCGGCGGCGGGGCAACCGCAGGCACATTATCAGCGTGGACTTCTCAATGGAGTATGAGTACTCCTCCCGTATTTCGCTACGAAGCAGGGTTGTGGGGTACCATGGATGTTTGGTCCGGTTCTATCATTGGTCAGTAGCCAGCCAATAATATCCCATTTTTCGTATACTGACATTTGGTTTTTTTTTTTTTTTTGGGAAGCCGCTGTATATGGCATCGCGATGGATCATCCCGCGTTTAGAGGCCTCCTACCCGCCCTCCTCTCAAATCCTCTCATCTCCCAACTAGTCAAACTCATCTATCCACGGTATTACGATGTTTACACTTTTGAGACTTTGCACTTCAACCCCGTCGAAGCCAAAGCTCTAGCCGGTTTGGTGTTTACTACCTTTTTCGGGTTGAGGGTCTACAATATCCATTGGTCTAAATCTGCTACACCAGCAGCAACAAAGCCCTCTTCGAATGGTAGGAAAGCTGCTGGTGCGGCTGCTGTGCGGAGGCTTTCTGGGGAGAAAGCGTGATTACTGTTAATATAGTACGTTTATTCTGACTCTCTGTGTTCTTATGATTTATGATTTAAATAGATGATGTGCTCAGATATAAGATATTACATTTGCTGTCACTCTACACAAAGATCGTTTTTTGTTTTTTTGTTTTTGCAATACAAGGGATGTTAAGGGTTTTTATTGCCTTCAAAGTAGTATCGCTTTCTTGGGTTTTGTATTGTACGTACTAGCGCGAACACCGCCAATAAACTCTCATCAAAAGCCCGGATGGATATACTGTAAGAGTGTGGCTGTCTATTCATCAGAGATCCAAACCCGAACCCTCTTATATATCTGAGTGGGGATTAAATACAATTCTATGTCTATTGTCTAACAACGAGCAACAAGAAATGGGGAAAGCCAAACATCCATTTCTCTATACACACACACCAACAACACCCATAAACCACGCCACAGCCCGAAGCAAGATAAATAAAAAAAGAGACTCATTAGATGAACAGGCCAATATTTTTTTTTCCATCCAACAGACGAGGGGGATAATACTTTTTCTCTCTTCAAACGTATTTGGAGAAGAAGGGTATCAATGACTGGGCGACTGTATAGCTGAACACAAGTTTAGGTCCTACCACGAGAATCTGCAAACACAGGGTCAACACAACATCCTACAGAGAGGGAGAGAGAGAACAAAACGAACCTTGGGTGTAAGACCCTTGAAAAAGGCTGTAGGACCTTCATTCTTGAGCATATCCTTCATGACAGTCACGCCTGAAACTTTATGTTCAAAATTGGCGTTCTGTATACGTGTTTTGACTGTATCCAACGGCGCGGCAACTGTGATCGAAGCCACAGCACCAGCAATAGAAGCTATAAAGTTTTGCGTCCATGTCGCTTTTGAATAATCTTCAACACCGAGGACGTATTCTTTCGTAACAGCCGAAGCACCGAAAAGCTATCACCAAAAAAAAAAAAAAAAAAAAAAAATGGGTAAAAAGTTTTGTGAGGTGACGGGAGGGGAAATCACGTACAGCAAAACTTCCTGGGGCATTCCTGGCCATGGTCCAACCCCAGCCGCGGTATAATGTTGTACCTTCTTCCATGAATATACGAATCACACCCCGACCGCGGAATGCCTCTGGGTTGACTTGACGCTTGATTTTTAGAGCATCTAGTGGTAGAAGCACGACTTCTCCGATACCAGTCAAACTGCGCATACGGTTCAGTACTCTTAGAGATGGTTAAAATAAAAAGGACCGAACCTGCCAGCAGTAGCCTGCATCATCATCTTACCCTTCCTCTCTCCAAAAGTATTCGTAAACTGTGGCTTGTAATGTTTGGATATGAGATCATTAAAGTATGGCTGGCCACCGAATTTATATATCCGCTGGGAAACCTTGTAGCCAGCAGCGTATCCCAGACCAGGGAAGAGAGAGAGGAGTCTGGTGGTAAGTGGTGCACTTGCAGCATCGCGGAAGATGATACTCGATAGCGTTGAAGATGAAACCTGCACGCGTGTTAATGGCCTACAGTAATGAATGAGAGACGAAGGCGCATGCCTTGCTCTTGTTGCTCATAAGCCGCTTTGCGACTGTATCGACCGGGTGGAAAATTAGCAGCTCGGCAACACCTAGACGAGCAAGTCAGAATACATGGTTGCAGCGTGGAAAGGCCAGGGGGGGAGACACACCCGAGGTGCCTGAACCGAGAATGCGGGCAGTGCCCGAGTCTTTGCTGGATCCTGCGGGGGCGACATGGGCTGTGGGGATACTGGAGTGCTCAGGCAGGTGAAAAAACCGGAACAGCACAACTTTTTGTGGGCCAGAGTGCAAACAGCGCCAAACAACGCGCTCGTCGTTTTCGCCATTGGCGTTTCAATTCTTCTAATCACATTAAAGACGCATATTACAATATAAAAAGTTAGATATTCTAGGCCTTTGTCCGCGGAAGATTTCCTCTGAAGGGGGGTGCATCAGTGGTGAAGAGAGGGAATAGAAGAAAAAGCAGCGGACCTGTTGACGAGGGCGAGTTGGTGGATCCTGTCCTTGGTTTTGAGCACCTCGCTGTTGCCGCCCAGAATCCTGATGCACTCTCTCGCCACGCGTTCTCCCCATGTGTGTCCCGGCCGCTTCTCGCTCTCCTCCAGGATCCATTCAATAGCCCGCTTCGTCCGCTGTCGCTCATTCAACGCCACAGGCTTCACCAATACCTTTCCACCAGCCTTGTGCGACATCACCCTCACTGCAGGTGCTGCCATTTCCACAGCCTGTCGCAGCACAGGTAGAGCAGGCGCCTTGGTCAATGCGGATATGTGTATCAGAATCTCCGAAGTCGCTTTTTGGGCACGGGCCCGTTTGCCGTGATCCATCATGCAGGAAGCAAAGAATTTGAGTAGGGGATCTTGAGCTGGTGGTATATTCTCCAGGTTGAGTCCGGATGTTGGGCGTGGCGTTTGAGGTGTCGGTTGAACTGGTTCAGCTTGCGGTGACCCAAATGCGCCCAACGCACTCCTTATGGTCCCTGTATTCTTGCTTTCTGGTGTTTGTGGGTAGGTGTATACATGGGCGAGCAATTTTGGCGAGCGAATGGGTGTTGAGCGAATGATCGTCGAGCGACACGACGACAGCAGCATTGTGCTGGGACGGACGTGAAAGACTGAGCGGTGTCGTTATTACATAAGTCGCCAGTTGCTATTTCAGTAAACTATGTACAGCGGCGTTCAAGACACCACACCCTTGGTGCCTGGCGCAATCTTGGCCAAGAACACCTTTGTCTCTGATAAAATCACCAATCTACCAGGCCCCGCAAAAATCATGTTGGCTCCAAGCATGTTGGTGAAGAATTTCCCGAGTAGTGTGCCATCCGGTGCGAAGACCTGCCATGGTAATCAGAATTGGCCTCGATCTATGAAGCTTTATCAATATGTATACGCACTTGAACACCATCAGCACAGGCGGTATACACATTTCCCTTTGTGTCGACTTGAATTCCATCAGGTATCCCAGCATCGACATACGCCAGCACCCGGCGATTCAAAAACGTTTGCGTCTTTTGATCAACATCAAACGCATGACTGACCCATAAATGAACAAAAAAAGAGTTGCTGTATATATGTAACTTACATTGTACTCGGTTCAGTTGCATTGCCACCCGAAGCACCAGAATCGCAGCTGCCGAGTCGGTGAATAACTTCTTTTTTTGGGGGGTTTCCAAACTCATTCCGCACTTACACATACGCCGTTTTACCATCCGCCGTAAATGCAATCCCATTCGGCTTGTCTATACCATCGGCAACAACGCGAACAGCACCAGTACTCAAGTCCATTCGATACACTTGTCCCGGAATCAAAGGTGCTCCAGAGCGGAACCCCTTGATAAAGCCGTAACTAATTCCAGTAATTCCTCAGTATGTAAAACCGCCATCCACTAATCAAAGGGGCACTGCTACGCACAAAGTATCCGTAAAGAACAAATTTCCATTCGTTGGGTGAATTTTAGCGTCATTGAGAGAATTGAATTGTCGGCCATAGTAGTTATTCAAAATCACCGTCACATTGTTAGGCGGTTTAGGGTTGACCAACGCGAGATTCGGGGCTATCGTTCCACGACCCGAGTTTACAAGTATCAAATCACCATTGGAGGTCGGTCCTGTGCCGCCATTCGTCATTTGTATACTATCCGACAACGGGACCTAATGAAACGATAAACTCAGCTCAGACACAAATTCAGTATAGAAAATAAAACCAGGTTTTTTTTTTTCTTTACCTGGGTAACAGGCACGTTCACGGTTTGATTACTTCCTTGAGCAGACTTCAACATTCGTTCCGCCTCGGTCAAATTCAACTTGAAAATCCCATTGTTCTGATTTATGCCACTCAGACCTAACGGCCCTCCATCATTACTCGCAAAAAACACCTCATCCGTATCAGAAACATATATAGGTGCCTCATGAGCAAAAGCAAAAGTCGAGTTCGATGCAATTTCCGATATAGACGGAGACGGTCCTATAATATCCAGAAAAGCCTCGTTGAAAATCTGGAATATAGGGAATTGGTGGGATTGAGTTGGGTTGAAGAGTTGAGTGAAACTGTCGGTGCGGAAAGTGAAGTTGTCGGGGAGGACTGCGAATGATTTAGGGTCTACTACCTGATTTGATACTTTCAGCAGAGTTAAAGGAAAAAAAAAATTTTTTTTGGAGAGGGTGACATGACGTACGACTGATTGAGCGGGGATTGTGACATTCCCAGCTTGGCCTAGAGTTATATCGGCATATGCGGTACTAGAGACCACAAGCAACACAATCGAAATGTTGATGGTGCACCTGGTCATCATCCCGGTCCTGAGTGCTGGTTCCAGATTTCGTTGCCCCGTTTGTGCGTGTTTTTAAGAGAGCAATAGACCCCACCACTGGGAGAATTTTTATTTTCGCCGCCTAGAGTCTTCACAGGCATCGTGGAGAGAAACGTCCCTTTCGTAGAGCAGGCACTTGTGAAACTTGGGGCTAGAAGACCGGTCTCTCCTTCTCAAGGTTACGATCATGACAAAGCCCGCGGGATACTGTCTTCCATCTCAACTTAAAGCAGAGGTCTTCCTTTGGGGTGTGATGTTGGTTGTGGCAGTGAGAGGTAGTACTATTTACGGTAGAGTTCACTCAGTCATCCCAAAATTTCTCACGTTTAATCAGATTGGCACAATAAGACCCCGACTATAATGAAAAAAGAATGACCTGGAATGAATATTGCTCTACCACGTCGATTTAAGAGCTGCATCAAGCCGTCACTGCCAGTGATAATTTGACTTTGTTCCACATCGATGACAGCTACTGTTTGCATCACAGCGCGGTCATCAGACGTACAGTAGTTGTAGAGATTGGATCTTGTGCATGTTACTAGCCTAAATGTGCGAAATGGGGAAACGAACCCAAAAATAATATCTAGCGAGGGCAGTGAATGTGGCGTTTCTTCTAGACTTAACGGCGGTAAATCGCGCCCACAAACCAAACCTAAAAATTCAAATTATGTGGGATAATTTAATGCCCCGATGATGGAGATTGGTCATGGTCATTTCAATAGCCAAAATTGATTCAATGGTAACCGAGTTTGGTATACGAGTTCATGACGATAGTGTTACAATTTAGGCTCGAAAGTTCTGAAGACTTCGACGTTAACGTTAAGAGACTACACCTCTTACGCTGCTTGCGATCTTTGCCAAAAACACCTTTGTCTCCGATAAAATGACCAATCTTCCAGGACCGGCAAAGATCATATTGGCACCAAGAATGTTGGTGAAGAATTTCCCAATTAGTGTGCCATCCGGTGCGAATACCTGCCATGGTAATCAGAATTGGCCTCGATCTATGAAGCTATCAATATGTACACGCACATGAACACCATCAGCGCAAGCGGTATAAACATTCCCGTTTGTATCGACTTGGACTCCATCGGGTATGCCTGCATCGACGTAGGCGAATACCCGACGATTCAAAAATGTTTCCGTGTTTTGATCAACGTCAAATGCGTAACTTGGTGATGATCACATGAGTACTTGTAGTAACAAGATAAAACAATTCTTGAAACTCACACTGTGCTTGGATCAGTTGCGGCGCCGCCTCCAGAACCAGTATCGGTACTATGTTTTGGAACTTCAACATGCTGCTCAGTGTAGGAAGAGTAAATTAGTGAACTTACACATATGCGATTTTACCGTCGCCCGTAAATGCAATTCCGTTTGGTTTGTTGACACCATCAGCTACAACACGAACGGCACCGGTACCCAAGTCGAAGCGATACACTTGACCCGGGATGAGAGGGGAGTCACGGAATCTGTTGATAAACCCATAGCTGTCGCAATATTTTCAGTCTCTTTTCTTATTAAAGTATCTGTGCCATCCCCTACGTACATGGTGTCCGTAAAGAATAAGTTTCCGCTTCTCGGGTGGATTTTAATATCGTTCAGAGAATTGAATTGTCGACCATAAAAGTTATTCAAGATTACTGTGGCATTGTGTGGTGATTTCGAATTAACCAATGCAATTGTGGGAGCTATGTCTCCACGACCCGAGTTTATCAGTATGAGGTTGCCGTTCAGGGGACCTGTACCGCCATTTGTCATTTGTATACTGTCCGGCAACGGGATCTATTGATGCACCATCAAAAAGAAAAAAAAGAATTGAAATTCTGTTCAGATCCAAGCTCCATATAGTCGAGCAAAAAAAAAAACCGAAATCTTTACCTGCGTGATGGGCACATTGACTGTCTGATTACCTTTGGACCCCAACAATCGCTCCGCCTCGGCTAAGTCCAATTTGAAATAAGCATTGTTGTGATTGATATCACTCATCCCCAATGGTCCTCCATCATTACTAGCGAAAAATACTTCGTCCGTATCGGAAACGTATATAGGTGCTTCATGGGCGAACGCGAAGCTCGAATTGGATGCGATCTCCGATATAGACGGTGATGAGCCTATGATGTCGAGAAAGGCTTCGTTGAAGATCTGGAATATAGGGAAGTTTTGGGAATTTGTAGGGTTGAAGTGTTGACTGGAACCATCCGTGCGGAAAGGGAAGTCGTCTGGAAGGACAGCAAATGATTTTGGGTCAATAACCTGTTTGGGTAAGAATGTTTAGTAGCTCAAGGAACTTGAAAGGCTACGTACGACTGATTGAGGTGGGGCTGTGACGTTTCCAGCTCTGCCTTGGAGTGTACTCGCATACGCAATAGAGACTATAAGTAACACAGTCGAAATGGTGATTGTGCGCCTCGTTATCATCTTGGTTTTGGGTACGTCAGACAGGCCTCTCGCTGATCTGTTTCGTCTGTTTTTGAGTCGGTTTGTCCTTGGGGAAGAACTCAAGTCCTGGGACTTTCTGGCATCTCCTGTGGTAGTTGAAGTTATATTCTCACCATCTAAAGGCTTCACAGGCATGTCCGATTCCGTGGAGCGAGATTCTCCTTTCACAGAACAGGCGCGGTAAAAGTTGGGAAAAAATGGCTATTCTTCGCTTTCAACATTACGTTCATGTGACAATGCCGTAGGGACACTTGCTTCTGCTTAATTTAACTAAAGCTGCTTAAAGACAGCGACGGCAGCCACCGCGTGATACTGATTGGTGTACTATATACCCCCTTTAGGAACCCAACTTGACTCAACAGTTAACAAAGGTCAGAAGTTTAATAAGTTTATCGAAAATCTGAGCTAGCTACTCCCGAACGTTAAGAAAGCAAGCCTTTGGTGCTTGACGAAATCTTGGCCAAATACACTTTCGTCTCTGCTAAAATGACCAATCTACCGGGCCCCGCGAAGTTCATGTTGGCACTAATAGTGTTAAGGAAGAATTTCCCCAGCAGTGTGCCTTCTGGGTTAAAGACCTAGGATTACAAAGAATCAGAATCAGAATTCGCTCTCCCCTAGATCTATCAAGGGATGTAAGTATTTTTTACGCACTTGAACACCGTCCGAGCAAGCCGTATATACATTTCCTTTTGTGTCGAGTTGAATTCCGTCGGGGATCCCCGAGTCGACGTAGGCAAATACTCGACGATTCGACAACGCCTGCGTTCTTGAATCCACATCAAATGCGTAACTGTATTGACACGATCCATAAGTGTCAATCAGGTCTGGCACAAAAGTATGTAAGTAACTTACATTGTACTAGGTTCAGTTGCATTGCCACCAGCCGAACCACCATCAGTTCTATCGTACATAAATAAACTTGTTAAGCACAGAAAGAAAAAGTTGTTATTCTTACATGTATGCAGTGTTACCATCTGGTGTGAATGCGATTCCGTTTGGCTTGTCGAAACCGTCGGCCGCAACGCGAACAACGCCGGTCTTCATATCGAAAGAATATATTTGACTTGGGATAGCTGGTGGCTGCGAACGGAATTGTAAAAGGAAGCCATAACTATTTGTATCCAATACTTTCAGTACTTTCGTTCGGATATCCAGTATAGCATGCCCCACGTACATGGTATCAGAGAAAAATAGTTTTCCACTGGTCGGGTGAAGTTTGACATCGTTGAGAGAATTGAACTGTCGGCCGAAAAAGTTATTCACGAGGGTTGTGGCGTTATAAGGGGGTTTCGGATCGAACATCACAAGCGAGGGTGGTCTATCTCCGCGACCCGCATTTGAAAGCACGATATGGCCGTTGATTGGTCCTGTACCCCCACTGGTCATTTGCACACTGTCCGGCAAAGGGATCTAATTGATATTGGAAATATCAGAACCCTGGTCCAAGTTCGGCATAGAGGAATTCAATACCTTGGTGATAGGCACGTTCACGGCCTGATTACCCCCTGACTTTAGCATTCGCTCGGCTTCAGCCAGACTCAACTTGTAGATACCATTGTTGTGGTCGATGTCGCTCATACTGAGCGGCATTGCGGTGCTGCTCGAGAAGAACATTTCGTCGGTATCGGCAATGTACACAGGTGCTTCATGAGCAAAAGCAAAAGACGAATTCGACGCTATTTCTGATATAGATGGCGAAGAGCCTATAATATCATGAAACGCATCATTGAAGACTTGGAAGATAGGGAAATCTTGAGCATTCGTGGGATTGAAGCGTTGATTGAACCCATCAGTCCGGAAGGAGAAATCGTCTGGGAGGACTGCAAATGACTTTGGGTCCACGTTCTGCTATTGACTGTGGTGAGTGAACGGTTGGCTGAAGAAAAGCTTTGCACTTACGACCGACTGAGTGGAGTTCCCAGCTCGACCTGTAAGCTTGTCCGCGTATCCAGCAGAAACCGATAGTGCGAGCAGTACAGTCGGAACGGTGATCATGGGTTGCCTCATTGTCGTCGTCGTTTGACAAGGCCGTCTGTCCTGACCTACGAGTGGTATTCGCCACCCATATTTATACGCAAACGACCATAATATCTTTCACAGGAATGTCAAGTTACCTGTAGTCGTGCATTGAAACCGCAGCTATGAATGAGTTGGCGGCATAGGGTGCGGTTGTCAGATTTTTGTTACTCCGTATGTGTCTTCCTCGATCTATTTTTTTTGGGTAGTACGAAAATTCTTGTATACTCTCCGCCACCGGCGGTGATCAATACCCAAAATCTTCACAGGCACGTCTGAGCTTGTGGAGTGAAGCTTCTGTTGTAATTGTTTCGGCTAGATGATCATCACCAGAAGATTATTATTGCTCGACAGATTTCTTTATTTTCGTGGAGTGGTCTTGATAGGGCACAGCTAGTATGAGAATGGAGATATTTACTCCCTCGTCTGAGGATCAAAGTCGAAAGCTCTTGTGCCAGCAAAGTGGCGTTAGAAAGAGAAGGAGGGGAAGCACCGGCTTTATCGCTCGACGCTCAGGTCCCCGAGAGAAGAACACTGTCATGATCATGATCGACTGAGTAGCGTCATATCGAATGCTTCAATGCTTGCCGGCGATACTATTAGAGCACGTGGCGGAGCCGCGTGAGACCGAACAATACCGATCTCTTGGGAGCGGCATCTTCTTCATCGGTCTTAATGGTGAATTTCCGTGCTAGTGGAGATCGGGTGGATTAACCTCCACACACATGACAATGGGACTCGTATGAACTACAGAGAGCCTGGCAGAATATGAAAGGAACAGCCGAACAAGTGTTCTTGGTTGGACAGCTGCACCAGAAGAATAAGGGACCAGGTAGGGCACCGGATCGCCCCGGGCGCGTTCCTATCGTAGGACTCGAAAGGGGGTGCATTAAGAGATGATGAATTAAAGTGAGGGTACCATTGACGAGCCTGGATAGTCTGACCTAATTCGAGCACACACAAACGGACCCTTTCGCGGTGTTAAGTGAGAGCCGCGGAGGATGTTCAGCAGTCTATAGCGGCCTTTGGCAATCGCCGGCAGACCTGGAGGATATTTGAACTCAATTTGAACTTGTTCAAGAGGCCGGTGTGGCTGACCAATCAGGATCTACGACTGTTTGGGGCCTCGCTTAATGGATCCTCGCTAGTACTGCCCACGTCCGTCGGAAAGTGGACCGCTCATGATCACGAGCCCCTAGAACAATCTGCGATTCTAGCTTGCTGTACTTATCGGGTTTCATCTCCGGCCATTGGAAAGAGGAAAAAAATTCAATATCCATTTACGACGGAGCGTTCTTCTACATTTATCTTATGCCAGAGCACCATAAGAGATTCCCCCAAGCCTTTCTTACCCGTCCTTTTCTTCCCTTCTTAACTGGTCTCCGCTACTGCTTCGGGTGCCGGATTTCCACGCAGTGACTCTCATCCTTCCGACCCGCACACCCCGCAGCTCTATCTACACTTAAACACTACACGTGGTCGCGGGCAAACGGAAGGTAGCGATCTCTTGAAGAAGGCTCAAGAAAAAAGAACGGATACCTGTGATATCCTGCCTCTCCCACAGTGATTATTCTTATCCTCTGTCAGGCGCCATTTTTCCAGCTGCAAATCTCATCAGGTGAGCGGCCAGCAACTGGGCAGGGTTTCAATACTAGACCCTGAGATTCTCAAGTCCTGCGTTCTGGGAAGCTGACATCTTGACATCTTTAGTCTGTCATTATCCCAACGTATAGAAAAGCTGCCGTGATCGAGCAATCTTCCCATTTGGCTTCTGATAGACTCAAAGGCCGTGGACAACCGAAAAACATCCCCTTGTTTACATTGAGACTGTTTGTTCTTATCCGTCTCTCGTTCCCCATTCCTGTGGTTGCGGATACTCATTATATTTCGAGTTGAGTCCTTGCCCCAGCCCTGCTCGAGGGTCATATAAGAAGTCGCTTAAACTTCTTTCGCAGACCGAAGGAGCCCTTAACTATGGCGACTCGATTTGCTTATTTCAAGCCCACGTACTGGACAAGGGACTTCCCTCCCATTGTTGGCATAAGATGGTTCAACGTCGCCGTTCTTACTATCACGCCATCCATCGCGCTCTGTGGCTTCACGATGCTGTCAATGAAACGTGAAACGGCCTTCTTCTCTGTTATTTACTACATCTTCTCAATGCTAGGTCCGTCTTCTCTTTTGGATCACGGTGTTCTCTCGCAACGTGGCTAACTGGCTTTCTTTTGGCATCCATTCCTGATAGGTATAACAGCAGGTTATGATCTAGCTTTCTCCGGTGTTGCCTTGAGCGTGTAAGACTAACTTTGCGAAACCTTCAGGTTACCATAGGTTATGGTCTCACCGCTCGTATACCGCTTCTTTTCCCCTACGCCTCTTTCTCTTATTCGGTGGAACAAGCGCGGTTCAGGGGTCATGTCTCTGGTGGGCCAAGTCCCACCGTTCACATCACCGTTATACGGACAGCGAGTTGGATCCCTACAATTCCAGTCGGGGTTTGTTATGGACTCACGTTGGCTGGATGCTAGTGAAAACCAAGTCCAAATCAGGTGTAGGGATGGGAAATGTCGACGTGAGTGATCTGAAAAATGAATGGCTCCTGAGATGGCAGCATAAATGGTATTTCACGTTGGCCGTTATCTGGGGTTTGGTCGTTCCTGTGGTTATAACGGGATGGGTCTGGAAGGACTGGCTTGGCGGATTGTGTTTTGCCGGAGCGGCGAGATTGACTGTTGCCCACCACGTTGAGTAACTACCTCAGCTCTCCTCGAGGTGCTCTCTTTGACTGTATTAATTACAGAGCACGTTCTGTATCAATTCCATCGCACACTATCTGGGTTCGTCGCCGTATGACGACGTGCTTTCTCCCAAAGACCATTTCTTCTCTGCTATTCTTACCATGGGTGAAGGTTATCACAACTTCCATCACCAGTTTCCGATGGACTACCGTAATGCGTATTTATGGTATCAATGGGATCCGACGAAATGGTTTATTGCCTTGTGCAGCTTCCTCGGTTTCGCGACAAATCTCAAGATGTTCAGCGAAAACGAAATAGACAAAGGGATACTCACCATGGAGTTGAAGAGGATGAAGAAAGTACAGGATAAACTAGTGTGGCCGCGGAAGGCTGATGAATTAGCGGTTTGGTCATGGGAAAGGCGTGAGTGATCACACTTCTCGTTTCTATTTGCACTATCTGCGTGCTGACTACTTTGTTCTGACACGGTAGTCAAGGAAGAGTCCGACGAACGGAAACTTTTGCTCATCTCGGGCTTTATCCATGACGTATCGTCCTTCACCGAGAACCATCCTGGTGGAAAGCGACTGCTAGAATCATATACAGGAAAAGACGCCACCGAGGCTTTCTTTGGGGGTGTCTATAGACATTCAAATGCCGCACAAAACGTATGTGAAATGGTTTATGCGCTTCCGCCTATTCACTTCCGTATTGACATGTGGAAACTAACGTTACCGTTTGATGCCGTGTGTGACCAGCTTCTCGCCATGATGCGTGTAGGAGTGATTGAAGAAAGCAAGGAAGTCTACAAGGTTTTTCCGCCTTCAGAAAGACTGCATATTGTCCAACAAAGGTCGAAGCATTTCTCATAACGCACCGTTCCTCAGAGCTTCTAGAATTTTAGAGTGGACGGATATCTATCTGGATCTAATATTTACTAAACCTTTGTTATGGTGATCGGTTCACTGGCTGGTTCGCTTTGGTTTCGTATGAATTAAAACTATCTTATGGAGTGCTAATCTGCAAGTTCTGGCCCTGATCCAGAAGCAATATTGAACATAAGCATAATCTGTCAGTTCAGACAGTCACTCTAATACATCATCTCCGTCAAACAATTCCCAAGCTTAGGGATAGCTGAGTAAAAGAAGCGAAGAACAGCATAGGCAGAATACAGTATTTAAATGCTCAAATGTCCGCTACGTACGGAAGGGAACATTGATATAACAGAATGGAAGACTGCAGGAACCATAAACTATCCCCAAAAGTACATACATATGCTTTCAGGTGTTCCAGACCACAATGGACGAGATTGAGGGTTCTATTTCTCTTTGACAGCACTAAGTTGAGAATGGTTTGACCCGTAAAGGACTTGCAGCCACATCTTAAGCTAGTCAACTTGACATATGCTGCAGGAACTGACCCTGAAATCACTGAGATTGTGTGAAATTGATCGGGTTCGAATTCCTCTCTCCTGAAATATAATCTATTAACGGTAAAATTCTCTCGGCAGGAATCCAACCCTGGGAAGGAGAGGCCAGTGGACGTGAGCCTAGGCGGAATTCCATCTCACATTGACAGTTGTTACTACCCATTACAAGACCTGATTAGACTCTACGGATAAGAGATCATTCTAATCTAAATACCTATGCGGCAAATCCTTCAAGGTCATACATAGTCTTACCTAGCAGATCTGATATCGGTAAGCTGTTTATATACATACATCTGTGATCCTTTCGGGTGATTTGTCTGCTTCCCCGGGAATCAAAGTTGACCTGGTATGGAGAATATCATTAAATTAGTCATAGGACGCAGCGGGCACCGTGTTCATAGAAAGAATAACTGTAGATTTGACCACCGCGTAAAGAAGTAACTCGGTCAGGACCACACAGCAAGACTGAGAGAGACTGTTTGATGGCCATAGAATTCTAATCGAAGATGTGTCTGGCATAGGTCGGTCCACCAGCACTAGGGACGCTAAGGCCAAACGGGATGAAGGGCTGCCTGACACTAGAGAAAAGGGACTGAAACATTCAGGCGCTACGAATCGGCTCCTCTTCGTCGGCAGTGGATCCAGAACAATGGTTGACTCGGCTAAACTTTGAATTGGGCGTAAGATTACACTCGACCCGAGTTTGAGAACTCGCTGGCCTTGCGAAGGACGCCTTCTGTGGTCACAAAATTAGATGCTGTCGTTCACTAGCACAGGTAAAGCCAATAACAAAGGCATCCAACGCAAAGGAAGCTGTGAGAGGCAAATACCTAGTTCTTTGCATATGTCCGCAGACAGCACTGGCAATCAATCTCGGTCTCCGTGCGCAAAGAGGCAGCCATTTAGTAGGACAAGTCGTTTGCGAAAATGAGCAATTCTCTCATTGTCCGGACCAAAAAATCTAGACGTTTATCGTGGCAGTGGCAGTGGAGGCGGGTAAAGAAGAAACAGAAGAAGTATGGGGTTCGACGTTCGCGCCAGAGAGTGAGCTCTCAAATCCAACTGGCAAAGGTCGACTAGACACAGGCCAGTCCCGACAGTAGGCAGTTTACGACACGATGTTTACCAGCCAGCGCCAAAATGTGGGCGGTCATTTGTGAGGTTGAGAGGATATGCAACCTTATCATAGGGTTTCCAATGCATCTTGCTTTTGTGTTTCTATCCACTTTGAAACCCGTCAGCCATCATTTATACATACCTGACAGACCTATCAGTCTGCTTTGAATTCAACGCCTCAGATCGCAGTACCTGACACTTTGCATCAACAAGAATAAATAATCTTGTTGGGGAACACCATGTCACAGTCAGCCCGTACGCGCCAGCAGGAGGATGCGGACAAAGCATACCAGGTTCAGGTCGATGCTGGGATAAGGGTCTGTTGTCCTTCAGTGCAACCTTTCATCTGTCTCTGGGACTGACCTATGTCTCTGCTCGTCTAGGGTGGCCTTAGGGGAGGATCAATTGGCATCGGGTTATCCATTCTGGCGCATTATTCATGGCCTTTATTTAGGTAGGAAGGATGTAAAATACCTTTATTGTTTGATACCGACTCGTTTTGTATACAGGAGGCAGACGCTAGCCTTCAAGGCACAACTGGTGTCAGTGGGTACGCTTTTCATATCAAAACCTAAAGAATCGCGCCTCTGACCCCGTTGCCAAATACAGTCGCAATATCCGGTCTCGTTATCAGCGCTGAGCGCGCACTAATAGCGTTCGAGGCCACTAAACGTCGAGAGGAAAATATTATACGTAGGGAAGCACGACTTGACCTTGCACGACAAGGGCTTGTGGGAACAGAGACGGAAATTGCAAAGTGGAGGGCATCACATTCATTGGATAGCATTTTGTCCTCGCACAATTCAGGTCATGACCCAGAGAACTGACCACACTTATACAACTGCGATGACTACACGACCGGTTGGAAATGTATCTTCTAAGAGGCACATGTCTATGGAAAGAGCAGGTCGGGGCAAACACCTATCTTACTGGATAGTCTCAGGATACGTGGCGTGTCGTGATGGTGCTGCCCAACCTCGCTTTCAAGTTGAGCAGGAGGCTGGGGCCCATCGTTCTGGAGGTAGAATTCTTAAACTCCAGCGGGGGGTGCAAGTAGACAAGGTGACATGCATGGGAGCGAGCCTGTCAAGAATGAGTTCCATACTGGGTACTGGCAATTCCACTCAATAGCTTCTACGCATTGTTCCTGACCATTAGCGACCACGAAGCAGTAGAGGTCCTGGTTTTCAACGTGGTTCATTGCGGAAGATGGTTCTACAAGGATTGAAGGAGAGGAAGGATAGATTGAATAACAGACAAATTTGATTTCGAAGATATCGTGATCAAAGTTACTGTACAAACTTCACTAATTCATCGTCTGGTTCATATTGGGCCGGTAACTCTGATTCTGCTTCAGTACTAGGTGTGGCTTCCGATCCGCCAAATCCAACACCATCTCCGCGAAAAAGCTATTCGCCCAAGCAAACCAACTGCGAGTGTAGTCGGTGTCCTTATAGATTGATTGTGACTCGTGTATTAGACCGAGGCCGGCTGTGTTCTAGCCAAATAATCAGAACCACACTTCACTAGAAGAAATTCCTGCTCCTACATTGACTATCAAGTACAAAGACTTGAGGATCTCTTGGTCATCATCTGTGCCAAAGATGGCCGCAATTTGGGACATAGGCCTGGGCAGATAGGTTAGGTTAGACATACACAAAGCTAGAGTTATCCGTACCAAGGATGCCATGGATCAACGTGAGGTCCTCTAAAGTTCATTAGTCAGATATGCGCTGATTCTTACTAACACGACGTACCCGACACCCTGGAACTTCTTACCAGCCGCAAAGTAGGGGTTTTTAGCGGACAACAACATCTTCCGTGTGGCCACATAAGCAGGATTGTTTTTCTCAAGGAACCCGAGATACGGTAGAGAAAGCAAAGACTACAGAGGCTGTTAGCTCTTCAACCTTTGCTCAAGGAAGGGTTATTCCATACCGGAACATTTGCATCGTCCATGACGTATCGACCACCGAAACCTATAACATCAGTCTTCAGTCTGCGCTCTCGCATTATTAGAGGCACAGAAACTACCATTTGTCTCATAGGCAAAAATGTTATTGACCACCTACTCATGGGCGCATCAGTGAGTCATCTGCTAATAGAGTATATGGTCGAGCCTTACCGTCGTATCCCAAACGGCTTGATGTATTCTGGAACTCCACTCCTTCGCTTGTTGGCTGACATTTTTGAGTTGGTGTGTTTGATCCAGTATTTGAGCGAGATTAGTCAACTCGACACTGAGCATTGCGTTTGCTGGCGTCAAGAAAGCTGATAGGGTTTTTCGTTTGGCTTGATTGATTCTCTGCAAAGTATAGTGACTTACCGAAGACACTCAAATCATCGGAGGGTCGATGATGGGTACCCACCAAGCCTGTGAATGCTTTTGGTTCCCCATTGCCAAAATTGTCTACCATGGGTGACAGCGCGCCATTGCCGCCAGTCCAGTTGTAGAAAGAGATGAAGTTGAAGTCTTTGTCGAAGGTAGGCTGTGATTGTTCATTGATGACTCTGAAAATCTGGTCAATAGCCATCCGCCCTGAATTAATCGTGAATTATCAGTCGGTAGCAATCAAAGAAATAATGTAAATACAGTTATTGTTCATGAATGATGTATCCTTAGTATTCTGATAGTATAAGCGAGAGAGCTTCAGGAAGCCGCACAAAGAGTCGAGTTCATACTAAACGCGTAAATTGTAAGCATACAAAGACAGAAATACCGCAGAGAATTTTTACTTTGCATTCGAACACAGTTTGATTATCAACAGGCCTAGTTTACGCGTGAGCTTCATTATATCAGTGGACAAAAGCGCATACGCACGGATTTACTGTTACACCGTCCGCCCAATCATTATGTGAAGGAGCCAAGCCACTCTCCGGAGGAGGTTGGAATGATCCACCTAGGTTGTGCTGCTGATGAAAACACGGCTTCGAGTAACTGCAGAAGTGACTCACAGTACGGGTACTGGGATACATAACGGGCTTCATTGTTAATAACAGCTTTTACGAGCGTAGCCAGCTCCTTGTCTTGCCCAAGGAGGGTACCATAATGAGCAAACTTTGCGACGTCAGTGTGGGCACATCGACATGAGATAGTTAACGAACCTGATTGGCAGTATCACGCAGCCATTGAGCCCTACAAGACGTTCAAAACCCATGTATTTCCACAGGGGCGAGATCACGCACGTAATGTCCTGGATAATGGAGCTTATTAGTTATTTAACTAAGAGACTATTTGGGTGCTTGCTTACTCCAGTGATAATGAACGCGAGGTTTTGCTCCTATGTCAGAAAATGATACAGTAAGGCTCTGCAGTTTCAAGGCAATCACTCCGCAACTTGCCTGACTATAATACCTAACCGTCGTATCTTGGATTATTGTGAGTAAAACAAAGGAAATCAAGATTCTTTCTAGAATACCTAGCGTGTTCGGGAATGTATTCTCAAATAAGCGCGCGACATCTGGATCCTTCAACAATGATTTCATGTCACTGATGACTTTCTACGGTGTCATCTAGATGAGTGTTGCACCAAAGTTAAGAACACGACCACTCACTTCGACAGCTGTACTGTTAAATGTTCGACAAGCAGGAGCAGGTCGCATGAAAGGCAGGCCGAGTGGACCATTAGAAGGGTTCCCTTGGGGTTTCTAGGGGGTCGGTTAGATATTGAAGTGAAAGATAAGCAGACGTGATGCTCACTTGTGAGTATTGTGTATAATCTGGACATTGTGCGGCGGAGTGGGCGGCTAGCCCAGTCAAGGCAAGTATTACACTTTTCGCGTTCAGCTTCATGAGGCCGAGAATGACGTCCAGTAGACCCATCAGCTCCATCATGACGCTTTTATACCGCTAGTATTTTTGTGCATAAACAGGGTCCAGAGTCATATGAATGCATATGAAGCCATACTTTCACGAGGTGGGTTCAGAAAAAGAACACCCAGCATGGCACATCACAATGTGACCCGCCCAGTAAAATCGGAGCTCGTTTGTCCCACGGCTATCTCAAACAACGCGAAAGGTTTGTTCTTACGGATCGAAATTCAATCAAAAGGGTAAGTAGCATCATGCCCGACACGAACATATCAACCCCTAGTTGTACCTTTCCTCCCGCCCATTGCAAGGCCTCAAGACTTCACGGCCAGGTCAATCGGTACTTTGTGTTCTATTAATAAAACCTATATATGAACAGCAAGCTAGCGGGGAACTCGGGAAGCGCAAGAGTGATAAAGCATCACAAAAGCCGCATCTTTCACAAGCACTCCTAGAGTGACCTTGAATATCTTCCAATTGAATCAAGAATCGTCGAACAGCCTGAGTGAATGCGAAATAGAGAGTGATCACATGGTTGGCTGAATTGCATATCCTTGTTCTGGAATGTCTGTAGTGGCAATAGTGAGTTTTCTCGACACGTCCCTGCAATAGACATACAATTTTCCATGCAGTTGGTACTCCTGACACTCCTATTGTTTGGCATGCACCACTGATAGTTGTTTTCACCAGCAATTTGTCTTCATTGAAACTCCCGTTGCACACGAAGATCTAATCATTTGAAATGCCTTTATTGACATTTCAAATATGCCAAGGCTTTGCAGCATAGTTTGGTTATTCCGGAACGAGATATGTCAAGTTATGGGCTGACGATACTCCCCGATTCTTTCGAATGGTTCAAAAAGGGTAGATGGCAACGGTTTGATGCATCAAAGAGCATGTAACGTTGTCCAGATAGAGGGATGACGGCAAAACCGCTCAGTGCGTTGCAGAGTACGAGCATGAAGCGAAGATAAGGAGGAATTTATAAACCAATCGAGAAGCGGTCGATTTCGGATGTATGCCCTTCCCGCGACACATGAGGTCAACCAACAAGGTTGTATTTATGGCCGATAGCTCCGCAGCTGACGGCGACGGGTTGGCCTAATGTTCTCAGCTTTGTGGACAGAACGCCGTAAGACCATGTTCAGATATATATTCGAGTAGTCCCGATCATAACGCCGAGAGCTCTTGAAACCGTGCGGAAGAGCTTGCATGACGTCCTCTGTTTACGAAGGCGAGAGGGCTACCGATGCTGAGGCGGGTAATGACCTACATACTGTCACGGAAGAAAGCCGACGCGTAAGCTGGGTTATGTGTGCATATGTATACGTAGTGGATAATTAAACAAGGAGCAAAGGATCAAGAGCCGCGACCGGTAAAAGACGGCGCGGGATTGGCTGGATGGGATGTGGGTAAATCAAATTCACGTGCGGCGGATTGTATAGAAAAGCTATCCGGTCCCTTCCTTCTTTTTCCGTCGTCGAGGACGATGTACAATCTCGCTCACAAATCTGCCCATGCCGCCCGCGCTGCAAAGCGTGCGGCCGCTGGCATGGCCACCGTGGCCCCCCGTATTGGTGATACCAAGGTCGCTATGTCCCTCTTCGAGAAGGACTCGTTCATCAACTACCAGCGAATCGAGGATAACCTTGCCATTGTTCGCGACAGGTCTGTCCACTTCGTACCGTTGTATTCATCTTTCTAACGTGTACTCAGGCTAAAACGTCCCCTGACTCTTTCTGAAAAAGTTGTATATGGCCACCTTGATGATCCTCATGGTCAGGACATCAACCGCGGAGTCAGCTACCTCAAACTTCGCCCAGATGTACGTATCATAGCTCGTATCACTCCCTCGCAAGCTCCTGATCTTGCTCTGCCTTGTACAGCGTGTTGCCTGCCAGGATGCTACAGCACAGGTTCGGACTCCTTCTCCGACGTCATTCCAGCCTCTCTGACGTAATAATCTATCCTTAGATGGCCTTGCTTCAGTTCATGTCCGCTGGTATGGACACCGCTGCTGTCCCCACCACCGTACACTGCGACCATCTTATTGAGGCTCAGATTGGCGGTGTTAAGGACCTACAGCGCGCCATCAATACAAACAAAGAAGTCTACGATTTCCTTGCTACTGCCACAGCCAAGTATGGCCTTGGTTTCTGGAAACCAGGTTCTGGTATCATCCATCAGATTCTTCTTGAAAACTATGCATTCCCTGGTGGCTTGATGATTGGGACAGACTCCCATACCCCTAATGCCGGTGGTCTTGGTATGGTTGCTTGTGGTGTTGGTGGAGCTGATGCTGTCGATGTGATGGCCGGCATCCCCTGGGAGCTCAAATGTCCCAAGGTCATTGGTGTTAACCTCACCGGAAAGATTGGTGGATGGACTACTCCAAAGGGTTAGTGACGCTTCATTCTGGTTTACGTGGTCTCTCTAACATAGTGTTCTAGATGTCATTCTCAAAGTTGCCGGAATCCTCACCGTTAAAGGTGGAACCGGTGCAATTGTTGAATACAAAGGTCCTGGTGTTGAATCCCTCTCATGCACTGGTATGGCGACTATTTGCAACATGGGTGCTGAAATTGGCGCGACGACTTCTCTATTCCCCTTCAATCGCCGCATGGTCGACTATTTGGAAGCCACTAAGCGTTCTGAAATCGCCAATTACGCTAAGGCCTTTGCACACAACTTGAAGGCTGATGATGCGGCCGAGTACGATGAACATATTGAAATTGTAAGTGTCACAAGGAATGTTCTGATAATACTCAATTTAATGCTTTGATAGAACCTTTCGGAGCTCGAGCCTCACATTAACGGTCCATTCACGCCTGATTTGGCTACCCCTATTTCCAAGTTTGCCTCTGAGGTCAAGAAGAACGGTTGGCCTGAAGAACTCAAGGTTGGCCTTATTGGTTCATGCACAAACTCGTCATACGAGGACATGACCCGCTCGGCATCTATCGTCAAGCAAGCTGCTGACCACGGTATTGATTTCAAGAGCAAATTCACCGTTACCCCGGGATCTGAACAAGTTCGTGCCACCATCGCTCGTGATGGTCTCATCGACTCGTTTGAAGGTGCTGGCGCCACGGTTCTTGCCAACGCCTGTGGTCCTTGCATTGGTCAATGGGATAGGCAGGATGTCAAGAAGGGTGAAGTCAACTCAAGTGAGTAATCGATGCTTTTCGTAGCGAGGGAAATTGCTTAATACTCTTGATAGTTGTAACCTCGTATAACCGCAACTTCACTGGTCGTAATGATGCCAACCCTGCCACGCACGCCTTTGTTGCCTCTCCTGACATCACAACTGCCCTCGCCTTTGCTGGCCGCCTCAGCTTCAACCCCCTCACGGACGAGCTTGTCGGTAGTGATGGCAAACCTTTCAAGTTCTCCGACCCGAGTGGTAATGAACTACCACCCCGAGGCTATGATCCCGGAGAAGACACTTTCCAACCTCCTCCCCAAAACCGTGCCAGTGTCCAGGTCGCCATTGACCCCAAATCTGATCGTCTTCAAGTCCTCACACCGTTCAAGCCTTGGGATGGAAAGGCTCCCTCCGGTCTTCCCGTTCTCATCAAGGCCAAGGGCAAATGCACAACCGACCACATCTCTGCTGGTGGTCCCTGGTTGAAGTACCGTGGCCATCTTGAAAACATCTCTCAGAACTGTCTTATTGGTGCCATCAACGCTGAGAACGGAGAAGCCAACAAGGTCAAGAACCAGATCACGGGAGAGTATGGTGGTGTTCCTCAGACTGCTGCATATTATCGTGAACGTGGCATCAAATGGGTCGTCATTGGTGACCACAACTATGGTGAAGGTTCTTCTCGTGAACATGCTGCGCTTGAACCCCGCTTCCTCGGTGGTCTTGCTATCATTGTCCGCTCCTTTGCCCGTATCCATGAGACCAACTTGAAGAAGCAGGGTATGCTTGCTTTGACCTTTGCTGATCCCGCCGACTACGACAAAGTCCGTCCTGATGACAAGGTTGATATTCGCGGACTTGAGAGCTTTGCTCCTGGCAAGAATCTGACATTGGTGGCTAACCACGCCGATGGTACCAAAGATGTAAGTGTGCTGGTTTTGTCAGGGATTGAATGAGGTGTCTTATTTCGTTTTCAGGAAATCTCGCTCGCACATTCATTCAATGAGGGTCAAATCGAATGGTTCAAGGCTGGTTCTGCCCTGAACCTCATGGCAGCCAAGGCCAAGTCGGCATAAGCTGGTTGAGACGCTTGACTTATATATGAGTTAATGAGATAGAGAACATCGAGAAGGGCCTCGAGTGTTGGAGTAGCGGAAAATTACTGTTATGGAACTTTTCTTTCTTTTTTTTTCCACATAGTCTTGTATGGTTTTTTTTTCGAGTAGAACGTCTGTTGTAGTATATTACTCTCTAGCCCATGAGACCAAGTTCTCTGGGTGCATACAGGACGTAATATGAATCTAATTTTGACCCTACTGTTAAGTTTGGGCTGGTTGGTGTGTAATATGAGGAGGATGTTTCGGTCTCCAAGGCCTTGAATCTGTAGTATGACAATTGTGTGTGTGATGGCGTGGATTGCCCTACTCTGCCGCTTGTCGCTGGTTGCCTGATGCTAACTGTACAGAATTTGTCTGATTGTCCTTGGCCCTGATCGACCTGATACGACGGCACGGTCTCAACTCCGAGGGAATCGAACGGAAACTCGGAACTCGGAATATGCAACCTAAAGGATCAAAGGCCAGAAGTACTCAGGAAAGCACTTGAGGATGCACAATGTGATCGCCTTCTGCCGAGCAGAAATTCGACGTTCCGGAGACGGATCCGATAAGAACATCCCCGACAGAACCCCAAACCAGCACCCTGCGACCAACCTGACAGATATGCCACATTGACGAAAACCTCCTCAAACTAGATAGCTTAAGAATGAATCAACGGCAAGTGGATCTCGTTTGACAGTGTTCACTCCGAAAGGGTAAAACGGTTTGATGCCATGTGGAGGGTTTGGTTTTTTGTGGATACGAGTAGGTACAATAGATGTTGTAAGGGTTTACACCCTTGTGCTTTGATCTTTGGTCCGGTGGTCAGTTTGTTGGATGCTCTGTTCGGCTGACGTGCGGAGTGTTAGGCTGGTGAGTGGGTTGCCTGGGAATTTACAAGTCCCATAATTGTACGGGGTTGTTGTTCGCGGGCCGGTGTGTGTGTTGGTTGACCATCGGAATGTTCGACCTTGAGGCCTAGACATAAGGCCCTCATCTTGTTGAGAAAGATGACGTCCTATTGAATATGCGGTCGTAGCAGAACTCGCGTCGTACACCAATCGCCCGACAGGTTCCTCTAGACATTCGGTGCATTATCGGCGCCTACGAAGTAGCATTTGACGATGCTGCCAGGAAAATTTTTCCTCAAGGGGTGAAATATCCTCGTGCGGTGGAATATTCGGCAGCAAGAGGGCAAAGAATCTGGTAGAGCACAAGGTACAGTGGTGGAGCACAAGGAAGAAGGGGCACTAAATATTGACCGTGAGAAGGGTGTGGACTGCTATTGGAAATGCTCGATTGGCTCTGTTCCGGAGAGCACTCTGGACGGATGCGCCTCGCGAGGGAGAACGGGCGGATTCGAGTGGGTGCAGCTGGCCGTGCTCTGGCGAAGCCAAGCCGCGCGGGTCATGTGCCATCACTATCAGCCTTTGCTTGCCTCTCCCGCGCCCTTTCCTCGCAGATTCGTGTCTGCCCATAACCGTAGTCGTTCGTATGCCCTCCTGCTTCTATCCTTCCACACGATAGGTATAAATAATCAGCCATGGATCTCCACGATCTCCTCTGCTATTACTTTCCCTTCCCTTCTCTCGCCGTCCTCTTGGCGACTCTGAGGATGTGGATTCACCGTGGTCTTTTGGCTCTGTCCCAGTTTTTGCTCGTTGTCCACTGTGCCCCTCCTGGTTTCCCTACATCTGGCAATGGCTTGTGGTTCACTCAGCCAGGCGTGGTCTGGGCCAAAGATTATCTTCCGGTCGGCAATGGATATCTTGCGGGCATGTTCTACACTTTGACTCCTCTAACAGCATGCTTACCCGATGCCATAGCAATGACTCCCGGTGGAACCCGCCAAGAGACCGTTCAGCTCAACATTGAATCCTTGTGGTCTGGCGGTCCCTTCGAAACTTCCGTACGTCCCTCATCTTGCTAGCGGAGCCTTAGCTGATCTCGGGTAGACGTATAATGGTGGAAACAAACAGCCCAACGAAAGAAATGCCATGGCCCTGGCCTTGCAGGATATCCGCCAGCGCATCTTCCAGAGCCCCACCGGCGACATCGACAGTGAGTTGCCCCTGAACACCATATACTGTTTGGACTCGTTCTGAGCTCGCCCTAAGATGTGACAGTCTTGACAACAGCGGCGGATAATTATGGTGAGTCCAGTGCCCGTGCTATCTTGGGTTTGTGTTGTTGCTAAAAATAAACCCAGGCTCCTTCGCCGGAGCTGGATATTTAATTTCCAATATTGACTTGACTGGTGATATACCCAGCTATGCGAGATACCTTGATATGGACAATGCTGTTGCGAGGACTATTTGGACCCAAAACCATACCACTTTCCAACGGTGCGTAACCATAACTCCTAGGGTGATTGACTGGCTGCTGAGATGGATCCCGACAATAAAGGACCCTTTTCTGTTCTAACCCGACCCGAGCTTGCACACAACACACGACTATCGCCCAACCAAAATCTTCTGCGACTTCTAGTTTGCCCGACCTCTCATTTGTGTTCTCTCGTGGCTTTGAAGATGGGCTTCCCACACCCAATGTTACTTGTTTGACTTCCAATACTTTCCAAGTCCGGGGGTTGGTCAGCGCTGAGAGTATGACGTATGAATTCCTGTTCCAGGCTTTCTCACCAGACGGCAACGTACGTTGTGTTCAGCATTCGCAACAATCTGGTTCATCGCCAAATGCGACTCTCGAAGTCACCGGAGCATCGAAAGAGGCGTGGATAACCTGGGTCGGCGATACCAACTTTAATCAAGACGCAGGCAACGCAACAACCAGCTTCTCATTCCAGGGACCAGATCCGCACGACTCTCTGTTGGCACTTCTCACTAGTACAACTTCTGCACCATCTTTCAACACAATCCTTGATGAACATATTGCCGACTATCAATCTGTTACTACCAAGCCCTTTGCCTTGGACCTAGGACAAACCCCCGACTTTGATACCCCTACTGACGTACTGGTTAGCAAGTATCAGATCGATGCCGTCAATAACAAAGCCGGAAATGTCTACATTGAATGGCTGACATTTAATTTGGGGAGATATATGCTCGCTAGTAGTGCGAGGGGCAAGTTGCCTGCGAATTTGCAAGGCAAATGGGGAGACGGGCTCTCGCAGGCTTGGGGCGCTGGTTCGTTCATTCATCTTGAGTCCAATTCACAGAACTTGAACTGACTTGATGCTCGGGATAATTTAGATTACCGTGAGTTGGTTATTTATAAGGGTTCCCCTGACGAGTCTTCCTGATCTCAGTACTCCAATAGACTCGAATATCAATATTCAAATGAATTATTGGTCAGCGGATATGACGAATCTAGATGTTTCGAAACCATTATTTGAGTACTTCCTGGTATTTACGCGTTCATTCCATCTGATTGAGGGCTTCACTAATACTCTTTTCCAAAGAAAAATTGGGCACCACGGGGCGCGTACACGGCAGAAGTACTTTACAACACCACTCGAGGATGGACAGTGCACAATGAGGTGTGTATTGAGTCACTCTGAATCCGACCTATCCTGACAACTTCTCAGATGAACGTAAGCGGACATCGTTACTGTTCCCCGACCTGCGCTCACTTAACTGTTTAAGATTTTTGGCCATTCTGGTATGAAAGGAGCTGATGGCGGGAACTCGGCGCAATGGGCTGATTATACTGGTTCGGTGGATTGTTTTATGGGTTATTATGACGTTGATCGAGCTTTTCTATCACAGCCGCTAGTGTTTGGATGGTGCGTGTGGAAACCCTGACTCATGGAAGATGATTGCTGACTGCTTCTAGATGCTTCATGTTTGGGACTATTTTGATTATTCCAACGACGTCGCATGGTTTAAATCGGTGGGATGGCCTCTTCTCAAGGTCCGTTTGTAACTTCCTAGGGTTGATTGGGATGCTCCATGCTTATGCCTGTACTACAGGGCGTTGCGTCTTTCCATCTCGACAATATTTTAGAAGATCTTCACTTTAATGACTCTTCTTTGGTCGTTGTTCCTTGTAATTCGCCCGAGCAGGTACCAATTACTTTTGGTATGATTGTAACCCTCCTTGCTGTGATGTGGTTCATCCGACCTTTTTGTTCTAGGGTGCGCTCACGCTCAACAAATTATTTGGCAACTATTCAACGCGATAGAAAAAGGATTTGCTGCTTCTGGGGATACAGACCTCGCGTTCCTCGATGAAGTACGCACTGCTCGAACTAAACTGGATAAAGGCATACGCATTGGTTCCTGGGGCCAGCTCCAGGAGTGGAAGTTTGATCAGGACTCTCCGACGGATACTCATCGTCACTTGTCCCACTTGATAGGTCTCTTCCCGGGATATGCTATTGCTTCGTATGATCCTGACCTTCAAGGTCCGATCGTTGTCAATGGCTCCAAAGTAACATATACCAAGGAACAAGTCATTGACGCTGCTAGGACGAGTTTGATTCATCGTGGAAATGGCACGGGCCCGGATGCGGATTCGGGTTGGGAGAAGGCATGGCGCGCTGCTGCTTATGCTCAGCTTGGAGACGCGAAGACCTTTTATCATATCTTGACGGTATGCATAACATTCCCAAGTTTTGAGCTTTTTCCTGGATTGACGGTCTTTCTTTAGTACTGCATTCAACGGAACTTTGGTCCTAACCTATTTTCGCTGTACAATCCTATGGATCCGAACCCTATTTTCCAAATTGATGCTAATCTGGCTTATCCAGCTGCGTTGATGGTATGTTTCTGAATGTTTAGCGTTAATGTGACAGTGTCTCATCGCAACTCGTAGAATGCGCTTCTTCAAGCACCGGATGTCCCGACACTTTCTACTCCGATCACTATTACTCTCCTCCCTGCTCTTCCTGCAGCGTGGTCGAATGGATCTATTAGGGGTGGTCGTGTTCGCGGAGGGATCACTGTTGATCTTACGTGGAAGAGGGGGAAGGCGACTAGAGCCCAGATTACTGTGGATCAGAATGCTGTTCCGAGGAAAGTGAGAGTTGTTTATGGGGATAAGGTGGTGGATAGCTTTACGACGGCTCCTGGGATGACTAGATCTGTTAAGAAGTTGTAGAGTATTATTATTGTGTATATGGCAATGTGTAGGATGTATACATTACAGAGTGTTGTATATTAATACTGCTGGCATATTATGTGAAATCACCTTGCAATCGACTTGTCCGTGCCTCTGCTTAAGGATGCTGGGAATGATAGGTGAGTGCTGGTGAAAGCTCAGACACCACAATGGTTAAAGTATGTCTGGGACCATATAAATTTGACTCGAAATTCTGCTAGATGTTTTTCGGCACTGTATAATGGACACGAGAAGGAGCATGGACGATCCTATGAACGTTATCCAATCAACTTGTAGAAACTCAACAAGACTTTTCCGGCCGCAATTCCTACTGTGGTCACTGGTCCGGATGTGGGTTCAGAACACAAAAATGTTCGGCTTCACATGCAGGAAAGCGCTCTGTTCCATTAATGTATTCTCGGTGATATACACGGTAGGAAAAGTGCCGAGTGCTATTAGACTGGACATTCCTCGGTCTTGGAGGAAGGAGGAAGAAGGGCGCAGTGAATCGTATTGTATCCGACAGCATTCAAATTCCGAAGGTCTTCTCTTCATCACGTATGCCAGGGGCCCATGGGGAAACTTCACTCTGATACATGTCAGATCGTAGAACGAGTTACATTGGGGGTTTTACGATGCCGGCGCTGATCTTGTAGTACACAATTGATGCATCTTCAGAAGTGGTGGCAAGATAGATCTCTGAAGGTTTTCCAAGTGAAGTAAATGCGTCGTTCAATCTTTTTTTTTTTTTGTCAATTGACCTCTAAACGAGAAAGGATCTAGTACCCATGACTTACAGTTGTGTTGAAAGTTTCTCGGATAGAGCGCATGGGATGACTACCATGTCTACATTCTAAATATGATTTTTCGTTATGAGTGAAGCTGGCGCGCGGACACGGCAAAAGAAGACTCACAGAGTTCTTTTTCCGGCCTTTGATTGCACATCTAGCGCATTTCTTAAGATCTACGACTTCTACGTTCGTCCATTCTTGTGCTGAGGGCATGTGAGTAAAAACAAAACTGAATGAAAGTGAGGCTAGCTCATACCATAAATGATGTCGTTATAGGCCTGGAAAAGGGACCCAGCGACCCTTGGATATTTGGCCATCGAGGGTTCGAGCACAGAGTACTGGTTGTGGTTAGATTATACCAGAGCATCGTAGGGTCCTCGTACAGAAGGGTGTTGGTTCATGGTTTGATGGAACAAATGAAACAAATTGCGCGTGACCGTTGAATGTCGTTCTCTAAGACTCTGAACACCTTTTTGATTGCCTTTCTTTTCTTTATTTTTTATTAGACCAGACGAACGGCCTATTCATTGTAATATACACTGTAATTTGTACACTCTTTGGAACCCATCGGTATTAAATATACCACCCAGCAAATTGTAGATCATACAAATTTCATGACTTTCTCGAATTCCTCGCCTCTCTCGTATTTTACGTGATTTCATTACTATTTTGTGCCCAATTTAACGGAAGGTCGCGACAGCACATCCTGCTTGTAAAAATGTTTGATAATCGCGTCGGTATGTGTGATCGTCAGATTGGTCAATGGATGTGTTGCATTCTGTAACGCAATGTCAGTTCACAAATCATGCTCGGGACAAAAAAAAATATGACGTACGAGGCGATTCGAGCTGCTTGGCCCGATGATTCTGGATGTGCCTTCTTCTTCTGTCCAACTACCCAATTCAGCGAACACGGCTTTCCGGAGCGCGTT
The DNA here is from genome assembly GCA_029719445.1 of Agaricus blazei. Lineage (NCBI taxonomy): Eukaryota > Fungi > Basidiomycota > Agaricomycetes > Agaricales > Agaricaceae > Agaricus > Agaricus blazei. The sequence goes on from SSNC01000010.1 coordinate 1,437,725, forward strand.
GTTGGGTAAGTCTGGCAAAAAAAAAAAAAGGTCAGAGCGAAGGTAGTTGTACAGAAATGAATGAGTTACCATCATCTTTCCAGGCTGCTACAGTATTGGTCCTCCGTGCATGGGACGAATAGACATGGTGTTGAGCTGCTGATAAGCCTGAAAGGCAATACAGAGTGTGATACAAGTCTGCATTCCTGGGATAAAATAAGTCTTTGAGCCAAGTTCGGGCGGAATGCAGATGGCTTACTTTGGAGGTTTATCTCTTAGTCCTCCAGCTGGATGCTGGCCGGCGAGGAGAATATACTCCTGCAAAGCTTTCCGACTGAACAAAGACTCATCGATATCATCCCAACTCTCCTGCTGCTCCTCCTTAGAATGATCTGGGGCCCGATCAGCGTCGACGACTTCGTCAGCTTCGACATCCTTCGCCGTAAGATTCTGTAAACCACCAACACCGAGTGATTCCAACAAAGCAAATGACCCTCCACACCACCACGAATAACACCCGTCAACCAACTTGTTTGTTCGGCCTCTAAATCCTCCCAGCTCAATCTCAGAGCCTTGCATATTCACCAGCCATCTAGTGAGTTTCTTGATATTTATTTGTGGACGTTGTGTTGTCAGTTCGTTGCTCCATTGCCCTTGTTCCGGAGCTTGTCCCGAGTCTGTATCAGCGCGATGGATGGTATTCGGATCAAGGTTTAGGTAGTTTTGCAGAAGGATCCAACTCGCCAATGCACAAAAAGTGTATCCACCGTGCGCTTCACCAAGATTAGGTTTTGGAGCGCGAAGGACTCTATCGGTCTCAATGGAGTAGAAGGGATGCGAAGCTGATGAAAAACCGCCTTCATACGTCTGGCATGACGCCAAGAACGTCGCTGTGCCTTCCACAAGCTCCGGCGTCATGATGTTCAGGAGGGAGGCTGTCACGAGCAGACAATAGATACCGCTGCATCGTCGTTGAATATAGAATTCGAACATCAGTAGCTGAAATACCGCACCGAACATCAACTTCCATGTGCTCTGCCACGCGGAATGAACCATCTGGCTGTTTTAGCGACATAAAAAAGTCGTAAAGCTTTTTCCTGTAAAAGTATGGTTAGTCGAATATTCCAAATGAGCGAGATGAATGTTATCATACCGATCTACCTCATCCCATCCACCTCCAGGTCCAGGTTGTCCTACAATGGCCAAAGCACAGACAGCGGCGTATGTCGGTAATAAATGCGGTGACTGCCCTGGTCCACCTGCAAACCCTCCTTCAGGATGTTGCCACGACATGATCTTGGATATCGACCTTGCAGGTTGTCAAGGACTATTGAGCACGCAGTAAATTGTTCCATACCGTTGCCGGTTACCCATATCCAAGCTGACTTGCATAACACTGAAGGCCTGCAGTGTCCAAAACAACAGCCAAGGCTGACTAGCATCTTGTGAGAGGTACCGTGCAGGGAATCCTTGCATCATATTCCTAGCCAGATACTGTAAATGAGTATTCTTCTGCAAGGTTGGCTCTATAGAAGCGTTTCAACACAGTGATCATGACTAGGTACTGAGAAATGATCTATTGACACACCGCCGTCGGATATTCCATGTTCAAGAATAATGTTTTCAGTATCTTGCTGAATTCTAGAGGTCGACGTGTGGTAGTCATCGACCGGAGTGCGTTTGTGGTTTGACCGGAGTGAGTGGGGTTGAGAGGTCATGGTGGTTGCAAGAACAATTGGTCATTTCCATTACGTCATTACAACATATCACATCATGAGATTAGTCCCTCCAGTTGTGCCCCAACGACAATCCCCTCCCCAATCTCACTCTCGAAGATACCATCCTTCTCCTTCCTACCGTTCTTCCAATTCTGTACCAGTTTCATACCCTCCACCGCGGCTATGGTCTCATCTGCTGTTCCAACCGTTATATGCAGCCTGTTCCTAGTGGCAACCGGTAACATGTCCATAAAACTATTTCCTTCTTTTGCGCCCGCTTGTTCAATATTCTCGACCGTCAGTACCATGACCCTTTCATCCCATAATAGCTTTCCAATTGTAACTTTGAACTCGGATGGAGAGGTTGATGCGGCCACTGACTTTGATAGGTCCCACAAATCCTGTGCTTGTGGCAATTCCTTCTGGTGCACGAGCGTGATATGTGGTTGCTTTACTACCCTTCCCGCCTTCTTCAACATTTCCCACAATTCTACTCCGGAGCTCGAGCTGCCATTCGAAACGTCGGTGAACACTCGATTCACCGTTTTCTCCAGCTCGATGTCCGGTAGTAGTCCATAATATCTTGGTGCTCGGTCCTTTGTTGTCTTCTGGGACGCCTGCTTCGGTGGATTGAAGTTTTTGCTGCTCTTCTCGGCCTTGTATTCCTTTACGTATTCCAAGGCCTCTCTGATCATCTCTTCGCTTGGTTTCGCGTCTCCCAACAGTCCGTCCTCACCTCCGATTAACTTCCACAATCCATCCACGGCACATTTCACCATGGATGCTAAATCATCTTCAATCTCTATATCAATGGATTCGTCGACTTCATTAGCAGTTAATGCTTCAGAAGTTCTCAGGAACATCCATAAAACATCTTCGTGATGAGTACGAGATGAATCGCCTGGTGTAAGAGTTTGGTGATTTGCTCCACGATCGACAATACGATCGGAACAGATTTGATGGACGATTGCCGGCGGTTTGTCGGTTGGCGACCAATTTAGGGCGATCAGATGCGCAGGTGGGTTGAATTTCTGGGCGATCTCGCGGAGTTGTTGACGGTGTTGCCGGAGATGATTATTCCTATCACACGGCTGAGTTGACGGTTGAACAGATCGAAAGATTAGACGTACTTGTCTGCGATGACAACAGCGTGCTTATTTAACAAGTCTTTGACGTTTTTGAGGAATACTGGAGCAGCTTTCTTAACCGTTACATTGTCGCTTTGGGTATGTCCAAAGTTGAACAAATGAGTTAATGCAACCCCAACAGACGTTTTTCCTGAACACAAAGTAAGCACCTGAAAGCAGAAGGCAACACTTCAAACACACCACATCCGGGAACAGCAACGGGTACGATGATCACCCGATCATTTGCAGAGCGAATTAAACGGTGATCACCCTCTCCGACCTTTCCGCCAATCTGGTGCTGTTCGTACCATTTCAAAAATCTCTCCCTCGTAGCGATAATTCCATGCCCCTTTGTATATCCATCAAATTGCTTTCGATCTTTACGAATCTCTTCAATGACCCAATTAACGTACACCTGTGTCTCCTTCCTTTTCATCTTTCCTTTGGGTAAACTAGAAGCCTGGAGGGTACTTTTGGACGAGAGTAACTTTTTGGTCATTTCACGCCAATCTCGATACATCATATAAGGTTCATCGAACTTGATTTTGAAAAAGAATGAAGACCCGGAAGAGTAAGGAAAATGTCCTTTGGCGGTTTTGTTGCGCTTGGTGACGTGTGTACGGACGACGAATCCTTCCACAGCTTCACCCTCCCATTCGCCGATTTCACCTATATGTGAGGTAAATTCTCGTACTTCTTGAATGGAATTGACAATATGAGTGCGAGTTTTGATAAAACCCCATTCTTCTGCAAATCTGTCTACTACGTCGTGTGGCATGGTATTGAAATCTTTGGTAGCTACGTTGAGCCCATGAAGGTGGAGGCCGGTGCGTTCTGGCGGATAGGCAAGGACGTGTTCTTCAAAAGAATCGTCACACAACTAAGAGAATGAGGTTCGTTTCATATCGATTATAACTAGTGACGAACCTCGGCAATCGCTGTCCAGTTTTCTTCCCAAAGTCGTGCTGCGAATTCTTCTTCTGTCCTACCCCTTTCCCCCAAATAGCGCCTCAACCACCGTTCGCCAGCTTGAGCATGACTGACTTCAGCGTTCCCAACGGGACCGAGGGAGTGTTTGGATGTAACGAGAAGCTTCTTGGGTGTCAGGGCTGCGATGAAAATGATGCATCCGTTCGATTTGAGAGAAAGTGTATACGGCGGAGCGGTATTGGACTCTATGGCATCCCACTGATCTCATGATTAGGCGAGATGCATATTATTGGCGCGAAAGTTTCACGTACATTCGTCCACGGCACTTCACCGATATTGAAAAACTTGTCGTAACCCCGAACTACAATTCTATGTTGTACGCCATGTTCAATTTTCGAGGCCTCCGTGGTGAATAGCCCACGAGCAAGGGTCGGAAACGGAGAAGGAACGTCATAGTACTTGAACTCATTCATTTTCCAACTTGTAACAAGGATATCGGGTTCGCCGGGTGCAGGATAAACTGAGGATTTGACGAGCTTCGGCGAGCTCTTTTCGATGGCCCGCAGTTCAGAAATAAGCTCAGAGTCTTCAAGTAAGAAAGTTGGAGGCATTGTCGAGAAGGAGTGTTGGAGAGTAGAAGGGCACAGATGACAGTCACTTAATCATGATATCAGTACAGAGCCAACTGACTCACTCGCAAACAGCCTAACTATAATCATTATCTTATCTTATCTTTTCACTGGCACTCAGTACATCCACCGGTTACCATTAGTACAAGTAGAAACAATTGATAGTGTACAGATAATGACACATAGTACATCAAACTGCGGAGAGCTCCCGGTCGCTCTTCGTGCGCATCAATGTATCGTCAGAATATCCTACCACCTCAGATTTTTTTGTGGCATTCCCAAGGGAACGCCCGCCGGTCGTATTTGATCCATCGGACGCCTCGAATGTACTCAGCTCATTTGCGAACCCCCCTCCTGGTTGACCACCAATAGATTTCACATGGACAGCAGCAGCAGATCCCTGAATTGTATCGGGATCAATGGCAATCCCAAGTCCAATACGGACAATGATGATCGAAAAGACGATTCCCTATATTCGGTACTTAATCAGCAGGGTGCAAGCATTTTATCAATCTTTTTCTTACAATAGTTGAAGAAAGCTGTGAGTTAAACATCAGCACAACTGAGAACAGGGATGAGAAATATGTCACTCACAGCATCGACAATAACATATTGGAACCAAGATTTCTGGCCGTAAAGAATGAGAAGAGCGATCAACATGCTTGAGTAAATGGCCCCTGATTCGATGACAACACGGGCGATCGGATGAAGGCTGCTCATGCGCGAGCCATGGCGCACACTCTGGTCATTGAGGTACCATATTCTCGAAGCGATCATTACTGATATGACTTGAGTCTCTTACCCAATTCAATGAACAGCAGCAGCTTACAGGTGCAAGTAGTACTTGTTGTAAGGGTGAACGCGAAAAAGGTTGAGATCCAGCGACCGAGTAGTTCAATGAACACCAGCGAGCCGTCGCTGGATCGGCCCATTGTGACAAGGATACCAATACCGGAAACTGCAAGAGAGTAAGACTGGGTTGAAACCAAAGAAAAGAAACGCTTACCTAGGCTAGCAACGTAGACTGTACATGGGAATAGGATAAACACAGTGCGCTTGCTCCAGACGATATAACAACGGTAAATCTGCAGAACACGTCTCAGTGGATCATTCTTTGCGTATAACCATTGCGTACGTACGGCTACCGCATCACCAACAAAAGTCTGTACAATATAAAGTGCACTCCCGAATATTTGCGTGAATTCGGCTAGGACGTTGTAGTATTCTTCAGTATGGCCTTCATGAACGACGAATCCCCTAATGATCCTGGTAAAGTTGACGGCCAGTTGCTGCGTGGGCGTGATTACATGATGAGAACAATACGGATGATAACTTCATTAATAGAGTCGGGCTTACGGTGGAGGCTAGCACAAACATGACAACCGCCGCGAGGAGCATGGGTTTATTCAGAGGACGTCCGTTCGGCCGACGATAAACTAACGTCCAGTAGGTGAGCACGAACATAACTGCAAAACCGCCTGACGAGAAACATCTATAAATCACACTAGCCTCGGTTAGAATCGACGGAAATTCTTACCCCAGAGGCATGATTGCACAAAAATGGCTACCAATTTAGACTTTAGAAGGGAAGCCATAGTCAGTGTTTATAGACAACGCCGGTGCTTCGTAAAAGACAGACCTCGTTCTCAGTAACGGCCATTCTTGTTGGACGGGTGCTATCCGAGTGGTGTGTTCGTAACCTGCGCTTTTTAAGGGTATCCCGTCAACCACATGCAGGGAACCCGATTCTAAAAATCTTCACCAATCAAAACCCATCAGGAAAAGATCATGGAACCATATTTAAATAGCACCGAAAACCATTCTATAAATCGAAGGTGAGAGAACAGACCAATCACAGTTAGACAACTTCGAAGGGCATCACACGACAAAAACGTTTACAAATTCACACACCTGAACCTTGGCACAGTGTCATCATCTTCTATCAAACCCGAACTTTAAGTGTGACGACTTCTCGAAGCTGTTTTTAGATTATATCTCTCAGTACCAGTCTGAAGGTTCCACTGCGTGTGTACGTGTGCTAGTTCCTTGTGCCTTATCCTCCGGGACTAAAAGCCTATTTCCTGTTGCCCGGGGAACAATCTTCGCTCAGAGTGTGTTCTCAAACAATTTTCGAAGCTTGTTACGAGAATATAGCACAACATTCATACGGGCATGATACCACCCGATTGAAATTTCCAGCCTAATTGCTGGTATGTCCAGCCAAAACACGAGCCCCCTAATTCAGGGGAATGGAATCCACAGACTGAATGATGCATCCCAGGCTTCAAATGAATCTTGTCCAGTGTCATCATATCGGTGTCTGTCAATTTAACAATCTACCAGAATCCTCAACGGTGAAGCGACTTGAGTGTGATAATAAGCCTAGCTTACCGACATGTTTTCGGCGAGCCGAGCCTCGTGTTCAGATTTCGGTACCACGGCCGTGCCTCGCTGAACTGCCCAACTCAGGATGACTTGAGCAGCAGAAACATTCAAACGTTTTGAGATAGTTTGTATGTCGTGGTCATTCGCAAACTTGTGTTTGCCTACTGGCGAGTAGGCTACCAGAAGAATCCCTCTCTCGCGACAAAGCTCGAGTAGCCTGTGCTGCGGCAAACATGGATGTGCCTCAACTTGATTGACGGCTGGAACGACGGTTGTTCTAGGATGATCCAAAAGAGAGGTAAGGTGTTTCTCAGACAGATTGGATACCCCAATTGCCTTTGTTTTCCCTTGAAGCAAAGGAAACAATCAATCAGTATCATGAGGTCTCGCTGATTTAATCTGATGCTACCTGTCTTCAGAACTTCCTGCAGTGCCCACCAAGTTTCAAGGAAAGTTGGACTTTCACCCGGTGGGACCGCGGAACCTAAGATAGAGTGTAGATTTGAGATGGGTGTATAAGTGATGTATGGAATGCTCTACCGTCAGCTCGTAAAGCCATAGGCCAATGCATGAGGTACAGATCGACATAGTCCAACTGCAGCTTACTGAGACTCGTCTCGAGTGCACTCAATGGGTCCCAGTGGTCCTCGCTCCTGTAGGAGGGCTTAATCTCGGGGATCTCTTCTCGAAGTACGTAAGACTTACGCGAGCTTTGTTGTGACATATATTTCGGATCGAGCTATACCCGATTCACGAATCCCTTGGCCTACCGAAACTTCGTCACCTACTCTCGTGATGAAACGCAGCACAATCATTGATAACCAAAGATAACTCTACCGTAGTTCGCGGCCTATTAGTCCTCAAAATTTTCGTTATTCTCCTCAACACAGAATGACACCTGATGATTTACCGTGTCTATATGACGGTATCCCAACTTGATTGCTGCTTTGACCATATTCACTACGTGGGGACCTTCGCCCTGTCGGCCCATCCAACATCTGGTCTGTAGTTGCAGCATTCTGCGAGGGAAGGAGGGGTGGCGCGCGCCGGAACTCAGTCACTCACCCGACTCCAACGGCACTGAGGACGTCACCGTTATTAAGATTAAAGGCCTTTATCGGTTCAGCATCCATGGTGCATGTGGGCTAGAAGGGAATATCAAGAGATCGAGACAGTACTTAAGGGGTAAGAATAGATGTCTGAGCCGAATAAGCCGAGAGATGACATTTGAAATTCCGACCCCTAAGATTCAAGATCCGCAGGCGAACCTTCCTGATATGTCTGTCGGCTCATTGGGCTTGATTCTTGAGAAACAGGAGCCACCATGGTCGACTTCTCCCATCGATCCTCTCGCCATGTCAAAACCACCGACCATCCTCCAGAAGATCTATGCTCAGCGGGCTCAAGATGTCGAAGCAGCAAAGCAAGTTCCAGGCACAACGCCTGAAGACATAGCCCGGCTCCTCTCCATGCATCTGGCTCCCCCCCTTATTCCTTTTGTCAGTCGCTTGAAGAAAAATCCCAGCGATGCCACTGCTAGCGTGTCCCTCATGGCAGAGATAAAACGTGCATCTCCCTCTAAAGGCGACATATCTCTTACAACGCCCGTCGCTGAGCAGGCTTTGACATATGCTTTGGCTGGTGCCTCCGTCATCTCAGTTCTCACGGAGCCCCACTGGTTTAAAGGATCACTCCATGACATGCTCATGGTTCGTCAGTCCTTGTCGTCGGTTCCAAATCGGCCCGCTATTCTGCGCAAGGAATTTATTCTAGACGAGTATCAGATCGCAGAAGCAAGATTATACGGCGCTGACACAGTGCTTCTAATCGTTGCAATGATGAACGACGAGTTGCTCGTTCGGCTCTACAATTATTCCCGCAGTCTTGGGATGGAGCCTCTCGTGGAGGTAAATAATGCTGATGAAATGCGCCGTGCTCTCAACATCGGGGCCAAAGTCATCGGTGTCAACAACAGGAATCTTCATGATTTCAATGTCGATATGGGAACCACGTCACGTCTTGTCGACATGGTGAAGGATAGGGATGTCATTCTCTGTGCTTTGAGTGGTATCTCAACCCCTCAGGACGTTCGTACTTATAAGGATCAGGGTGTCAAGGCAGTATTAGTGGGCGAGAGTTTAATGCGAGCCAAAGATACGGCTGCTTTCATTAGAGAACTTCTTGACTGGCCCGACGTTTCACACGCAGATGCCCAACGTGCACCTATAGTCAAGGCTACTGGAGTCGTTAACCCAAGCCAAGCACAGAAACTCGCTGGAGCTGGCGCATCCATGCTTGGATTAGTATTTGATCCTACCCTAGCAAATTCGATATTACTCGAAGATGCTCAAGCTATTCGAAAGGTCTTCCCTAGATCAATCGCCAACTCGGCATCACATGTTTCTTCCCAGCAAACAAACGTTCCATGGTTCCACTCTCACCTTTCAACAATCCTTTCCCAGTCTTCCGGGCAGCAACCGCTTCTTGTCGGACACTTCACCACTCATCCCTCCCACACACTGACATTCATCCTTGAGACCATTGTTGGTGCTTCACTCGATCTCGTTCAATTTGACGGTGCGCTCCCGGCTGAATGGGCACAATTCATACCGGTCCCTGTTATTCGGCGTTTTGCCTCGCCGGTCTCCGCCGCCGACAAAGCGGCAAACGGAGTTACGCATGACCGTCTTACAACAACTGCTACCATTGTTCAGGGGATAAATGACGCCAGCCAGATCAATCGGCCTGGGCTGCACTCCCTAGCCGTGATTGACCTCACAGTTTGCAATGGCTCTACCTCTTTCTACGTTCCATCCAGGAATGAATCTACCCCTGGCCAACAAACCGCTTCCGACGTCGTTCCAGACACCGTCTTCAACATATCACTCAAAAGCCAAGGCGTTAGTGCAAAGCCAGCACTCAAAGGTGTAGTTGGTACGAAAAATATCGTTTCTGCCGGAGAATTAGGCGGAAAGTGGTCTATGCCAATCTTGATTACTGCTGGGCGAGAGAAAATTGGTGCCGAAGTCGTGAAGGAGACTGGTGCCTGGGGTGTTGACATCGAGGTTGACTCGGATGAAAAAGAGCTAGAGGATTATATCCAGAGTTTGCGAGCCTAGGTCGTCTGTGACTCGAGTCGATTAGAATGATTGGTATAGAAGGAAAGGGCACGCCAATTAATGTACTTCTATTTGATTTGTAAAGTAGAACCATTTCATTAGAAGTCATCTTCATTCTTCACTCGCACATACAATTCTGATTGCCGTATTAACCTCAGGTTACGACAGCACCTCAGGTTCACTGTATTCAAGCAAACAAATCGAAAGGGACGACCGTGTGAAATGACGTTTTCGAAATGATTTAAACACCTCGTTTACTTCTGAGTCTCGTCATGCAGGCAGTTGTTGTAGAACCCGCTCACATCCACTTTTTCTTACGTGCCTCACTGCGACGACTACATGCTTCCGCCACTCAGTACACAGCTCAAACTCCAGCTCATAGACCTTGCTAGAGAGCTCGGCCTAGCTGACAATGGCAGAGTGGCAGACCTACGGCTACGTATTCGGGACCACTTGACTAGAAATCCAAAGCTCCTCGCAAGACAGCGATATGCTAACCTCCTTCCGAACTGTTATTTACCCCCACCTCAACCCCCACCCCCTACGACTAACCTCCAACCGACACACACTAGCCCAGACTCGGAGGCTTCCAACGAGAGTGAGTCTTTCTCCTTTCCCGTCTGTCTCTGTTCCGGACATCCTGCATCATCATCCCGTACACACTTAATTGTCACACACATTCGGTTGTGTATAGACATGTTATGCCGTATGCTCGCCGTTTTTGTTTCCACGCGTCATTCGGTATACACACACAGGCATATAAAGCCTTGCGCACTCACCGTTACATTTGCATATTGTGCTTCGCTCAGGGTTATACGTCTTAACCTGAGATTACCCGTTGCACATCAGGCCGCGCGCAGGCATCTAGCGCCTTTACATATTGCTCGAGTCTGAGTCGCTGCGTTGGACCTACTTTGATTCACTATTACTACATCCTTCGTGTTTTCACTATTTATTGACGTTCATTTTCCGTGCACATAGTTGTCGACCGACGCCGTGCTTTCAGGGATGGAACATCATGTACCATCGTTGCCCAGACTGCCAAAGGTCGACCAAGGATGATACCTGGCTGCGCCCCTGTGTACCAACTCTTCACCATACCTGAGGTCGTACAGAAGGAAGTCATCAGAGGGTGGCTTGAGCACATACCGTTCACGTACCTCACAGACCGGTTCTGTTTACTTGACGGCAACGATCAGAAAATCAATCGCGAGTTGAAGATGAATGAGCACAACCAACTCATAGTGGAAACCTGTCTGCTTAACTGCGACCCAAAGGAATACAAACTTTCATACGAAGATTGGTCCGAGGCTTCCTCTCGTTTTTTGGATCTCTTGCAGACTTATCAACCCGCTCTACATGATCCTTGGGAATCTCACTTCGATCGCATTCGTGACGCCCCCGATCGCTCGTTCAACTGGTCAACGTGGCTCCGTTATGATATATATATTCGGCGGCAGTCGAAACATGAAGATATTGATCCAAGAATCTTTCACCGACAAGTTTGGTTGGGCATAAGAATGGAATTAATCAAGAATATATCCTCTCGGCCAGGTTCTCACAATCCATACGACGGTCGAAATAGACAGAGACCCTCTCGTCGCTGCCTCAGGTGTGGTGGTCCCCACTCGGCAAGAGGTTGCGCCTCGCACACATTGTTCAACGGATTACCTGTGGTCATACTTCCCCAGGAGGACTGTGATGTAGATGGTAATCGATACTGTCTATCCTTCAATGGATCTACTGGGTGCACCGACACTAGTTGCCATAAAGGTCTTCACTGGTGTTCCCTGTGCAAAGGGATGGAGCATAATGCCCAGTCATGCCCTTTCGTCTGATTCCATCATCGGCCTCCGCCTCACTCTAGAATGGATTCTTCAGAACTGTATTCCTCATCTCTTCGGACGTACCATATAGCGACCATTTTGGCTTTAACAAGAAACTCCCAGCTCCCCACACTACTTATAAACCTCCTAATTATAGGTTCACGATAATAATAACCACCAGTATACGTACACTGGATCTCCAAGAAGATTAATATGACTTGCCTCTGCCCCCTTCTGTAATCCCGTTCGCAGTCGTTCTCACCTTTCACCCTTCTCGTTCACCTTTCACGATAGACATTATGCCCTTGCAGACGAACCCATTTTCAATCACTACCAGGACTATTCCAAACTTGCTTGCCATTCCTTCTGCGTTGCAGGAACTATACACTGCCCATCTTTCTGACTCTCACCAAATGTCCTCGAGGCCATAGGGATGTTGGTATCCGACAGCTTTCCGCGCTATTGGACACCTACCAGACTTATCACTTTCATCTATACCGATCATATCTTCCTATGTCATTTCAAATATGCGATATCTCACTCGTGTCACCTTTCAGACGGGTGGACCCTCCTTTGGAACACGTTGGCTGTGCTCTGCCTTTCGCTTTCGGCGACCTGGCTACGTTTAAACCCCGTACTTACCATCTGGATGACTCCAGACGTTGATCGTATCCTGGGCCTTCCATTCCACCCCATTGACATTGCCTATAGTTTTCATCCATTTCTAGAATTTCTACATCCAAATCTACGAATATATCCGGTTACCCAAGAGGATTCGTGAACTAGTTGTTCTATTAGTTATCAAAAGAGGTTCTAGAGCTGGTGTCGTGAGCATCAAGTCCACGAGGGCGTCCAAGAATTGATACTGTCGCGTCTCAGATTGAGAAATGACCGCCAATCAGCTCCTCTTTCAACATAATTTATACGAGAGTTCCACAAACTAAATAATACACTAGGTGTATGGTGCTTACCAGAAAAATCAGCGCTGAGATCTACCAGACCAGTGGGTTCGGTATTGTCTTATGCACCTGGTATCAGTTTGATGGAATGAGAGGGGTTTAATAAGTCGTTAGCTGAAACGCTCGGAGCCTGTCCTGAGAGTCACAGTAATGATACGTGCTTATATACAATTGAATTTATCCTAGTCAGGTCACTTCAGGTGGGGTTTCTAGTAAACGAATTTTCTTATGGCTGTGCGATAAGAGCAGTATGACCGTCTTCGATTACGACATTGGAACCCGGGAATTAGAGTACATTGTTTGAAAGTGGGTAAGCCGCCCAGCTATTGAAACACGCTGCTGGTCCATCAACCCCATGGTACGGTCGTGAAACAGTGTATGATTATCTTGCTGGAGGCACCATTAAGGTTATTGGAGCAGTTCATTCCGAGATTTCGACCCTGTCGGAATGCCAGGTTCTGCATTTGACAGCATGATGGGTGCCGACATCATGTACCCTGATCAAACTTACATGCTCCCTCGTGATTCGAGGAACCAATTGCAGTAAGGGACTGCCTGAATGCTTGTCAAATATTACCGTTAGTTGGACCAAAACGTTGGAAATTGATGAAGTTTGAACATGTCGTTATTTGGTTCAGTCGATCAAAATTCGATTAGCTTTTCGCCCACAATAAACAAGTTTCTGGGAGCTTTACCCCGTTCACAAACATGCGCACCGACTGATGTGTGCTCAGTGCTCAGCTGGGAACTGGAAGACGGATATAGGGGACACGTGACGAGACCCAGGGTGGGGGAGGGGAGGTGATGATGGCTGGACGGCGGACCAACGCACACCCACCATGTCTTCGGGCACCAGGTCTCTGGCAAAACTCACCTCGCTCTCGACGCAGACCCTGTCGCTTCTGCTGGAGCGACAGCGCCTGCAGTCATTCCCCTCGGCCTCTCTCAACCCCACCGCGCAGCCCAAGAATGCTCATGCGGCCCAAATTTCCAAGAACCTGCAGCAGCTCAGGACGGGCATCCTGGAGATGGAGGAGAGGGATGGGAGGACAGAGGCGGTGTCGCTGCTGCGAGGGCAGTACGAGCGTATGAGAGGTATGCTGGGTAACGACTCGGGCGAGATAGACGTTGGGAGGTACGGTGCTCGTTGAACTTGGCAGGCTGCAACCCTCAGGCTTCCTCAACCTTTCAATCTAGTTTGGACCCTCCCGCCTCATCAGCGTCCTCGAGTACGGACACGCTCCCGCGAGCACCCTCCCCACCCATGGTCCTGCCCCAACACCTCCCCGGAAAAACAGCGGGGAATTCAGTTATACCCCTTACAGGGATGATCCGGTGGACGATGCAGGAGTGATGCTACAGCAGCGGCTGATGATGGATGGTAATGGCCTCTCTGTCTTTGTCCCCCTTTCGAGTCTCTCATCCCGGCCCACAGAACAAGACAGTCATCTAGACCAGCTCTCTCAGTCGATCACCCGGCAACACCATATATCCGTGCAGATCAACGACGAGCTGGATGTGCACAGCGGGCTGCTGGAGGAGTTGGACACGGACATTGACCGGACGCATTCGCGGCTGGGAAGTGCGCGGAGACGGCTGGACCGGGTGGCCCGGGGGGCGAAGGAAAACAGTGAGTGGCTGTTTGCTGTCTGTCCGGCGACGACTGACGCGCTGCGCAGGCTCTGCGGTGGCGATTGGGCTGATCATCTTTGTGTTGTTGATTCTGATCATTGTATTTAAGACCTAAGTAGCTTTAATATATACACGTGACTTTCTCTGCTATGAAGGTGTCTGCAGTCGTCCAGGAGGCCGCTCTCCTCGACGATCTCCTCAATGTCCTCCTGGTGCGCATAAGTGTATTCTAACCCTCGTCCTCGCCCTCAACGACCCAAGGGCATTCCAGGCACCTATCTCACCCTCGACAACGACGATGACGACGACCCCCTCCGCGGCACCCGTTTCGCCGTCTCCTCGTCCATCGGTTCGCGTCTCTCGTTCAGCCGTGAATTCAGCTCACACGCGACCTTTGTAGACTCGTCCCTGCGAGATTTGGTAGAACGGATACTGCCTCTCGGCACGTACTACACTGCAATATCTGCGTTTATCGACCGTCGGAGTCATCTGGAATGTGGCCTCGTCAACCACGCCCTCTGTGCCGCCATCCGTGACATGCTCAAGGTCCGTCGCTGCTGCATTTGCTCGTTTTCGTGTCATGACGCGTACGAACCAGGATTATCAGACTCTGCTTTCCCAACTCGAGCATGCCTTCAACACCTCTCCCCAATTCTCTCTCCAGAAACTCTGGTTCTACGTCCACCCAACCATCCACACCCTCTCGCTCATCTACCAACTCACTCTCGAACTCGCCACAGCAGATCAAGTCGACTCTGCCTCTCTTTCCTCCTCCGACTCTGATATCGACCCCGAAGACGAGGCCCGCAACGAAGCTCTGGGCCTCGGTGGCGCAAAATTACGCGCTGTGCTCTCCGAGATCACAAAAAATAACAGCGGATCAAGTGGAATCCCTGTCAAGGGTGGCGAAGTCTTGGCCATCATACATGATCGGATGCAAAATATGAGTGGTGACCCCACTGCCACTGCTATATACGGCCGACTCTTGAAAGCCGCAGGCAAGCCTTATGTTGGTATGATCCAGGACTGGGTCACTACCGGAAAACTGGTCGATCCGTATGAAGAACTCTTGGTCAAAGAAAGCAAGTTTATCAATCGGGGAATCCTCGAGGTCGATTACACGGACGAATATTGGGAGAGGCGATATACAGTAAGCAAATAGAACTCTATCCCCTAGTTTTTTTTATATACTGGGAACGACAGCTGCGTGATGGCTCAACGTCCGCCTCGTCAAAACGCTCACAAGCTGGAGTGCCTCCACCCCGACCGAGTGGACGCTTGCCCGGAGGTGCTTGTATACCGCCCCTCTTGGAAGGGTGGAAACATAAGATCTTATTGGCTGGCAAGTATCTCAATGTGATACGAGAGTGCGGCATTGAGTTGAAGCCGGAGGAGCGCCCGCCAAGCGAGGAAGAAGAGTACTCCATGGACAGTGAAAAGTATGGCATACATCCTTACTTTGACCCTTTGGCTTAGTCATTCTTGACTTAGATTCTACAAATTTATCGAAAGAGCCTATTCTCATGCAAATCAGACGCTGCTTCAGCTTTTGCTAAAAGATGAAGAATTGATACCTCGGCTACGATCATTCAAGCGCTACTTTTTTCTCTCGCAGTCATCGTTCCTCACACATCTCCTTGATTTATCCTCTACTGAGCTGCGGAAAGCTTCTCGTTCAGCATCTATCGTCAAACTCCAGAGCCTGCTTGATTTGGCTCTGAATACCGGCGAGGATACATTGTACCGCGAGGACGTCAAAGTCATGATGGCGGAGAGTGGTCTGTATGATTTTTTGTTAAAGGTTGTTAATGTCCAAGGGATTGGTGGCCGCGGCGAGGAGGGGGGAGAGGATGGACATGCGCATGAGGAACAGAAGAAGGAGAAAGATGATAAAAAGTCTATGCTTGGTGAGTTTTACTTTACAACGCATTGAGGGAGGATTTTAATCCACTCACAGCAATCGACGCCCTGACTCTGGACTATACTGTCAAATTCCCTCTCTCTCTCGTTATATCACGTAAAACAATCCTACGGTACCAGCTTCTCTTTCGATTTCTTCTTCATCTCAAACACGTGGAGCAATCTCTATCATCCATGTGGATTGAACAGAAAACGACGCCTTGGCGAAAACCTACGCCGCATCATCCAGATTTCAGTCGATGGCGACTACGGGTGTGCTTACTGCGGGCACGAATGCTGTCATTTGTGCAGCAGATCCTTGCTTTTGCGACGTTTGAGGTACTAGAACCAAATTGGCGAGCGCTGGAGGACAAGTTGGACAAGGTGACAACGGTGGACCAGCTGCTGAGGGACCATGTAGACTTTTTAGATACCTGCTTGAAGGAATGCATGTTGACAAGCTCAAAATTGCTACGCGTAGGTTTGCAGAGTTTTGATGAATTCAAGCTGACAAGTGTTTTCTTTTAAAAGGCATATTCAAGATTGATTGTGACGTGTTCGACTTTTGCGTTGTATACTTCGAATTTTACAAAGTCGGCGAACCAGGCTATTGCTGCTGCGGAGACTGCGGAAGGAGATCAAGCCATGGCCAAACGATGGGATTTCTTGGGAAAGTTCGAGACGAACTTTAATCATTGGTGAGTCCCTCCGAGGAGTAAAGAGAGCTGAGACTGAAATGCTGCGGTGGGGTGGGGGTAACAGGTTTCAAGTTCATCTGGACTGCGTGCAGTTCTACGCATCGAGTGAGAACGTATCGCTGTTGCCGCTGGTTGTGCGGTTGAATAGTGTGAAGTATAGTTAGGGTAGTTGTATTAGTTTGTAGTTACCAGTGTTTTATCGGAGTCCAAAAAGGGCTAAGCGCTGTTTGTCTCCAGTCAACACTTAACTTCACCCCTCACCGGTACCATCCCACCCCCCAATGGGTGAAATCGTCAACGTCCTTGTCGCTTTTGCTGTCATTGTCTTTATCTTTCGATGGGCTACCTCAGGTCTCTCGTTTGGTCTCGCTTTCTCTTACTCTGGCGCTGACTGGGCTCCAATATAGGTAATAGCCCGAATGACAACTCGAGGCAGAGGTCGCCCGCTGAACTCTTGGGTTTCAGGCCAAAAAATGTTACGCAGGAGATGGTGCGTTTGACCGGATTGCCTCTATTGGGATTGGTTCTCATTTCTTTGACGCAGATTTCGACCATATCCAACATGTTCCCTGATATCCCCACGTATGCCCCCCTCCCTTTCCGACTTCAGCCTTTTCTTAATCAATAAAATAACGTCAATTCCAGCGATAACATAAAATATGATTTATTGCGCTCTGGTAGTGTTGAAGTTACCACAAACAAAATACTTGAAAGAGGCTATTTGGAACCGGTACGTCATGTTAACTCCTCCCCAGCGATCCCCCCCCCCCAATTGAATTTCGGCTCGTGATCGTTCTTTCTTTTTGCCCTAGCCCCCCGCTGCGTATTACACCCTTTATCCACGCACGAATAGGGCTCCACAGCCACATGCCACGGCTCATGACCGACGTGCTACATCATCACACGTTGAAAAACAAGCAGAGAAGAAAGAATCGCTCATTACTCGGTTTAAACTCGAACAACGTATAGGTAGTGAGGGTGAGGGTGAGACTATTCAGGAGGAGGAGGTTGGAGGGAAAGCTGTTTGGGAGGATACGGCGGAGAAGAGGGAGGCGAGTTTGAGGGAGAGGAAGGCTAAGATGATTTTGGCTGCTAGAGAGTGAGTGGTTTTTATTTTATTTTATTTTATTTTTCATTCTAAGACGGGATGTTATTGGTTTTTATAGGCGTTTCTTGTCACAGCAGGCGGAAAAGTCGTCTGTAGCGTCGGGCTCGAGTTCTGGCGTTCAGTCGTGATTTTCATACATCAGTACGATACAGGATCCTATCATCAGCATTTCTAGATTCAATAATGCACACTACTGATTTGTCGTAAGTTCTGTCAGGAGCTTATTTTTGATGGTTTTTTTTTTTTTGCTTGTTGACGGCTGCTGTGAGTGGTATTATAGTGTCCATTTGACTGATTTCAAGGGAGGTAGCACCGCCCTCTCGGTGATCCATCCTGTTCGTGCTCGCAAGGTAGTTGAGACAGTCGTGATGGTACCACACTCCATTACTACTTACCATTAGCAGACACGATTTCATACATGAAATTTATCTCAACTGGATCCTTATGGTTCTCTTGGAGATTATTAGTAGTGCAAGGTCTGCGAAATGGTCGCAGAGGAAAAATCTACCTCCGTGTATCACGCAATTACCCTGTTTCGCTACCTGTGAGGGGGTGCCACTTGTCCATTATATGAACTGAAAGCTCCAGATTATACTATCCAAACGCGCTGAAAATTCGGGGCCATAGATTGGTTTCCTCGTTTACCGAGAGGTCCGAGAACCTGAAACATTGATTAAGTTAATGAGGGTCTTATGTGCATTCTCTTTTTTTTCTTAAGTCAATAGTTGCCATTCACTCCATCGCAATCACCGTAGATTTTTGGTTTTTTAGATACATTATTGTGTCAGGTGTCGGGACTGTGAAAGTGTAGGACAAGTATAGGGCTCGGTGCATCAAAAAAGTTACTGGGCACATGAGTTACGCGAACAGCGGAGCAACGGACCGGTCGGCCTGTATGGATTCCTTACTGGTTATGGGCTTGTTAGTCCGAAAGAACATACCTCGCTTTGAGTACTAGAACTTATTAAGTTTTGAGATTGCAAACCATTGCACAAAAGTTAGTCAGGTGACGGGTGGCACGGATTCCGGGTTCTAGTTCCACCGAGAAAATTAGTATATAGTAACACACCGAGCTCCCTGTCGTTGGAACTAGCATCCCTTGCTAACCCGTCCCCCCTCTTCTCGTCTTACTGCTCAGACTATAATGGCCCCTCCTACCACTACCACTCGCATTGCTCTCCTCATATGCGGCGTAATCTCATCGCCTGTCCGCGAGGCTCATGGAGACTACTATGATGTCTATGAACGTTTCTGCAAGAATACCGTACCGCCCACCTCGAACCGACAGGTCATAGTCGACGGTTATGATGCCAAGGTAATGAAATACCCCGAAGAAGAAAGAATAGCTGAATATGATATGATTATGATCACCGGATCAGGTTGGTCGTATCCTTGCTCCATACTCGATGTGTCATAGTAATATCATCTCCAGCGTCAAATGCTTACGATGATGTGGAATGGATCAATAGCCTCATCGTGTATGTCCAGCATATCGCTCGTGATCACCCGAAAGTTAAGATATGTGGTGAGCTTACAATTGTAGCTATTTTCCTCCTGACGTCTCCAACCAAACTACTTTGTGCAGGCATTTGTTTTGGTCATCAAATTGTAGCTCGGATCTTTGGTGGGAAATGCGTGTACAATGATGGACAATGGGAGCTTGGACCTACCAAAGTTAAACTTACTGGCATAGGCAAATCGGTGTTCGGTGTTGATGACATGGTAAGATCTGAGATGCCTTCCATGCCTGCTTCTCGGAAGGTTAATTGACATGAAAATAAATTATCTAGGTTATTCAAGAAATGCATCGAGATCATGTACCACTCGACACCGTCTCGGAGGCAATCTCCTCCGGCGAACTATACCTCCTTGGTTCTACAGACATTTCTGCGTGCCAGGGTCTTGTAAAATTCAATCCTTCTGTCACGAAACCGGAGGAACTAGACCAGATTGACCTTAAAGATATTCATATCTTAACTGTCCAAGGGCATCCAGAATTCACTGAACCCCTTGTGTCGGGGATTGTTCGTCTACGGGCGGCTTCTGGTGTTATGTCCCCTGCGGTCGCCACCGCATACTTTGGCGAAAAAGGCGATACGGGTGATGTTGCACCGTCAGACTTGGACGGTACAATCAAAAGGTGGAAGCCTGTTGATGCTTTCGATGTCGTCGGAAGGGCGGTATGGCGGATGCTCGGTGTAGAATACTAATCTAAGGTGGGATGTCCGTATCTTATGCATTATTACCCTGTAGTATTCTGGGGAGGGCACTCTACGTGACGCCTATATGAGAATAGAATATACTCTGTAAGCTACTGTTTACCAAACTAAAATATTTGAATTGAGTCAACCCTGGCACCTTTATCCAGACGCTCTATCTTAGGCAGAGTGAAAGCACAATTTCAGTCATCAACACGTTCCAACAAGTTCCAACACCAGCCCACTGCACTCTTGCGATCACAGCGGTAAATTGAGGGAGTCAATGTCGACCTGACTATTACCATTTGATTTGAGGACTTGTCCTCTTGGGGATTTTGACCTTGCTCCAATCTTGTCTCCTCCATACTGCGCTCGCCATGGTTGCCGAGAGAAGTATATTAATCTGTTACTTTGTGGTGATCTTGAATGAATGAATGTCAATCAAGCTTTTGTTCCCCCCCTCCATGTTCATTACTCAAAAGGTTTAATTTAGGCGCGTAGTGTTAATTTAAGAAACGAATGTAGTAGTAATCAGTGATCTATAAATAAATCCCATTCTGCATCCCTCGCATTCCAATGGTGGTCGGTTTAGACCCGAAATTTTGTCTTGGGCTTTAAAAACTTTTGCCATTGATATGAAAACTCTTCTGCGTGTTCGATTTGAAACTCCAATTATAACCCAAACTTTTCCAGTTGTCGTGCACCTTTGCTTCGGAGCTGACAGCGGCCGTTGATTGAATGTAGGATGTATCACCGGTAGCAGAGAAAGAGCCTATGGATAGCGTATTGTGGTCTTCCAGATTTTTTTTGGATCCGCTACGCCAGGATGCCCAGACTTGAATGATATCCTGAGCCAAGAGTAAGTCGAGGTAAAAGGCAGCACAATCATCGGTGTTCTTCACCTTTTGAGAACCAAACACGCAGAGAATGATTAGACTCGCTATGAAGGGGGAGAGCTAAGCCAAGAAATTGCATCTTCAATTTGAGTGGTACTCACGGAAGGATAGACAATAAGAGCTGAAGATATTATCAGCGGAATTCGTGGCATAACACCAAATGTATATCCTGACGAAAAGATAAAAGGTCAGCGAGAGGGATAGAGGATCTTGGAAATCAAAATTCACCCGACACATAATGACCCGGTGATAGATATAGCTGCAACCCTGACATAGACTGACAAGAAGCGGTGATAGGTGGTCTCGCTTTTTCCTCGAATCTTCAATGAGTGCCTACGCAAAAGCATTCCTGCTGTTACTATGACATGCAAAGCCTCAGCCTGTCATTTCCCTTCGAGGTTACGTGATATACTTACCGATAACAAAAATCCAGAGGGACATACCTATGCACATGGCGGTGCCGCCGACGTACAAACTGTGTAGCATGTAAATCAGCGTGTGATCTGCTGGTAGCTGCTTCTTCTTACCCAGTGTGTCTCTTCGGTACACAGTATAACTTATAATGATTGAGGACCGCACTGGGCCTGTTTGTGTCGAGTGCCACTAGCTGATGATGGTCGGTAAGAGTGCGGGAACTAGTTATATGTTGCTCACCATGCCATTCAAGATGATGAAACCTGCGAAGAAAATAAGGGGAGTTATCAACAGCTGAACACGATGTATAGTGAGCGGAATCCGTATATATATATATATATAATGTGTAGCAATCGTACCGACAACGAAACCCATTTGGATACTGGTGGTGGACTATAGTCCGGGTCTTCTTCAGCTGCGATAGTATCTCTAAGGTCGAAATAGAACTTTGGTATCGTGAGTCATATGAGGGAGTTGTAGGTCCTCGGCGACCTACCGCGATAATAAAGCAGCCAAATCCCATTACAACCCTAAAATAAGTCCGCGGTCATTCATAAATCAATCATGAAATATAAGAAGGATAATTACCATCCGGGAATAGAGTAGAGAAGCACCGCTTGGAAGATACAAAAGCCCTCCGGCGGTCCCGCATCCGTTTGGTAGCCCACGCCGAGAACGAGTATGATGTCGTATATGAAAAGAGGTATCAAGAAACCATACCATGTTGGCTGGCGGCGGACTTTTGAAGAGAAAATTGCCGTGCACAGCACTAGCAACCCGAATACGAGAGAAAATACGACTATTGAATCAAAACCAATGATAGTGGCAGAAGTCATGCTGAATAAATGAGTGGATGAGGTTACAAAATTTTATGGGAGGATAGCAAAGGACGGCGGAAGGGGAAGGGAACAAGGGAAGATATATCCCTCATCATGTATCATGAGTGAATCTTTATAAATAAAAGATATGTAGTACCCTCACCAGTTCACATTGTTGCTTTGTGTGAGTGAGATTTGATGATATCGTATGAAATTGGTTTTTGTACATGATGTATCATCATGATGTTGGTAACGATGTCTTTAGATGATTAAAATGATGATCAAAAAGGTCTCTAGGATCCATGATCGAATTCGCATTTACTAAACACGAAGGAGGATGTGTAACGTTGACCAACTCTTTTCAAGGGGTCGATGGCGTAGTTGGTTATCGCATCTGTCTAACACCTTCTCCAGTATTGTACTGGATGGTTCACAGAAGGTCCTCAGTTCGAACCTGGGTCGACTCAATTTTTGATTTCTTTCGGAACGGATTATCTATTCGTGTCAAGATGGTTACACAGGCACGAGAGCTATTTACAGTCCACAGATATAGTGGATCAGATCTATTTCGGGATTCTCATTATTTTCTTTTGCGATCAAAACAAAGGTGCAACAATCAACACAGGGGATAGGACTTAGCCAGCGTTATTGGCTATGGAGTACGATACGTGACACGGGAGCATGCAAGCCAAAACTTTGTTCCGTCCTCTTCAGACCATCCAAGAGGTCCCAAATCGCATTCTGCGCAAGCAAGTAGTTTCTTCCTTGAACCTACTCGTCTGTTAAGATTGTACTGCGCGACAATGGTCAGTTGACTCGCCTACGCCCTCAACAAATTTCGAAATGCCAATGTTTTCAAATGCCATGGCCGAGGGCTCGATCAACCACCAATGATCCGTTTGTCCGGGTGAGATCTGGGCAAGTAGAGGATTTTGTGGCACTTCCGGTGGTTGCAACTGAAAGGTATTACTCTATCAGCACTACCTTGACGCGTTGTAGTACCTACCATTTCACTTGTCTTCTGAAGCCATTGAGCTACTTCCTTCTTGAGAATCAGACTTCCGCACCCCTGCCGCGGACACAGCAGATCAAATTTGTTCATTGATTGTCCAGTGGATGTAGCTATCACAACATCTTCCAGGCCGTTCTCGAACGAGGACAATGGTTTTCCAGATGGCCTATTCCTAGACGATGAACTGCGCATCAAGGCGTCTATGAGACCTTCCGGAACTGTTTGACCTTGTTCCGCTAATGGCACAAATGCCTGAGAAGTCACCGAGCCACTTGGTATAGTGGCTGATTTTGTTTCGGTTGTGAGGTCAATGGACAACTGATACCACGGTAGTGACCCGTGTACGACTTGGCTCTTTCCCAGATTGCGGAAACCAGCGTGTTCGTAGAACGGTATCAGATTGTCGTGAGCGATCAGAACAATTCTCTGATAGGGTACCGAGCCAGCTTCGGCACACGCCTTCAGGCGATTGATGTACTCTTTAAGCAATTGAGTGGCAATCCCTTTGCCCTCGATTGCTTTTCGACGCAGATGGAATGAATACAGACCGTTTGTGCGCCATCTACGTGTGTGTACATAGAGTCGTGGGTGAGGATTTCAGAGGAGGAGAGTGTCGAGCAAACGTATCCGATGAGTTTGCGACGACCATTTTCTTGAGGAACAAAGGCACCGAGGAAAAGGTCAGGTGCGCGTTGTTGGCGAAATCTGCCCCTGTTTGCTGGCTGATGCTGCCATAAAGCAATCAAGATACGCACTGGAAGGCCTCTAACGTCCCGGCTTCGTCAGGCGGAAAACCTGACGCGTTCGATCGAATGAGCTGGTCTATTTGTATACAGATGTGTGCAGCAAACCTTCTTGCTCGATGACTATGGCGGCGTGAATCTCATCGGGACTGACCAGATCGTATGCGAGGTCCATGACGGAGGGAGAAAGGAAAGAATTTCCCACGGGTAACCGGAGACGGTCGTGCCCGAACTTTTGAGAGGCCAACCACAACTCTACCAGAACATCCACCATGGCTTTCCTTGGACTCCGCAAATGGCCCGTGCCCGTGCGTCCTCCTTGAATCTATCTCCACGCGCCTCTCATCTTTCCCTACAGGTCGTGAAGCCTCTTTGGCCTTTCCTCATTGCTGGCAGCGCGACTCTCTACCTCGTTGCAAAGGCCCAGGAAAGCAACATCCGCTGTACGTTACTTCGTGTGTCTCTACTAAACGTACTAAAGAACCGTTCTACAGCACCCGAATTCCGCAATGACCCTCGGAACCCCTACGCTGCCCAACTGGCAAAAGAGTCCATTCATTAGTGTATTAGACGCTGTGTTTGCTTAGATTGTGTTTGAGAATTTGAGAGGACAAAAATTTACTCGCAGACCATTTGGGATCGCCGTACACCCTCTCCATGGTGTGTCAAGTTTGATAGACCGGATGCCAATCATCATAGTCCTACTCTGCCGAGGTCGCATGTTACCCAGGTATGACTTTGGAAAAGAGCTAGTCTTGGAGACCTGATGCATGGACTGACGATTAACAAAAATAAGTAATGTAATGTAAGAGTAAGTAACAATTATTAGGACTAAGGATGCATGAGGGGGTATTATCGATCATAAGCGTGACACTACATAAAAAAAAGGATCTTCAGTTAACTCTTAACGACCCGGGAATGCACCTGGTATCGTCTGTTTTCGTCTCTCAGGATGGTGGAAGTAAGTTCCATATCTTGATATCCTCGGACTCGATACCCCGGGCTAGGTGTCGGAGCAGACGACTCTGCACTTGCCAAGGATGCAACACTTTGATCTAGGTTTCCATTGTCGTTCGTTTCCTGCCCACGCGCATGATGGTCTTCATCGCTATCATCGTCATCATCGTCGTGCAAGTCTAACCAGTCTCCATCTTCTGGTAGGACAATGACTCCGGAACCATGATCGAAACTTAGTCGATGATGAAGCGGAGAAGGTTGAAGTCGTCGACTCGTTGGTCTAACGTCACCCCATGGGTTCGCTATAGCAGCTGCGTCTGTGGGTATTTCCTGAAGGCCATTGTTCTCACCATTTCGCGTCGGGGACGTAGAATCTTGGCCTCGAATCCGACTCCGTAACGAGTTGTAGCGTTTTCGTAGAGTGAGAACTACGGTTTGGCCATTGTCGTGGGTACGTCGGTTGTTGTTGTCATTGTTGATTAAGGTCTGACCCTTCTTTAGAGGAAGCCATGGCTCGGGAAGCACGCCATTGAGGGCTGGGTGGCCATACCGTCGCTTGCCAGTGCTATACCATTCACAGTTAGTACTAATTATACCGATGGACGGGATACGCACTTAAGGACACCGCTGTACCAATTTGCCATAGGGGGCTGTGACTACAAAGGACAATTAGTATTGAATGCGCGCCTGAGTCGAGCATTGCCCTTACATAGTCGGTACGCTCATCCTCTGGAGCGACATACAACGTATCGTCATTCTGCGCATACCTTCTTCGGTTCAAGTTGCTGAGTAGCAGCCAATTAGATTGCGGACTTGGAAGGAGTAAGCTCCTCAATACATACCTCTGGGACCAACTGACAGGATGGCCGGCTCTCAGCCTCATCACGTCTGCCGTCTCTTCTCCCCTTTCCACTTCAAATATTGAGCTCAGACTGACATATTTACTCAATGGTTTTAATTTCTTGTCGATGTACCATGACCATGCGACGGTCCCTACGAGTAGAGGGAGCAGCAGCGAGGAGAGGGTCCAATAGGTCCTCAAGCTGAATATGCCGATCATGAAGACCAGGAAAATAACTACTCCCCAGATAAGGCGAATAAATGTAATAGGCCATGCTTGGCCTTGTGACTCGTACGGTTTATAGAACACTAAACAAACACTCAATCAGCACCTCACCGCTCA
Organism: Agaricus blazei; assembly: GCA_029719445.1. Taxonomy (NCBI): domain Eukaryota; kingdom Fungi; phylum Basidiomycota; class Agaricomycetes; order Agaricales; family Agaricaceae; genus Agaricus; species Agaricus blazei. Next base: position 1,463,955 of record SSNC01000010.1, read on the forward strand.
AAGCTGCAGATAGACTCACCAAAAAGAAGCTTATACTTGTAAACTACATATCCGACTCCGAAATATATTGCCCCAAAGATGACTATGAGGGGCTGCTGAACGCTATATAGCATCGTGATCACAAACATCAGTATAGCTTGCGGGTACACGACGCCATAATTGATGACCGGTGGTGCATTGAGCTCAGCAAAGTCTATGATACGATAATTTATTCAGAGATTCGTGAGCCAAAAGAAAGGGAGGCCGCATACCTCGAGGAGTCCTTGTCCAGAAGAGGCGGAAGAAAAAGCGAGGTATAACCACACCTAGATTCAGTAGCTGCAGAGGCATGATGCCGATGCCCTGCAGGATCACATAGGATAAAAAGAAGTGACGTGCTGAGCCAGCCTGTAGAGCCAAAGCAAGCTTTTGTGGAACCTTTGCAGGAGAATTTGCAAGGTCCCGGACAAGTTGCCAGTATGTTGTTGCAAGCAAAAAGATAAACACGACGTTGATCAAGAGGAACAAAAAGTATCTGGAGAGATGTTAGTTTTTTCAGGGCAGGGTTTAATTATACCTCACTTCTTCAAAAGCGAGTATTCCACCCAGCTTCGAGCCCTATACCCTTGGACATAGGTCAAAGCTGTACAGGCAGAGTCAGCTCCTGCCACCACATTTAATTCTGTGATTGCATACCTTCGAGCATGAAAGGGAGTAGGGCATTCAGCGTGATCATGGCGACTGATGGTAAGGAGTTTTGTACAACTGCTCGGACTTGGTCGTTCTTGTCAATGAGTACACCAAGCCATGGCATAGCCTTCTTAACTTCTTTGTAGCTGAGTAGACTAGCAAGTGCGGTGATGGGGATGAACCAAAAGAATAGCAACAAAATCATGAGAACGAGCACCACGACATCTCGTAGACGAATGATTGAGGTCGGGGATGTCATATTTGCCCAGACGATGTCGCGTGGCTCAGGAGCTGGGTATGTCGTAAGTTGGAAAGCATTTGTTGCGAGGGCTGCTTGGAGAGCAATTTGCTAAAGCGGACTTAGCATAACAACCGAAAATAAGTCGGATACAGCTTACAGCACTGGACATTTTCTCGAATGTAATGAATGCCGACTCAGTGGCTTTGAACCTGCCAGTTCGTCTTTTCTTCTTGACGGCATCATCTGCATCCTTGAATTTCTTTTCCAGATACTCTAATGCATCGACTTTGGACTTGAACCAACCAGGGCGTAGAGTCGGACGAGGTTTATGAGGAACGACGAATTTGGATGTCCCACCACCTTCAATGTCAGCATCAACGAGAGGCATAGAGCTGACTTCGGGTCATATTCTGCAACTGTACTGGGATTTCCAACGTAGTCGACCCAGGCCTTTTCTAGTTCCAGTAGTGCTTCTGTCCTCTGATCCAACAAAGTTTTGAGGCTTCCAACCTCACGACAGACAGTGACACTCTCAACGGAGAGATTCATGTGCTCAAAATATTCTGCGAGAGCCCGTTCACCTTGGAGGTGCTTGGGAAGGTCCGTCACGAGAACAGTGCGAGCTGGAATGGAATGCACAAGTTCAAGTGAAAAGAGTTGGCGAGAACGAATGAAGCGACGGTAGTTCTTATAAAGAAAGTAGAGGGCCAGCAAAGTGAAGAGGTAGGTGAAGATGAGGTGTATGTAGAGGTAAGAATCGGTGTCACTGATGAGATCGAACCAATCGCGTCCAGGAAATGTAGTGTTAGGTCCAGGATTTGGGTCTTCGAGTGTTCCAGGTGGCGCATATATAGACGAGCGGGACACAGAGGTTGGCCAATCGCCTTCATCACCAGGCCAGTCTGGGTCTTCGCCATCTCCGGGGTTTTTATTTTGCTAATGAGGTCGCGTGAGAGAAGTCTAGCTGACGAGATTGACGATGTGCTTGCCTTCCAATTCAGTGGCATGAGAATTATGATGGCGAACAGAGAGCATACAGAAAAGAGCTGAAAGCCAGTCTTGAAAAAGTTGAGAAGCTAGGATAAGAGTGATATAAGAGTTGGTCGTTTGAATGGTGGTGGTGGGACGAACCACTGCGGCGTCCAAGCCCACGATTTGGAGTACAGTAAACTCGGATGTCCTGATTGTAGGCATGATCCATCCAAAGAACGCCTGGTGTGCGTGTGCCTCATGTGGTGAAAAGCCTGTGTCAGGGATAAGCAATGAGATGGGAAGGCATTTGGGACCGACGTGCCCTTTAGCTTAGTACGCGGAGCGAAAAGAAGAGGCCACCGTGTGCGGCAGTAGGAAAAGAGGAGAAACGAGGTCAGGCCAATGGAGGCAGAGATAGTGAGCTGAGTAGTAAACCATGGCCCCTGGAATGTTTCTGTAGAAAACAGTCAGCGAGAAGATAGGTTGTGTGCAGGCTACATACGCAGCGGGGGCGATCCCGGGGCAGAGTCCGGTCGTCGTCAGCGCTGGCGGCGACTGCGCTGGCAAGGACGACGAGGGCGGCCGTGGCAGGCATTGTGGGGTGCAGTGACGGCGAGATTGCAGGGAGCCGAGGCGTGATATTTGGCTGGGGGGCGGGGGCCAAACAAAGGAAGGTATATAGTCCAGTGCCAGTCACCAAATCCCACCATGTCGTCCTCCGTCCGCGTCACCGACTACCCTGCTATCAAGAACGCCCCCTCGTCGGTCTCGCAGAGGGAAACGGCTCTTTCAGCAATCTCCATCTCGCCGGCCTCGTCCTCACCGTTCCTTACCTTCTCAAATGGTTCCTTCCCTTATTTAACCGAGGTGGTTTCAAAACCTATCTCTTTCTCGTCGTCGTCTCCGGTCTTCCCACCACCATTGCGTACTGGACCGTTATGAGCCATATTGGCTCCCGTCGCAACGAAAAGGTCGCCCTTCCTGGCAAAGACATTGAACAGTATATCACGATCAATGACGAAGAACTGAAACGTGTCTACAAGAAAAAGGACAAGATTCCCATGCAGCTCTTCCACGACGCGTATTTCGATGGCAAGGTTGATTTTAACGGTCAGCAACGCGTCTGGGTGCTTCTTTTGTGGCTTACTTACGTGCTCAACAGGCGACGTTTTGGACATCATGGAACAACGTCACGATTGGGCCAAGTTCAATTTCACGATGGAGTTGTTCAAATACGTCCTTACCGTCTTCATTCCTGTGGTGATTTCCCACTCTCAACTGCAGGACGAAGAACAAGTCCGTGACCACTATGACCGTAAGCCATGCGCATCCGTCTGTTCGCCTATCAATTGACAACTCTTCTAGGTGGTGATGACTTTTATGGTTGGTTCCTGGGTCCTCGTATGATCTATACGTCTGGTGTCATCAACAACGCGGACATTGAGGAATCTCTCGAGACTCTTCAGGACAATAAGCTTGCTGTGGTTTGCAGCAAGCTTAACCTCCAACCAGACGACCGCCTTCTCGATATTGGTTGTGGCTGGGGCACTCTGATAGCTTATGCCGCCAAGAACTATGGATGTGACGCGACTGGTGTTACTCTTGCTAGAAACCAGGCCAAATTCGGAACTGACCGTATTGAGAAGAATGGTGTACGTTTCTTATTACATGATAACTCGTTATTGGTACACTAATTCTACTGTCCCAGGTTCCTGCTTCTCGTGCACGTATCCTCTGTTCTGATTACCGTGATATCCCTGCCGGTACTACGTACTCGAAAATTGTTAGCTTGGAAATGGCCGAGGTACATAATACGTCAGTTGACCAAATACCACTTCTGACCCTGTTGATTAGCACGTTGGTGTCCGTCGCTACTCTCAGTTCTTGAGTCAAGTCTATGACTTGCTCGATGACGATGGTCTCTTTGTCTTCCAAGTTGCTGGTATCCGTCCTTCATGGCAATATGAGGATCTTATCTGGTATGCCAGTGCTTTTATTGCCCCTTGGCCACTGCTAATCACCTTTGAAGGGGTCTGTTTATGAACAAGTATATCTTCCCTGGTGCTGATGCTTCATGTTCTCTTGGTTGGGTCATCAACAAGGTATGCTGTCAGCTGAATTCCGAATGTCAGTATTTTGATAAGTAATTCATCGTGTAGCTTGAGGGTGCCGGTTTTGAAGTCAAGAACGTTGATGTCCTTGGTGTCCACTATTCAGCAACTATCTATCGCTGGTACAAAAACTGGGTTAGCAACAAGGAGTCTGTCATCAAGGCCTATGGCGAGAGGTGGTACAGGATCTGGGTGTTCTTCCTTGCCTATAGTGTCATCATCAGTCGTCAGGGCTCCGCCTCCGTCTACCAGATTACTCTCCATAAAAATCTGAATGCTTTCCACCGCGTTCAGGGCGTCAAAAGTCATGCTTCCATCCACGTCAAGCTTGACAAGGAGCCCGAGTAAGTACCGTCATTTCGAGTCTGCGATGGAAAGCTAATGTGTTCAATAGGCTCATTGAGTGAAAGGCTTTCCATTATATCCCGTTAGATGAGTGCTAGACAGTAGTATATACTATAATTTCGCAACAATATACCCTCGTAACTGGTGGAAAAAGAGAATGCATGAAACGAAAAAGTTTGACAAGAGTGGGACTTGAACCCACGCCATCATACGATGATGAGAAACCCGCGATCGCAGGCAAGCTACGCTTGAGTCACACGCCTTAACCGCTCGGCCATCTTGCCGTTGGATGCAAAGGGAAGGGCTGGCACAGGAAGACATAGCCAGTCAGGTGACTACAGCGATCGGCCGAGTCATATTCGTCGGGTGGATCGGGGATAGGCGAGTGAGTCAAAGAGGAAAAGGCCAAGAAGGCGAAGACACTCATTCTCTTTCTTCCCCCCCAGAATGGCCCTTGCTGCTGCCAGGTTTCGCGTGCCAGCGTCGCAGAAACGCCCCGCCGCTGTTCTTGTCCGCAGCCGCTCGACCGCCATCAACGGCTCGATTGTCGACGCCAAAACCAGAGTGCGCGAGCATGCTCGTCATCTAAGTCGCACCACCGTTGTGAATGCGAGCCCAGCTCCCCCTATGTCCGTCTTCAGTTTATCCGTTCTCTGCACTGTCTAACTTCCTCGCTGCAGTCGCCCCAGTCAAGCACCTGCACACCAACCCATCCCCACACCGAGTAATGTCCATCTACCCCCCACCCACATCAATGGCCCAGGACCCGCGCCCCACCTGCCTCTGGATCATGCTTTCGTTGGTCTCTCCGGCGGACAGATCTTTCATGAAATGATGCTTCGCCACGGGGTAAAGCATATTTTTGGATACCCGGGAGGTGCCATCCTGCCCGTGTTTGATGCCATCTACAACTCTCCCAATTTTGAATTTGTCCTTCCCCGCCATGAACAAGGTGCTGGTCATATGGCGGAGGGCTATGCCCGCGTATCCGGAAAGCCGGGTGTTGTTCTCGTCACATCTGGCCCTGGTGCCACCAATGTCATTACCCCGATGCAGGACGCCCTGAGCGACGGCATTCCTCTCGTCGTGTTCTGTGGCCAAGTGGCGACTTCTGCTATCGGTTCTGATGCCTTCCAGGAGGCCGACGTCGTCGGTATCTCCCGGAGTTGTACTAAATGGAATGTCATGGTCAAGGATATCTCTGAACTACCCAGACGTATCAACGAAGCCTTCAAAATTGCAACTTCAGGTCGTCCTGGCCCCGTCCTCGTCGACCTGCCAAAAGATATCACCGCCGGCATCCTCCGCCAACCTCTCCCCTACAAAGCTACTACTCCTGGTATCCCTCTGCATCCTCTCCATGTACCCGATTTCCCTGCAGACGTTCAGTCTATCAAGCAGGCAGCCGCCTTGATCAACCAGGCACAAAGGCCTGTCGTTTATGCTGGAAACGGCATGCTCGCCACTCCTCAAGGCCCGCTCATTCTCAAAAAGCTGGCGGAAAAAGGAAACATTCCTGTAACGACAAGTTTACAAGGTCTCGGTGCGTTCGACGAAGAAGATCCTCGTTCACTGCACATGCTTGGTATGCACGGCAGTCCGTACGCCAACCTTGCCATGCAACAAGCCGATGTCATCATCGCTCTTGGTGCTCGTTTCGATGATCGTGTAACTGGCAGAGTAGACCAATTCGCACCTGCTGCTCGCGCCGCCGCCGCTCAAGGCCGCGGTGGTATAATCCATTTCGAAATTCAACCCAAAAATATCAACAAGGTCGTCGATGCTTCCATCCCGATCTTAGGAGACGTGGCAATGAACCTGGCGGCTCTCGTTCCTATGATCGAGTTTTCACCCCGTGAACCTTGGTTCAATGACATTCAAAAATGGAAGAGTCAATACCCGTTCGTATACCAAAAGAGTAAGAAAGGAGAGACGATGAAGCCCCAGGAGGTGATTGAAGAGTTGGACCGACAATGCGCCTCGAAAAAGGACGATGTCGTGGTGTCAACCGGTGTCGGACAACATCAAATGTGGGCAGCACAACACTTTAGGTGGAGACATCCAAGATCTCTCCTCACTTCCGGTGGTCTAGGCGTACGTTTATCCTTTTCTTTTCTAACTTTACTCGGCTCACCGTCATCTATGATCAGACTATGGGCTTTGGACTGCCGTCCGCTATTGGCGCCAAAGTTGCCGCTCCTAACAAGACTGTTATCGACATCGATGGCGATGCTTCATTTAGCATGACTGCTATGGAGCTCGCTACTGCTTCCCAGTACAATATCGGTGTCAAGGTTCTCATCATAAACAATGAATACCAGGGTATGGTCGTCCAATGGCAAGGTACGGCGCATGCCCCTGTTAATGACTACACATCATTAACTCGCACCTTAGATCTGTTTTATGAGAACCGCTACTCGCATACTTCAATGACGAACCCTGACTTTGTCAAATTGGCAAATGCGATGGGCGTTCATGCTATCCGATGCTCTACGGCAGAAGAACTACCTGCGAAGATGAAGGAGTTCTTAGAGTACGACAATAACAAGCCGGTGGTGATGGAATGTATTGTCGCGAAACAGGAACATGTGTTCCCAATGGTCAGTCCTACTCTTCCTCGCCGTACATCAACGGGTTTTCATTTCGTCGCGTAGGTTGCAGCAGGGAAGGCTCTACACGAGTATATTCTACATCCCATGCTGCAAAATAAGAAATGAGGTGTCGCTCGGTTTCAAAATCCCTACGGATGGCGATGATGGAGGTGGATTCGAAAAAAGGGGAAACGTGCTAGAAGACCTTTTTTTTTCTTCTTTTTTTTCTTTTTTTTAAATTATTTCTAACACATCTTTGCAATCTATATTTTTAGTTCATCATACCTTTTACACGTATTAGAATGAAAATTAGAATGAAAATGTTACTAAGGCACATTACGCTGGCCCTGCATCGGTAGTTCGATTGGCTCTTCGGGTGTTCGTGGGTCGTCCCTTCTCGCGTTATTGTTCGTTGCACCTTCCGTATAGATGCTTTCCACTACCGAGGTATTACCTCCTTTGCTAGTCGGTTGTGGGAACTGTGTCCCGTTGTTTTCCTGGTCAAGCGACTGTCCGCTCTGTTCTCCTATTTCTTTTTCCCGATTCAGGATTTGTGGTTCAATCTCCTCCGTCATCAGTGGATAGTGCTCGCTGTGCGAGTGGGATTCCCCTGGTACCCCTATATAGTTCTCAGTCCATGTCGCTGGTTGTAGGTAGCATGGGTTAGGTGCCTGTGCTGGTGTTTGGTATCTACTCATTCCTTGGGATTTGTCTTGAATAGCTTTGTTCAAAGTTCTGGGCAAGATGTGGCAGTTATAGTTCGGTTACACGTGTTGTTGCAGTCGGTATACAGAGTAGTTTCAGCTTAAAAAAGTGAAAACCTGTAGGTTACAATTTAGTATCTCTCTTACGGTCACGCAAACAACTGAGCCTAACTTGTATTCGAGCGTAAGCGCACTGCGCAGGCTCCTTCCCAGCCGACTCACGTGCGTACGTCCTATAGCGGACTCGACCAAACACGAACAAAGTATGGGTTTTCCGCCCCAACGACAGTTAGTAGCTGACAATTTATCGTTGAGTAAAGCAACTTCCTATCACCGCACCCTTACAACGCCTTTATTCGCCATCTCACGACTCCATTCCCTTAATATATGCTTCTGTACCTTCCCACTAGCAGTTTTCGGCAACTCGGTAGCATCGACGTCTTCCCCAATAAACCAAACCCACGCAGGCGCATTCTACAAAAAAAGACATAGTCAGAACCAGGATCCTTTATAAGCAATTATCCTCCTAGATATTTACCTGAGGATTCATACTTCGCGTAAGAGTCATCCTCACACCCTCTCTCGAAAACCACATCCTTTCTCGGTTCACGAATAATCCAAGCCCCAACCTCACCATATTTTGCATCCGGAACCGAAAGCTACCGCAGCTTCTCGTATCGAATCATACTCCGTTAATGCGTTCTTAATTTGAACGGGGAATAGATTCTTGAGGTAAACCATCAGCAGATTGTCATGCTATTGTTAACACATATATCATACCTCGCCACCTCGGATAATGATATCTTTTATTCTACCGACAACTGACGAGACAAGACTTGACTTTCAGTACCTGAGAAGTTATAGCAAAAGACCACTTACTCTTGAGATATCCTTCCTCATCCATAATCCCCTCATCACCGGTCGACATCCACAAAATTCCCTCCTCGTCCTGTTTCATAACCTCTCTCGTTTGAGCCTCCTCATTCCAATACCTACAAAGCCCCGTTCAGCCAAAAAAGAACCACACACATCAAAAATCGACTGACCCCTTTTGTAAAAGATACCCAGCGACTATAATCTCACCAGGTGTACCTACAGGTACAATATTCCCTTCCTTATCCACGGTTTTCGCCTTTGTAAGAGGCAATATCTTTCCAACAGTCTCTACACGTTTGATCAATGGATCGACTGGCGTTGGTTGAAACGACACAGGACTCGTTTCCGCTGTCAAAAGGGAAAGAAAAAACAAATAATGGGTTCAGTTCACCAGTTCAAAAAGAGATAGTACCCACTCATTCCATACGCGACCGTTAAATCTCTCAAATTCACTTTCGCCACCAGGGTCTTCGTTAGATCAATAGGTATAGGCGATCCCGCCGCAATGCCAGTCCTATCAAACGCTAGTTTATAAACCCATCAGAATCTTTATACGAGAGGTACACACCTCAAGGTCTCAACACTGAAGAATCCACCCGAAGCTTTACACTTCTTGATTTCTGAGAGTACACCTAAAAAGTGCGTTGGCACACCATGTAGTGCCGTACACTTTCCCTCTGTCACAGCGTCTACAACAGAGGCGGGGTCGAAAACCGAGGAAGATACACAATGCAAGCACCAGGAGTCCACGTGGCTAGATTCCCTAACACAGGGCGTGTTTAGAAGAAAAGAAATCATCAGCTTATTTGAAGAACACCCGCAGAGGAATGTTGTAAATTTATCAAAACAATGGAAAAGGGGAGGTGTGTTGCCTAAAAGAGGTTGACCGTTAGGATGAGCTTGGAAAATCGATAGTCGGAAAACATACATAAGACATCTCGTTCTGTAAACCACTTGCTGTGACCGATGTTGATTCCATTGTTGAAAAATTTGGAATGTGTAAGCTAGACTCTACGTCAACCCATGTCACCAACTGAAGACGAAGGAATACAAACCGAAACCGCTTTTGGAAGCCCCGTCGTCCCACTACCAAGAGAGCAATGTGAGAGGTCGTTCAGTATCAGAAAAAGTAAAGATATCTCGTAAATTGCAAGTTGATGATATCATCGTTCTCCAGACCATTCTTGATCTCATTCAACTTTGTTCCTTCGATAGTATTATCGTTCCACAACAAGATCTCTCTCCAATCAATCATAGATTTGATCTTCAGTTTTTCAAGTCGCGCCGTCTCCTCTTCCGCATTAACCCCAACGATCAAATTCCGAAGCTCCGGCATCTCTTCAATTTCAAGTTCACCGGATTGTTGAGATCGAATTTGAGGAAACGCTTGGGATAATGTTTCGACATAGGTGGATGTACGGATACGGGGAACGATCACAAGATGCTTTGCACCAAGATTATTAGGAATTTGGTACTCAGTCTGTTAACGATAGTGTGAAATAAACGCACGAGCCCCTGTAACTTGTAAGCAGGGTTGATAGTCGCGAGTACAGCACCGATACTGGCACACACCCATTGTAACATGACATACGCACTGTGAAATGGGCTCAAATTCTGAAGAGAAGCTCGAACGCACGATTGGTACTCACCTATTGTTCCCCATGACGATAGCCACCCTATCACCTTTCCTGACACCGATCGCGAGTAAACCTCGAGCCAGAGCCTGGATATGCCTGTTGAATTCCTCGTAATCCCAAGCCAAGTACGGAACATCCTTGAGATTGCGAGACGGAGGCCCAGCATGAGAACGCGAAGCCTCCTGACGGGCTATGAGGGCAGGACGCGCAGAATAACGCGCCAAAACATCTTCCTCGAAATACGGCGGAAGACTTGAGGCGGCTCAGCTAGCAATTTAGGAGCATGAGCTGGGCCATTGGCGATCACAGGCGCGGTCACGTGCTCCCTCTTGTGTTTCGTCTTCCGTCGATGACCGTCTGGACACTATGTCCCGGAAGGTCAGCTCTGCACCGCCTACTTTCTCGAGCACACAAAGGAAGACTTTACGCCTCCACAGCCTCTGCTCCAGATGCCAAGGCATTTACAAACACTCTACTGTTACCCAAAACGGTGTTTCCGCTTTGGACTGATCCCGCGAAAAGCGAAGAACCATACCGGAGGCGGACGACCGAGGATTTGTATCGTTGGCAAGTAAGTATCTCGATATCCTCTTCTGATGGGATTTAGAGTGAATGGCCCGGTAGTGGACAGAGCGGCAGGGTGCTTCGTTGTTTGTGTTACATGATGGACCACCATACGCGAATGGCGATTTACACATGGGTAATCTTTCGTGTTGCTTTGTTACATTCGAAACGTTGAACCTACCATCGCTAGGTCATGCCCTCAATAAGGTCTTGAAGGATATCATCATTCGTTCACAGTTGATTTTGGGGAAGAGGGTCAAGTAAGAGCAACCATTCTAGCAAGTGGGCTTGAGTGGCTGAACTTTACCAGCTATATTCCAGGGTGGGATTGTCATGGTTTACCTATTGAGAACAAAGCTCTTCAAGAACTTGGTGTATGTCTTTCCACATAGGTCGAATCATAAGCTGATTTTGCTCAAGAAAGATTCACGTTCAGTTGATCCTCCAATCATTAGACAAGCAGCGAATGCAACCGCTCTACGTGAAATATCTTCGCAAAAGAATCAATTTCGGTCGTTTGGTGTCATGGCGGATTGGGACTCAAATAAGGCCACGTATAGGACTCTAGGTTATCTTTTTTTCACATTTGGGAATATGGGTTAACGAGGTGTGGACAGACCACAAGTATGAAATGCGCCAGCTTCGAATTTTCAAAAAAATGGTTGAGAAAGGTATGTCTATTATGGTCGTTTGCCTATTGTCTGTCAATCGTTAACTGGTAATTGAGCATCTAGGCTTGATCTGTCGTCGCTACCGCCCCGTACACTTTTCTCCCTCTTCAAGGTCTGCTCTCGCGGAAGCAGAGCTCGTATACAAGGACGATCATGTCTCCCATTCGGTCTTTGTCATATTCGATTTGGACAAGACTAACACGACGAATGAGAAACTGCAACCTCTCTTTACATCGATTGAGCATGAGCCTGTCAAATTATTGGTTTGGACGACCACACCATGGACTTTGACCGCGAATATGGGGATTGCTGTTCATCCAGACCTTGAGTATGTCGTTATTCGTAGTGCGACTAGCGGATTGGTCATCGTAGCGAAAGAGAGACTCGAGGCGCTAGCCGAAATTCTCGGTGAAAGAACAGAAGTCGTAGTCAGACTCACAGGTCCGTTTGCCCTTATATTTTGCTTTGATCCGGTATTTGAATGCCAGAATACAGGTTCTGATCTCGTAGATGCGGTGTACTGCCCTATCTTCTCATCCCTTACGACACAAAATCCTCTGAAAATTATCCCTGGCTCGCATGTTACCTCAGAATCTGGAACAGGCCTTGTCCACTGCGCGCCTGCACATGGCGCAGAGGATTATCATGCTTTCCATTCCCTCAACCTCCTGTCCAATGTCGACGACATGGTCTGTCATGTCGATGGTGAAGGCAAATTTGGCCGCAATGTCAGTGACGTTCTAGGATTCGACGCCGCGAAAGTAGTGCAGGGAAAAGAGGTTCTTAGCGATGGTTCGAAGGGCGTCGTGGATATTCTCAAACAGCTGGGTCGGCTGGTCAAGGTCAAAAGGATTAAACATCGATATCCATATGATTGGAAGACGGACAAACCAATTATTGTCACGTAAGCTGACTCCTTTTCGGGTCTGACTGAGTACTGATTGTTTGTATAGGGCCACATCGCAATGGTTCGCCAATCTTGACGGGATCAAGGATAATGCTCTGAAAGCTCTCCAGAATGTCTCTTTTTACCCGCCTCAATGTACGTTATGTTAACTTACTCAGTCATACACACTGACTTAAGTGTTCTAGCGCGTAACCGTTTAGAGTCATTTATATGCTCTCGCTCTGAATGGTGTATTTCCCGACAACGCGTATGGGGCGTTCCTATACCTTCCCTACATCACATTCCCTCCGACACGGTGTATCTTGATAGTATGACACTTGATCATATCCTCTCCATACTCGAGGAGAAAGGTGTCGCATACTGGTGGACAGGCCCGGTTGAAGACTTTGTTCCTCCGCCACTCCTCAGTTCCGCCGCCACAGATCAAGAGGACGTTGGGAAATCGTGGAAGAAAGGAACTGATACCATGGATGTCTGGTTTGATTCTGGGACATCGTGGTCAATGTTCCAAGATTTGGAACAAGAGAATCATAGAGAGTTCCTCGCGGATGTTTGTTTAGAAGGATCTGATCAACATCGCGGTTGGTTCCAGTCTCAACTCCTCACGAAAATGGGGTCTCATTCCGACATGTCTACCACTCCGAGCAGTCCATATCGCGATCTAATCACACACGGTATGGTTCTGGATGAATCTGGTAAAAAAATGTCGAAATCTTTGGGAAACATTGTCAGTCCTATGACGATTATTCGTGGTGGTAAAGATAAAAAGAAGGACCCGGTCTATGGTGCTGACGTGCTTCGACTATGGGTTGCAACGGTTGAATACTGGAGGGATATGGCAATTGGCCCTAAAATTCTTAGTCAGGCGGCGGAGACCATGAGGAAGATTAGGAATTCGACGAGATTCTTGCTAGGAAATTTGAGTGATGGAGCTGCGTTGGGAGAGTTTGAAAGGGTCCCTAGGAAAGACATGGGTTTGGTGCGTAGTCATCCTGGTTCTATTGTTGGCCACTTGATACTAATATGTGGCTATGGATTAGGCTGAACGTTACGTTATGCATGAGCTGTATATGCTACAACAGATGGCGATCGAAGGATATGCGACGTACAATTTCCCTAAAGGTATGTATAGATATCATTTTCTCCTTTCATTCCGTAACACATATCTATAGTTATGAGCGCATTGGGACATTTTGCCAATATTACATTATCTTCGCTCTATTTCGACATCACAAAAGACTGCCTCTACGCCAATTCTACAAAGAGTTTCGAGCGACGTGCTGTTGTGACTGTGCTTGAACAGGTTGGTCAGCTCGTCACATCCATCAGTGCGTCGGCGATTGAGAAATTGGACTCAGATTTTAGAGACTATGACGATGACCTACGCACCGATACTACCGCATTTGGCAGAGGAAGTTCATGCGATCCGTCATCCGGAATCTAATATGTCCTTCTTTGCGAGGGACCGGTCACCTCTGGTACGTGTTGAACTCGAATATTTGCGCTGCTAGTGAAGTAACTTTGTTCCAGGGTTCAGAGTGGGAAGACCACGAGGCATCTACACAAGTGAAAGACCTGCTCAAGATTCGCACCGTTGTACTCTCATTACTAGAGCAGGCTCGCGGGGATAAGTGCGATCCATCAATTCTCACTTTTTTCTTTCTTTAAATTTTCGATATCAGACGAATCAAAAGTTCTCTGGAAGCAGAGGTGGATATTATTCTTCCGGATTCACTCTCTTCGTCCTTTGTGGACCTCTTGTATTCTCAAGGTAGATTACTGCCTATCTTCTTCTGCTTTCTTCAAAAAATTGACGAAACACTCTAGAATCATTCTTAAAGACGTTTTTCATTACTTCTGATGCTCAAATATTGGATGAAGGTTCTCTTGGTATGAGTGATGACACACCAAAATGGTTATATAATGCTACTACTGCAATTCCCGGTATGTCACTAGTGACTTCGTTTAGGCTAGAATTTGACTCGGATTCTATTTTTCTAAGGCTCTGAGGAACTTCCAGAATCCATTGCGATCAGGGTTCGACCTGCGAGAGCATCTAAGTGTCCAAGATGTTGGACCTTTACTAGGAAAGATGAGGATGAATTGTGTAGACGGTGTGCAGACGTAGTCGGTTGAGATAATTTATCTATTTATTCCTGTAGAGAGACTTGATCTTGATCCTAGAATTTTCATACATCTCAATTAATTTACTCATAGTCTTCTACTTATCAATCAAGGCCACCTGAACTTCTTTACAATTGACGCTAACTTCTGATTACAGTTTCACTATTCTCGCTCAAACTCCTTATATATGCAAGTCCACTTTACACCCATTGCCTTGTCGCCCAGGCCCCCCTTTACCGTTCACTTGAAGTTTCGTTCTCAATCTCAAGGTTTAATTGCAATCTTGAGGGCGCCTCTGCTCTTCATCTTGTCAAGAGCAAGTTTGTAACCCTTGAGCTTGAAGGTATCCGTGACCATTCGTTTCACGTTGATCTTGCCACTGTCGAGGCAGGCGACGGCGCATGGGAAGTAGTATGTTTGGGAGAAGGATCCGATAATCTACTCAAGGAAGCTCATAGTGAGTAGGAGGCTTGTAATTGACATGCAAATATGCACCCTGATCTCATCTCCAAAGATCTTTTCTCAAAGAGAATTTGAGTGAGTGGATTGCTTCACAAGGCAGGAATACCAGCTACCTTTGACGGAGGCCAGTGTACGAGAGCCTTGTTCTCTTCACTCTGTAGATCATCAATACCTCCACAGTGTTACAGCCCCAGCCATTTTACACATGAAAATATATGTTTAAGACAGTTAGGCATGCATATTAGGCTCAAGAATGAGTAATTGGCCACCCTGTTGGTAATGAGATCAGTTGAGGACATGTGTGAGGACAGGGCAAACTAGGGATCAGTTGAGATTGAATCCATGGTTCCTAACAGGAAAACTGTACTGTTAGGGGGAATATAATTGTGTTTGAGGACTTTAAAATGGAAGTGTTGAGGCTGAGCCTAGGGAGATTTTATTGGGAATTATCATCAAGACTGGCTATGGGATAGCTTGAGGACTTAGTGGATCATGCTTTCTTTAGCAGACTTTATGCTAGACTGATTCTATAACTACTACCTGCCTAATATGGAAATGCTAGGAAGTAGGTGACTCACACATGATGAGACTGAATGAACTGAAGCAAGACTGTTGGAATTATTGGTCAAGACTCTGGATCAGATGGCAGCATTGATAATCTCAAAGCAACTGAAGGTGAGATAGGAATTTGGTCTAATCAAGGACATCTTATCAAAGGATTGATCAGTGAAGGATGAATCTTGAGGGATCCTGGATTAGGGTCTAGGGTTTGAATGATTGTTAGCCAATGAGAAGCAGGATATTAGACAAGTGCAATGTTCAGTTGAGGAGACTGAATAGTCAAGACTGTTGATTGGTGGAGAAAGATGAGTCGAGGAGACTATACCCATTCAGTGCTGGATATAGACAGGGTTATTTGTTTCATATTTGTTTATTTTGTCTCAGTTTTTTTATTGTATATTGTATATAGTCACCAGTCAAGGACAAGGTTTGGAATCAAATCTTTGCCCAAGCACTGTGCAAGTGAAATTGAGTTTGGTTAAACTTCACAGTGTTCTAAGCATTTCTTAAGTTCTTTCTCAACTTGGAAGGACTTGTGTTCTGCTTGAGAGAGTATCTTCACTGGTCTAATAGGATTGCGATAGCATTCAGTGCTAGCTTGACTTGTCTTGCAGTCTGTCTCAAAGTGCAAAGGCAGGTCAAGGCTCTCTGAGTTTGTTGAGGCATTACTAGGGCAGACTCACTACCCCTCCTAGATAGTTGTCTAACCCATCCTATTGAGGACAGTCATTGCAAGCTTAGCCCCTTGTTGCAAAGGTTTCAATCAAAATGGCACAGGTCTGGAAGAGAGATCTCTATTCAGTTGAGACTTGTTTTACATTTCTATTCTACCCCTATTTTCATTTAATACTTAATCAAGACTCATACTTTCACTTTCTTTCTGACTTATTCTCCCCATGAACCACACTTGAGACTCAGTGTATTTCAAAGGGTTGCATTTGTATTCAATTTTATATTTTTATATTTTATCTTTCCACATTCACACCAATCTAGTCTCTTCAACAGTGTACATAGTTAATACTCTCATTGGCCAATTTTTCCACACTGGTTACCTCAATGACAATATCAAACCCATAAGGATTGTCCTTCAATTGCTCCCATTGTGCCTCAGGGTTTTGACAGTCTTGTTTGAGATACTCATCACCTGTACTCATCTTCTTGGCAACATCCATCTTGATACCTTTGTTAGCAGCAACATTGGTTGAATAATCCAGGATTAATCATCTGTGGTTTATGTCGCAAATCAGGATTTGCAACAAATAATCAGCTGATATCATTTTATTAATATTAATCATGATTATTATGTGTGTATCTTATCTACATATGGACTGATAATCTTGATTATTTAAGTGTGATTATATAGTATGCTGTTACCTCATGCCATAATGAATACAAATAATCACAATAATAAATAATCATGATAATAAATAATTATGATTAACATAATTGTGATTATGGCAACTCTAACTTTCCTAAGTGGCTCATTAAATGCCCAGCTGTCCCCCAACATGATGATGGTCTTTCAAGCCCTTTACAAACTAAGACTGGGGGTCCACCTGAGCCATTCCCAATGTTCATGTATGAGTGTGGGGTGTATGTGTGCAAGTGCATGTGTGTGCAAGTGCAAGTGCATGTGCACATGGTAGAGAGAAAAGAGGGGACTGTAATGTGTGACATAGCTGCTGTCATCATTCATTAAGTTACTCTTATGAGACAGTTCCCACACTTTTGTCATCAAGACAATTCCAAGATTTTGTGAATTGTATGTTACAATTTGCAGTTCAATTGAACCAAAATGTTAAAGATTTAATTAGCCCACCTAGCTACTGAAATTCTTTGCTGCTAATTGTGAAAATCATTGCTGGGAATATTTGATGACAATGGTGTGGGAACTGTCTCATAAAAGTGACTTAATGAATGATGACAGCAGCTATGTAACACATTACAGTCCCCTCTTTTCTCTCTACCACATGCATATGCACATGCACATGCACACACATGCACTTACACACACACACCCCACAGTTATACATAAACATTGGGAATAGCTCAGGTGGACCCCTAGTCTTAGTTTATAAAGGTCTTGAAAGACCCTCATCATGTCAGGGGACAGCTGGGCATTTGGTGAGTCACTCAGGAAAGTTAGAATTGCCATAATCATGATTATGATAATTGTGATGATTTGTATCTGGAATGAGGTAATAGCATAATATATAGTCATGCTTAAATAATCATGATTATCAGTATTGTGATTAGTTTATATCAATAAAACAATAAAATAATATTATATCAGCCAATTATTTGTCATAAATCATGATTTGTGACACAAACTGCTGCTGATAATCACCAATAATTCCATCCCTGGCAGCAATGACAATCTGGGAGGCACCGTTCTGTTTGAGAAGCTGGGCAAGGATAAGACTGGTGGGTCCTGTGTCCATGAGCAGGACTTCTATACCAATGCTGGGGTTAAGGTTATCAAGACTGTGAACAGCACAAGTAGTGGGCTTGAGGAGGGTCAGAAGCATGTATCACACTAATGAACAAAGTTTTCTATTAGTGGCTGTGCTCATTTGAATTCTATTGATAAGGAACTTTGCCAGACTTATTTGTGCTTTGAGGGCCAAATGAAACAAAATGAGATTGCATGACTCACAACTGAAGGTTGAGAGCAGGGGCCAACTAAGCTAAGGACAAGTAAAGTAAAAGGGAGTTAAAGGGGACTGCAAGGCACTATAGGACTGGTGAGTGAGATTGGATGAAAGCACTTGGGTAGGCTTCCCTGTCTGCTCAGAGCAGCTTTGTTGAGGCAGGCTGCTACCAAGCTGCCTGAGGTAGAAGGCCTTTACTGAGTAGGAGGGACCTGGGGAAGACCAGGTTGAAGAGCTTGTAGGATGCTTCACCTCCTCCTTGCTCTTGAGATGGAAGGTTGGATTCTTAGAGGGTGTTGTGTGTCCCCAAGTTGGGTATACTGTGTGAGGACTTTGGCATGGGATGTGATGTAGACTGTGAAGGCTTTGCTTGCCCACCAACCTTTGGTTTTCATGGCTTCAAATGATAGCCCTTGGATGAGGTTTTCAAGTGTGGAGCCAATCTCTGTGAACCCATTAGTTAAGGGATTAGTATCATAAAGAGGGTTTTATGACACTTAATTCAGGTTTACAAAGTCAAATTTAGCTTCATTTGCTGCTACATTTATGTAAGGAAATACCTCACCTAGGTTGATGTGGGTAAGGGAATCAACAATATATTGCAGGGTTTTCCTGACTATTTATGACACTAATCTCTTAGCAAATGGGCTCACAGTGAATGCAGATACCATGGCCTTGCAGAAAGTCTAGGCCTGCCTGTTTTGCTACAGTGTTGATGACAGGGAGGAAGTTTCACTTGGTGAGAGGCTTGTAGGCATTGTTGTGGGGGTAGGCAAAAACATGGGCATCAAGTGGGGGGTTGTTGATTCTCAGGTGGGTTTTGACAGCTGCTGTTGGGTCAGAGACACCTTCCTGTGCAGTCTAGTAAATGTCTTCTTCCCTGGGGCAGTCTTTGTTTTTGGTAAGTGGAGAATGGTTGTTGCAATGTTGGAGCAGTCAACCACTACTTTGAGGTTGGCACAAGTGGGGTATTTCAACTTGTCAAAAGCACTTAGATTGGGGGCTGTGAATTTGCCTAGCCTGGCATAGAAGTCAGAGGTGAGGCAAGCAAAGGTTGCAATGTGGAGAGGGTTCTGGAGATTGAGGTGGGCATGAATAGCTGAGATAATGGCAATAGTGATGGGGGTATGCTTTGGTTTTTTGGCTGAGGGGGAGGTTTTCTGGGCAGCTCTGAGGAGGATCTTTATTTCCTCATCATTAGTTTGCCACTCAAGCTGGTTGAGGGTATGCCAAGCTTTTAGGCCTGCTATGTAGTTAACAATGGTCAATTGAGAGTAGGAACCTGCTAGCTCTGCAACAAAAATGGAGAGAAGGTTTGGTAAGACAGGGGGGCTCTTGAGTTTGGGGACACTTTTGTGATTGCAGAAGACATGGAAAGTGAGCAAACCAGTGTCATACATGGCAAAGGTTGAATCATCCCATCCAGCTTCAAAAACTTGTCTCACCCTCTCTTCTTTGTCAAACAAATTGGGTTGGGATGGTGTGAGTGAGGCCCAACTGGAGATAATAATAATAATCTTCTGTTTGGCTAGGATGTGTGGCCTAAGGGGTGAGGGGTTGGGGGTGAGGGGTGGGTTGTAGGGAGGGGCCCCCAGACCCATACCTCTTCAGCCTAAGGCTAGGAGGGAAAGAAACATATCCGTGTGATGTGGTCAAGCACTTGAAGAATAATTGCTTTTTATATACACCTACATTTTCTATATTTTATCCACAGGGGAGGTTGCAGTCAGGCAAGCACAGTGCTCAAGCCCTAGCATAATGGTGGACTCATATACAGTGAGTGAGGGACTATTTCAGCCACATTCCACCCAAGATACAAGCCCAGAAAGCCAGCATGGTGACCAGCGGTGTGCCAACCTAAGTCAACACTGATGATGTAGGCTGCAAAAGGCATAACCTATGGGAATACCCTTGGGAGGGCAGTGGACACTGCTTTGTTGAGAAGCAGCTGAACGATAGTGCCCAAAGGTGGGAGGAAGGAGTGTTGGGGCAGCTAAGTGCCTGGAACAAATGGTGTGAGCTGGCTTCTAGAGTCACCAGGGCTGGTCAGAGACAGAATGGAAAAGCCGGGGAGATTGGGCATTCCAAGTGTTGGGCCAGTAGACCCAGAGCATGAGGTCACATCACAAAGTAATGCAACCACTCGGTGCCAGCCAAAAATAGCGGGCCAATGGTGGCCAGACCCAGGGTAGGATCTGGCTGAGAAAAGGGAAGGGGGAGCCATGCATAAGTGTGCAGCAAAGTGGTGGCCGCCAGAGAGTGATGACTGGGGGGGATCAAGCAGCATGATGCCGCTGAAAAATGGTGCACAATGGGAGGGTCTCTTGAAGACACCACAGCCCAGTGCAGAAGGGGATCAGACCGTCCAATGGGGTGGGATGGCAAAAGTTGGATGTGGTTGCATCTGACGTCCATTGAGGGAAGGGAAGGTGGGTGCTGTGAGTGGTGCCAACATGGTGGTGTCCAGAGGGCTTGGGCCAGTCTAGACAAGGGGGTGCATCCATGAAAGTGGTGGGTGTGAGGGTGGAACAAAGGGATTTCATCCCAGGGGGTCAGGCAGTAGGGGAGTAATATACCCCAGTCTGCCCAACGGTGGCCACCATGACATCCAAACAATAGCACAAATGACAGCTGTGCTATTCAACATGAGCTCTGGGATTTCAGCAGGGAGTAGCACCCCACCTACTCAGCTCCTTGTCCGATTTCACCAGGGAGTGGCACCCCAGCTATTAAGGCGGATGCCCCACCTATCCAAAAAGGGAAGGTGGTGGTTAGAGGTCAAGAAGGGAATGTGCTGTCTCCTACCTTGGGGGATTCAATCATAACCCTGCTCCTGCTCACTGGCTTGCTGTAAAGCATTTACTTCGCTATTTGAAGGGCACCCTGCACTACCAGCTTGTCTATAGGGGTGGTGACTCTGGGGAACTGTTTACCACCTATTCCAATGCCTCTCATGGTGGCTGTGAGGCCACAGGTCAAGCTACAGGTGGATATGTGACCATTGTCTCTAGTGCTGCTGTGGGCTGGTCCTCAAATTGTCAGCCTTTTGTGACTCTCTGGAGCACTGAGGCCAAGTTTGTAGCTGCTGTTGAGGCTGGAAAGGAGATCAAGTGGACTAGGAACGTTCTCAGCGAGTTTAGCTTCCCCCAGACACTTGCTTCGACTTTATTTGTTGATAACAAGTCTGGAATCAGTGTAGCAAAGAATCCTGAGCACCACAGGTGCATGAAACACGTGGTGTTAGGATGGAAAAGTGACCACATCAGGGTTTGAACCTGGGACCACCCCAATTGCACCAGGGAGCTCTAACCACTGAGCTACATGGTCTTGGTATTGTAGGAGCTAGGATATTATATATATGTACCCTAGGCCTAGAGTTGGAACTCACTACTGCAGGCCCACTCCAGGGGCTGGGGCACTAGGCAGTTTCTCGTGAGAACTCAGAGCTCCAAAGCTGTCAGATGACTTGACCTGTCATCACCTGACATTTTATTGGCTCCACGAGGCTGTAGAAGATGGAGTCATCGATCCTCTCTATGTATCCACTGACCAGCAAGTTGCAGACATCCTAACCAAGGCTGTATCAAGGAAAGTTGTTGACTTTGCTGTGCCGTTGTTAGGACTTGGAGCTTAGTATGGACTGGTTGGATCAAGGGGGTGTGTTAGACTGCCCCAGCAGTCTTGTGTTAGAGTGCCCCAACAGTCTTGTATATGGACTTAGAGATGGTACAACTTTCTGATCATGTGATATATTAGTAAGCACATGTTGAACTTGTCTGTGAATGTTCTAGAAGCCCTTAGCTTCTTAGACTTGTTCATAGGTGAGTATAGAGTTCTGTATCTTGATAGATAGCTTCTTAGACTTGTTCACAGAATATCTCATTCATTTCTAACCTGATTCACTCGTTACTGCCACTGTTAGAACTGTCTCCATACGCGCTACGATCTACCTCTGACAGAATATACAGAACTCTATACTCACCTGTGAACAAGTCTAAGAAGCTAAGGGCTTCTAGAGCATTCACAGACAAGTTCAACATGTGCTTACTAATATATCACATGATCAGAAAGTCGTACCATCTCTAAGTCCATATACAAGACTGTTGGGGCACTCTAACACAAGACTGCTGGGGCAGTCTAACAGGGCCATACAGTAGATCAAATCGCTTCTTGAACCAGAACCACCACCTTCCTGTTTTGGAAGTCTCAGTGTTTCTGCTTGAGGGGCAATACATAGTGTCCACATCGTCTTTATGGATATGCGTGAGGATTTTGACAATGGAAACTGGTCTACGGATGATGATGACCAGCTCCCCCCTCAGTTGGAGGCAGGAGTGCTCCATTCCTTCTTGATCTCTTACCATCACCTTCCTATTTAGGATTTTGGTGTTGGACGTGCATTTAGTTGGAATATATTCTGCTATACAGGGATAACGCTTGATATCTCGTGACCCCCTGCGCCCCAGTATGTCTGGAAAGCGACCCCAGCCATACAAATGTCCATTGCAACCACCGTCGCCCACAGGGAGCATCTGCTCAGTTGCTTCCCACGCCTCAATATCTTCAAAATTCAGAACAAAGGTCAAAGGCGCCATCCAGAGCATGGTCCCAGTGTTAGACTGCCCCAGCAGTCTTGTGTTAGAGTGCCCCAACACAACAACTGCTTCTTGAACCGCAACCACTACCTTCCTGTTTTGGAAGTCTCAGTGGAAGTGCTTGAGAAGTAATATACAGCGTCCACAGCACTCGCAATGGATACTCGAGAGGATTTCAATAATGGAGGGTGGTCTACGGATGACGATGCGCCACTCCCCGAGATCTTACAGGCTGCGGTCCTCAAAACGCCACAAACCCCCAAGGTGACTTGTCTTGAAAAGATGAAGTCTCATCTTAGGTCCAAGGGCAAACTCACGGATGCTGTTTGGGCTGAAGCCACCACCCCCACCCCTGCTGGCCCTTCGCAAGCGTCGGCAATGACCCTGTTGTCGTACATGTCTCAGAGCCCGCACACACCTGGTAACCCCCTGGCTACCCCCTCTAAAGCCTCTTCGATCTTCTCGCCCTCTGCGGTACCTGGAAAGAAGAACTGACTTGCCTCCATGTTGGCCACCACGTCCGACATGGTTCGTTCCACCACCCCAGACAAGGACTACATGGCTTATGCCTCGGAGTTGTTGATTCTGGTTTTCAACCTCCTCAACTCCCTTGCCTACAAGCAGCTGGAGATCCAGAACATGACCAGTTCGACCTCATTTGAGGAAGCACTGGCCATTATCATTGTGCAGACTGGCCCGCCCCCTCCTACCCCAGTCAAACCCCCTGCCCCAATCCCTTCAACTCTGAGTGCCCCCAAGTCTCGACCCTGGTCCCTGATGGCCGAGGTTGAGCACAAGGCTGCAGCACCTCAGCCGAAGAAAGTCTGGATCCAATTGCCAACCGGATCCACTCCTAAACCCGCCGCAACTCGGAAGTGTGCCCCGGCTGTGCCTGCAGCTGTTCGAGCACCTCCTAAGTCTGCTCTCAAGGCCAAGCTGGCTCCCATCCCCTCCTCCCCCAAGGCCCTGGCTCCCTCCACTGCCCCTGCTGTGTCCAGGCATGCACCAGCGTGCAAGGGCAAGCACACAACCCATGGTGCATCTTGCAAAGGCATCCACATCACTCCCCCAGCCGGATCTAACATCCGTGCTATTAATATCACTCTAGAAGTCCTTTTGGAGTGCAATCGCCATCTTAAGGATGATCTCAAATCCGAGGTCGTTCTTGAAAGTTCCATCGACTCGGGAACCGGCATCTTCATTGCCACTTCTCAGGTACTTTCTCATCCCAAATCCGCGTGTGTGCTCAGACACATCCGCCGCCTCATGGACCCCAATGGCCTCGTCCCCCTCCAGGCCGCCACCCCTACCTCCACATCGTATCTCAAAGTGATCAATGTACCACTCATTCCGGCTCCCCTCACCTCATGGATCGTCATGCAGCGCACCGCCTTTGTCACTGCTATGCAAAAATCGCCCATCGGACAAGCTCTTGCCTGACACGTCAAACATGCAGTCTGGTTCATGCGGACTTCCAAGCATTCTGACACCTGCATTGCGTGGGTGGATATTCAAGATTCTGTCTCAGGCCATATGGCCCGTGACTTTATTGGTAAGCATGTCCTCATTGGAGGACAGAACTGTCAAATCCGGGGTGCTGCCCCCGGCCTGGCTCTATTCTCTGCACTCGTTGCCAGAGGTGGGGCCACCATTCAGATGTCTGCCGCTCTAAAGGTATATGATGCCCACACTGCGTGGGTCCGCATTCTGCCGACTCACATATTCAGGCTGTGATTGCTATGAAGTGCAATCCCAATGACCGCCACTGTGCCAATTGTTCTGCAAGCAAGAAGAAGAAGATGGCACACTCCACAACGGACATGAAGTGTCTGTTCTGGACCAATAGGTTCGACAGGGACTGGCTGCATTGCCAGTTCACATCGGTGAAGTAATCGGCTGTCATGGTCGGTTTTGGGAGCTGCAGCATGTGCACCCACAATTTCCATTCATCTTTTCGATATCGCTATCTCGTTCACATTTGGAACCGCTAGTCGGAGGCTGGTGTATATGGGGCAGAGTACTATGGGGATGTTGGCTTGAGCTAAGGCTTGTCACGGTCTGTAGATTTCTTTGCTTCATCATTTTTTCTTGTGTTTTGTGCATTTGTGTGTTTGGGTTCTTCAAGCACTTGACCTCGTCGCGCGGATACATTTCTTTCCTGCCCATGTAAGTGTTTGATTTTGTATGTGTCTGGCGGCTGCACTTGGATACACGTTAAGGCATCCGTATTAGACTAGTAAGCCTGGAGTATCTAACCAGATGTCATATAGCTAGTTTAATAGAAGGTCCACTGAGAGGTGCCATTGATTACAAAAAAAAAAAAAAAAAAGAGTGCCCCAACAGTCTTGTATATGGACTTAGAGATGGTACGACTTTCTGATCATGTGATATATTAGTAAGCACATGTTGAACTTGTCTGTGAACGCTCTAGAAGCCTTTAGCTTCTTAGACTTGTTCACAGGTGAGTATAGAGTTCTGTATATTCATAGATGGCTTCTTAGACTTGTTCACAGGATTGCTAAATCAATTCTTATCCGATTCACTCGTGACTACCACCGTTAGAACTGTCTCCACATGCGCTACGTTCTACCTCCGACAGGTTATGGGCCCTGGCTTCTAACTACTGGAAAAACGAGTTTTCATTCACAACTTCATGCATTCTCCTCTCCTTCTCTACTTCCTTAAATCTATTTCGCTTCCCCTGCTCTCAAATCAACTCCGATGGCTTCTGGATCGCCAACGTTTGCGAGACTCAATGCAGAGAACTATACGACGTGGTCTGGCGAGATGGAGGCGTGGCTGCGAGCTTCTGGGCTATGGAGAATTATCTCTGGCAAGCAGAAGTCCCCACTGTCTCCTCTACTGTTACCCAGGCTGAAGCGGACGCTCTGGATGCTTTTGAGGCTTGTTGTGACAAGGCTGCTGGCTGGCTATTCTTGATGGTTGAAGAGGAGCAGAGGGTGCACTTTAATGGCATCCAGGACGACCCTGTGAAGATGTGGGAGGCTCTGGAGGCTGTACACAGGCAGAAGAAGGCTGGGATGTGATTTAATGCTTATGATGAGCTGTTCAGCATCCGAAAACTCAAGGAGGAGTCTCTCCAATCGCTTATCAACAGGGTAGAAGGCTGCAAACATCGAATTAAAGAGCTCAGACCTACTTCCTTCACTCTGGAGATGCTAGATGATGAGCTGGCATCTACGGCCCTCATTAGAGCGCTCCCAGATGACTATTCCGCCTTCTCCTCGTCTCTTTTGCTTATGGACAAGCTGGACAAGGCTACCATTCACCAGGCCTTTGTCACAGAGGATATACAATGCCGAAAACGTGCTGGGGACACTTTGGGAGGCTCCCAGGCCCTAGCCACTCACTCTGGCTTCAAAAACACGTCAGATACCTGCGACTTCTGTGGGAGGACTGGTCACAAGGTGGAGAAGTGCTGGCCATTTGAAAAGGCGAAGAAACGCGCCTAGGAGGATGCTCAGAAGCCCAGAACTCGTGGAAATAAGGCTAACAAGGCTCAGGACACTTCAAACAACGCCTCAGGCTCTGCAGCAAGCTCCTCTTCGACTTCTAGCCCCGAAAAAGCGCAGAGAGTCCGTGAATTTGCTGGAAATGCAAGTGCCTCATCTCCCTCCCCTTTCCCTTTGCTTTCTGTGCCTCTACAGCTCGATGCTGACTTCCATTGGCTTGCAGACACTGGGGCCACTTCTCATATGACCCCACATTGTCACTGGTTCCATTCCTTCCTTGACCTCTTACCACTATCTTCCTCTTTTGGGAGCCTCGGTGGTTTAGCTGCAATAGTAGGGAATACATTTCATCCATGCCTCCCAAGCACAAGGGCAATCTTGCCTGTTGTCAGTCTCAACAACCTCAGCCTGAGGGTACACCTGTGGTGGAGAGCCGTATTGATGAGGACTCAGACTGGGACACCCCAGCCCAACCTCGTGCTTCTCTCGAGCCCACTTTCTGTGTAGGCTCAATTATGAACCCTGCCAGCAAGTATGTTGGCCACACTCCTGCTCAAGCCTCTGGGTCCTCGGCCTCTCAACCTGGCACCCTCCTTCCTCCTGCTGAAATCAAGTCAGCACTTCAAACCCCCCCACCTGCTTCAGGACTTCTCCTGCAGCAGCTTTTAGGCAAACGGCCTGAACAGCCGTCCCCACTCCTTCTGCCATGCTCACGAGCGAATCGCCTGCTCGTATCCCTGTTCCTGTGCCTGAGCCTCAAGCTCCTGAGCACTCTCTTACCCCTCCTACTGCGTCCCAAATGGATGCATTCTTTGCAGCTCTGGAAATGTATACTTCCGATGTTATGGCCCCAGCCATTTTATGTGTGAAAATATATGTTTAATGTGGTTAGGTGTACGTATTAAGTTTGAGAATGAACAATCGATCACCCAGTTAGAGATAATCTCAGTCGAGGACATGTGTGAAGAGAGGTTGACCTAGGGGACAGTTGAGATTGCATCTGCGATTCCTAGCAGGAAAACTGTACTGCTAGGGGAAATATAATTGTGTTCAAGGACTTTAAAACGGAAGTCTCGAGGCTGAGTCTAGGGAGACTTTATTGGGAATTATCATCGAGACTGGCTATGGGATGGCTTGAGGACTTAGCGGAACGCGGTTCCTTCAGTGGACCTTATGCTAAACCAAATCTATAACTACTACCTGCCTAATAAGGAAAGGGCTAGGAAGTAGACAACTTACACATGTTGAGACTGAATTAACCTGAAGTGAGACTGTTGGAATTGTTGGTTGAGACTCTGGATCAGGTGGTAATAGTGATAATCTTGAAGCAACTAAAGGCGAGATAGAAGCATAGTCTAATCGAGGACATCTTATCAACGGGATAATCAGTGGGGGATGCACCTTGAGAGTTTCTAGACTAGGGTTTAGGGTTGGAAGCTCGTTAGCCAGACTACTTCTGAGCCTTCTCCTGCACCACCAACATCGCATTTCGCAGTGCCACCTCTCCTAGATGAAGGGGGTGATACTAGCCCTCTCCCTGCTTGCTTTCAGCCTCCCAGTCCGAGTTCTCCTGCTGTTCCTCTCGAAGAGGAGACTCCTCTGCCTGCTCCTTCTCCTCCTAGCCCTGCTACTCTGCCCCCACAAGCTCCAATTCCGCTCCCTGTGACTCCTCCCACTGCTGGAGTGCCCCCTGAGCCTCCCAGAGTGCCACATCACACTGGACGCATTTGGAAGCCCCCTGGTGACTGGTGGAAGGTCAGGCAACCTAATTTGCCTGCTAGAGACCCAGAAGATGATGATGAGGCTGCTCTTTCAGCTGATACTGACTTCTATGAGGTTGAGTTTGCTGGGGCTGTTTCTACAGCTGATCCTCGCACCTACAGGCTTGCTATGCAGTCCCCTGACAGGGAACACTGGGTCAATGCTTGTAACACCAAGATATTCAATCTCGAGGCTAACAGGACTTGGGAACTCACTGAACTGCCTCCTGGTAAGAAGGTAGTCAACTCTGGCTGGGTTTTCAAGGTGAAAAGGCATGCCAACAGCTCTATTGAGTGCTATAGGGCTTGCCTTGTTGCTAAAGGCTTCTCCCAACATCCTGGATTTGATTACACCGAGGTCTTTGCCCCTACATTTCGTCCTGCTTCTCTGAGACTCATTATAGCTCTTGCTGCTAGAGAGGGCTACAAAATGCGCTCTGTTGACACCTCCTCTGCCTTCACTTATGGGGAACTCGAGGAGGAGATTTACATGAGGCAACCAGAGGGCTATCACACTGGAGGCCCTAATATGGTCTTCAGGCTCCGTAAATTGCTTTATGGCCTCAAGCAGGCTGCCAGACAGTGGAGTAAGAAGCTCCGAGGTATTCTAGAGGGCATTGGCTACTCCAGATTTCGCTCCAACAACTCCATCTACATCTATTCCAAGGGAGACATTAAGGTTATAGTGCCTGTCTTCATTGATGACATTCCTTCTTGATCTCTTACCATCACCTTCCTATTTAGGATTTTGGTGTTGGACGTGCATTTAGTTGGAATATATTCTGCTTTACAGGGATAATGCTTGATATCTCACAACCCCCTGCACTCAAGTATGTCTGGGAAGTGCCACCAGCCATACCAACCGTCCACCCGACCACCGTCGCCCACAGGGAGCATACATTCTGTAGACTCCCACGCTTCTAAATCCTCCAAGGTCAATAGGAGGATCCAAGGAGCCCTCAAAGCCCTTGTCCCGAAGAAGAAGAGGTCAATGGCAAGAGAACTGAAGGGGATGTTGGCACCTAGTGCCTTCAGAACCTTAGACATGGGGGAAGTCATTCCGACTTCTCAAGAATTGCAAGACAGACCCACTCTTAAGGATCCGACCATGGATAAGGAGATTGAACTCGAGGAGGAGAAGGAGGAGAGTGAGAGTGAGGAGGAGAGTGAGCCAGAGGACGATTCAAGGGTATTTGAGAGAATTGAGAGGGAGAGAATCGAAAGGTTGCACCGGGAGGAGGAGGAGGAAGCCCGCGCCACTAACCAGACCTCCAGTGATTGGGGCATCCCTATGCCCACAGGAGAAGAACTTAGGCACCCTGCCCTCACTGCTTGCCACAGTGAGACACCACTTTCCTACAAGACTGTCACTCCTGGTGACATCTTTTCCACCCCAATGCTGCGCTTTTCCACCACGAGGCTCTAAAGGCCATGTCAGCACCTCGCAGCCAATCAGAGAGTTTTGGCTTTCGGACACCCAACCTGGCCCTTCTTAGTCATCTGGCTGTTAGAATGCCCCAAGCATTCAGTTATTAGAGTGACTGGTTAATTTGTTTTGTGTATATCTCGACTTAGAGTACAGCGGACGCTTCCGCTCACGTGATAGATTAGTCAGCGCATGTTGAACTTGCCTGTGGACAACTTAGAAGTCTTTAGCTTCTTATACTTGTCCACAGGTGAGCAATCTCTTTGTATTGTTGTTACAGCTTCTTATACTTGTCCACAGATTAACTGTGCTAATACTAGCTCATTTCTTATCCGATTCGCTCGATACTAGCATCGTTAGGATCGCCATTGCGAACTCTACATTCTTGTTCCAACAGGTTATGGGCCCCGGCTTCTAACAACCTACAAATCGACTTTTCATTCTTCAACCATCTTCAACTCAACATCTACTCTCTCCCTTCCCTCCTCCCTCAAACTATTTTGCTTCTCCTGCCCTCATTTTTGCTTGTATGGCTTCAGGTTCGCCAGCGTTCATTAAGCTCAACAGGGAGAACTATGCCACGTGGTCTGGCGAGATGGAGGCCTGGCTATGTGCCTCTGGCCTATGGAGACTTGTTTCAGGCAAGCAAAGTGCTCCTTCCATTCCCTCTTCCCCTACTCCCCAGGATTTCGCTTCCCAGTCACTCTGGGAGGATAAACTCAACAAGGCTGCTGGCTGGCTCTATCTAATGGTTGAAGAAGACCAAAGGGTGCATTTTGCAGGCATCCAGGACAATCCAATCAAGATGTGGGCTGCTCTGGAGGCTGTACATCATCAGAAAAAGGCTGGAATGCGATTTAATGCCTATGATGAGCTCTTCAGCATCCGGAAACTCGAGGAGGAGTCTCTCCAGTCGCTTATAAACCATGTAGAGGGCTGCAAACGTCGTCTCAAGAAGCTTAGACCGGAGAAATTCACTTTAGACCAGCTGGATGATGAGCTGGCCTCTATGGCACTCATTAGGGCACTTCCAGACGAGTTTTCGGCCTTTACTTCATCTCTTCTGCTTTTTTTTTTTTTTTTTTATAATCAATGGGGCCTGCCGGCCGGCCTTTATTCAAAGTAGCTACTACAAGGTCGCAAATCCAAGCATACTACTAAGAAACGGATGCCATAACGCATATCCAGAAGGGGCCCAATCCAATACAGGGAGTCAATCTTACAAAGTGGGCGAAAGAAATGTATCCGTGCGATGAGGTCAAGCGCTCAAGGAGAAAAGAAAAAACAAATCATAAAAGTCGAAATAATAGGGGAACTAACCATCAGTCCGGGACGAACAATCACAGTCAACCTCCAGCCAGTCCTTCCCTGGAACCCCGCATTGGCAGGTGAGGTGCAAATATGAGATGAGATATCGATAGAAGAAAGGAAATGTTGCATAAATGTTGGAACGGCATCGCGCCAGAATTCT
The DNA here is from genome assembly GCA_029719445.1 of Agaricus blazei. Taxonomy (NCBI): domain Eukaryota; kingdom Fungi; phylum Basidiomycota; class Agaricomycetes; order Agaricales; family Agaricaceae; genus Agaricus; species Agaricus blazei. The sequence continues at coordinate 1,494,766 of SSNC01000010.1, forward strand.
GAAACGCCCGATGAAAAGTGCTACTTGTTTGACGGGAACTGGCGCTTGAGCCAGTTGCGGTCAAACCAATGTTCCCAGAACGGACACGAAGTGTCTGTGCTGGAGTGCATCGTCCTGGTCTTCTTAGCAGCAGAGCAATTGACGCAGTGGTGAATGGTGGCGTCGATGCAGGACGTGGCGCAAGCGGAATCGTGGCGGTCCAAGAAATGCGGTCCGCTGCAGTGAGTGCACCGGACACCTTTAGCCCGGCACATGTTAGAGTGGTGGCCCCATCTCTGGCACAGAGTGCACAGAGCAGAGCCAGGCCAGGGAGCAGCACCCCGGACCTGACAATTCCTACTGCCTATAACAACGGTCTTACCAATGAAGTCGCAGGCTGAGCAGCCCGAGACAGAATCAGAAATGTCAATCCATGCAACGCATGAATCTGCCTTTGGTGAAGTCCACATAAAGCAGACTGCGTGGATGATGAGAGGCCCATCTAAAGGCGCCTGTGAGGGCACCACCGACATGCCAGATGGCAATGCCAACAGCTGGCTAACTGCACTGGGCAGCGCCAACCACCTGGGAGCACATGCTAATCTTCTTGAGGGCGCAGGATGATCCTTAGCAGCCGGCATGGTTATCCGACCTCCCCAATAGGTGTGAACTTGATTGCAGGCCAAGGTCGCTGAGCCAGCATTACCTGACTATGCGTTCCCCCTAACCCTACCTGATTGGGTAAGATTGTAGCCGTCTCTCCTGCTCATCGCTCAAACCCCGATCAGCCAGCATCAACCAGTGATGTGGAATCAACTTAAGCCAGCAACCGGGTACTTCCCCCAGGCCGACTGACAGGGGATTTAGTTCTCTCGAGCCGGGTAAAGAGTTTTCCCCAATACCCACTACGGTCTAGCGCTACCTTTCCCGTAACTACACAGCCGGTTTGTTATGCCCTTAAGGCCCAGATCCCCGTGATAACTGCGCAGCTCCCTGCCTCACAGACACGATTGCTGGATTGGCTACCTAGGGCGAACCTAGATCCAGAGCTACTGACGTGCCCACTAACAACCATGAAGGGGCGATACATCACCCTACCCCAGCCTGGTACTCAGATGGCCTGTCACCTGAAGGCATCGGCTTGTTCTCGTCCCCGTCCACCAAGTTTACTGTCCCCTATCTCAAAAGACCCTTTCGGGCTAGCTACTCCGATCAGATAACTATTAATATCTGACCCAGAGTAACCTTGGGGCTGTTCTGGAACTGTTATGATTTCAATTTCTTTTCTTATCTAATATGCCTACCTTTGCTAACGTAATTGTATCGAATATTGTTTCTCTTTTCTTATGTAATATTTCTCAGTCAGCAAAGTCAAGAATCTTCCGACTCACAGTTATGAGTCATTCTGACTTATATTGACTTGAAGAACTTATATGACTTGATACGACTCATTATGATTAGTTATGACTTATTATGACTAGTTACGACTGGATATGACTCCTATTAGTATTACATAAGTAGATACTCGCTGTGGTATATAAACCCCTCAACTCGACCATGTAGAAACAACGTTTCTACTTGGTTAGGTGGAGACTAATACTAAGCCTTTATCTAAAAGCTTTAGAATCTATAAGTCTTAATTGCTAAGCTCTCTCTCTTGCTTGTATAATCGTCTCAGTATTATTACCTTTGAAGTTGAATCTCCATTCAACCGAGAAGGCTCCTTTGATACGCTCTATCAGTAACTGTGTTATCGGTAGTGACGTATCGCCCCAGCTTAGGACCGGGCCGGGGTCACTATAACATTAAGTAGAAACGTTCCTTCTCCGTTGCTTGGAGACGAAACCGTTTGCTGCCCATAAAACCCTAAACAAACGCTAGCGATCGTCAATTTTAGGGTCGTAATAAAAACACAAAGCTGTCCAAAAACTATTTGTGTTATTATTACCGGGAGATTGACGGCACCTGCCAACTAGGGAAATAGTTGAGGCTGAGCCTACCAGCTAAAGCGAGGTCACACTTGTAAAATATACGGGACGGTTGTTGTACCGACTGCAGACCGTAATTGAAGTCTAGCAGGTCACATAACACAACTGTAGGAGGCCTGAAGAGGCTAGAGAACCCTAGTGAATCTCAGGTTACCGGAATCGGTACTGACGAAGTCACGAAGTCCAGTACAGAGTTTGGAACGACTATAAACGGATCTAGTACTGTGGAAGGAACGATCAGAAGTCCAGAGAAAGACTATAAACTATCTAGTACAACTTGTCTGAAAAGACTCAAATCCGCCTTCATAAAGGGAAAGGATAAATTGCCAGCGGGAGACGAGAATCAAATCTCACCAGCTGAAGGGTATAAATATATATCAACTAACAAATATAACTTAGGCACCATAGACGGAATAAACGTAAAAACTAAAATTACCACAACTGAATCAGAAGTTACCAATTCAGTCGAAATCAATACACCCACATCAAAAACAATTAAAATAAAAGTGACATCATCACGGAACAACCAAACCCCATCCAATTCTTCAGCACTAATCTCCAAACAACTGTCTACTTCAGCACCGCAAAAAGTGTCTGGTACTATATCAAAGAATCAGACGGAAAGAGATATCAGTGCATTGATCAAAAGGCAATCGAACAAGAACATCAGCTTGCCGTTATCAGACAAATTAATAGAAGCGAGGAATACCCCTCAGAAGCGGATCGAGAAATTAAGCGAAAACTTATTGGAACTAACGAACTTTACGAAGGATTTCTTTCAAGTTCGGGATCAGGACTACCCGAAAATTATTCAGCGCTTGGAGAAACTCCACGACAAAGAAGCTCTAATAAAGGAAAACAATCTCAACAAATTAGCCCAACAAACACAGGAACTCAGAAAACAATACTACACACCAAAAGCCGTAGTCACTCAAGACCACCAACACCACCACAACCCCCAACACAACCTAATTCACCACCAAGAACACCAAGTCCGCCCAGACCACCAACACCACCAAGAAGATCACCGTCAGGAACACCAAGTCCACCAGGATCACCACCAAGAACACCAAGCCCACCAAGACAACCAATGGCAACAATCAAGTTCGAGAAACCTCAAGTCTACTATGGAGACCCAAAGCATTATAACACATGGATCGAAGAATGTGACATCTACTTCGAATCCCTCAACATCACAGACAACAGGACAAAAATCTTTTTCATACTCGGATTACTCAAAGGATCAGCAGCAGATTGGAAACAAGACTGGTTCAAAACAAACCAAGCAAACCCAGGAACCTATGCAGATTTCAAATCAGCAATGGAACAAGTGTTCGCCCCAATCCAGAGAAAACAAGACCTCGAAAGGCAACTCAGAGCCATCAGACAGACACATGGAATGGACATCCAATCATACAACAGCAAATTCTCAGTCCTCAAGAGCCAATCTGGAATTACAGATGACACCGTCCTCTGCTCGTATTACGCAGCAGGATTACAAGATTCAATCAGAGAAGAAGCACTCAGGCAACAACCACAAGACTTACAAGCTTGGAAAACCGCTGCCAGAGCTGCCGAAGATATCGAGATCATCAAAAACAGATACAGAAAGCAATCTAAGCTACCAAACAACTACAAGTCATCAAGGAACCACAGTAAAACCAAACATAAGCGACAAAACCCAAGATATGCTCCATACAATCACAATCCAGTCAGACAAAGAAGCGAATGGGACATGGACGTCGACGCACTCACCTATGCAATCAATGAGCTCGATATCCACACAGATGACAATGAAACCTCAGGATCCGAAGAATCCTACAGTGACAGTGAAGAAGAAGATTACAAAGATGAACAAGCCAACCACATTAGACAAAGAAATTCAAACTGAAAGACAATCGAATCCTTTGTCAATACAATCTTCACACCAGAACAGAAACAAGCCTTACGACGCGGAGAATGTTTCTTTTGTCATAAGACAGGACATTGGGTCGCAAACTGTCCAGAACGCAAGGCCTACCTCAAACTCTCAGATTCAAAGAGAATGGACAAGACTAACAAATTCACTCCAAAATCTAAACCTAAACCAAGATACTCAACAAAACCAGGAAATGGAAGACCTAGAGGAAATCCCAGAAGAAAACCACAGCAACCATCACAACCACCAGTAGATCCAAATGCTATGGTCTACAATTTAGAAGACGAAGATATAGATGACATCCTAGATGAATTTTCACATGAATATGCTGAAAATTTTTAATAACTCCTGAAGATCAAATCGACCAAATTGATCTTCAGAAATCATCAGGACGAACACTTCTAATTCCAACAAAATTACATACCAAAAATAATCGACATAACATTGAAGCTCTACTAGATTCAGGAGCTAGCGGAAATTTTGTCGATCATCAATTAGTCGACAAATATCATCTCCAAAAATATCCACTAAAGGAAGTGCGATATACGTTAAATGCAGACGGATCACGAAACTCTGCAGGAAAATGCTCCCATTACGTCGAAATGAAAATCACAATCAATAACAAGACAATGATAATCAAACCAAGAATAGTTTCTCTTGGCAAACATAAACTATTTTTGGGAATTACGTGGTTAAAGAAATTCAACCCAGATATTGATTGGCAGGCACCATCATTATCATGGAGAGACGAAAATCATCTTCCAATACCATTGAAACATGCTCTCGAAATCAATTCTATAAATAAAATCTATCAAGAGATCAACTACAAAACAAACGCATCACAACAATTAGCAAAGAATGTTAATCTTAAAAAGGAATCCGACCCACTCAAAGTCGTACCTAGAAGATATCATAGATTTCTCAAAGTATTTGACAAACAAAAATCAGAAAGAATACCACCACGACGAGAATGGGATCATAAAATTGATCTCATACCGGAATTTAAACCAAAACGCATGCCGATATATGCTCTAACACCTAAAGAAGAGAAAGAATTGGGCAAGTTTATAGAAGAAAACCTACGAAAGGGATATATCCGCCCTTCAGAATCGCCAATGGCATCATCATTCTTCTTTGTAGGAAAGAAGAGTGGAGACTTACGCCCATGCCAAGACTACCGATATCTAAATCAGAACACTATCAAGAATGCTTACCCAATTCCTAACATTTCGAGCATAATGAACAAATTAAAAGGATCAAAATATTTTACCAAGCTAGACGTCAGGCTTGGATACAACAACATGAGAATACGTCAAGGAGACGAATGGAAAGCTGCCTTCAGAACACCGCAAGGGTTCTATGAGCCCACAGTTATGTTCTTTGGAATGACCAATTCACCAGCAACATTCCAGTCCATGATGAACTCCATATATAAGGACCTCATTGACTCAGGAGGAGTCATAATCTACATGGACGACATACTGATTCATGCTGATTCAAAACAACGATTACATGAATTGACTCTACTAGTTCTAAAAATACTCCAAAGAAACAAACTCTATCTAAAGACAGAAAAATGCGAATTCGAGAAAGATCGACTAGAATATCTCGGAGTTGTCATTACTCATGACTCCATCGAGATGGAATCAACCAAACTCAATGGAATTTCTGACTGGCCTACTCCAAAAACAGTCAAGAATGTCAGACAATTCTTAGGATTCTGCAACTTTTATCGCAAATTCATCAAGAATTATGCTCATATTGCACAACCCCTATACCAATTAACCAAGAAAACCACAAAATTCAAATGGAATTCAAACACACAAGCAGCATTTGAAAACCTGAAATTACAATTCCTTGAACGACCAATACTCCAAATAGCTGATCAAAATAAACCATTCGAGATCGAATGTGATTCATCAGCATACGCAACCGGAGCAGTACTACTCCAAAGGGACACCAATGGAGATAAACATCCAGTTGCCTATTTCAGCCAAGCATTAAACGCAGCTGAAAGAAACTATCACGTTTCAGACCAGGAATTCCTAGCAATCATCAGAGCGCTAAAGGAATGGAGACACTACTTAGAAGGATCAAATCACCCAGTCACCATTTGGTCAGATCACGAAAATCTTACTAGATGGAGAGAACCACAACAATTGAATCGCCGCCAAGCCCGATGGACATTATACATGACTCGATTCAACTATGTCATAAAACACTTAGCAGGAACCAAAAATAAATTAGCCGATGCACTCAGCAGAAGACCAGACCTAGTCCCAGAAGGGAAAGACAACGAAAACGTCACCGCTTTACCTCCCGAAAATTTCATTAACTTCTTGACAGAAGAATTAATGACTCAAATTAACAATGACAAATCTCTAGTCACATTATCTGACAGATATACTGAAAACGAGGAAGACAATTTCTACAAATACCAAGGAAGAATAGTTATTCCAGACAACCCGACAATTAAGAAGCAAATCTTAATAAATGCACACGACCATGAGTCATCAGGACACCCAGGAATAACAGAAACCTTGAGAAAACTCACTAAAGAAGTATACTGGCCAGGAATGGGAACTTACGTCCAAAACTATGTCAAAGGTTGCCCCGTTTGTCAACAGTACAAAATTAACCGACATCCTACCAAACCACCCATGCAACCTATTTCGGGACCAGGATCAACTAAACCCTTTACACAAATATCCATGGATCTCATCACGGATCTACCACCAGACGGATCATATGATTCAATATTGTCCATAGTGGACCATGGACTTACGAAAGGGATAATCCTTACAGCTACTCGAAAAACAGCTACAGCTGATGATATAGCTGAAATCCTTATTGAGAAAGTGTTTTCTAAATATGGCACCCCCCAAAAGATTATTTCGGACAGAGACCCTCGTTTTGCAGCCAAATCTATGCAGAAACTTTATGAAAAGCTAAATATAACACCAGCATTCTCAACGGCATATCATCCACAAACAGATGGAACGACAGAACGGTACAATCAAGAAATCGAATTCTATCTCGCAGTTTACACTTCTAAAAATCCAAACAACTGGAAAAGAGCCTTACCCATGATAGAATTCGTACACAACACTAAACCACATTCAGGAAGAACACACACACCTTATGAATTAATCATGGGATACAACCCTAAAGCATTCATATCTCATGAAGAGTCAAACTCACCAGCAATCGAAGAAAAGACACTATTCTTAGAACAGACTCGACAAGCAGCATTGGAAGCACATGAACGTGCACGACTCATTATGAGTAACCGCAAAAATAAACCATGGAATCCATTCAAAGAAGGAGACAAAGTATGGCTAGATAATCGAAATCTACCCATGCCATATGAGTCAAAGAAACTCAACCAACGACGAGAAGGTCCCTTCACCATAACAAGAAAGATCTCTCCTGTAGTCTATGAATTAAAACTCCCAGACAGATGGAAAATTCACAACAGATTTCACGCGTCATTGCTAACACCAGTCACAGAGAATGACATTTATGGAAAACATAATCTAGAACCGCCACCAATACTAGTGTCAGGAGAAGAAGAATATGAAGTAGAAGCTATTATTAATCATCGAGTCAGAAGAAAGCGTGGAGTCAACAATCGACTCAGAATGACTACAGAATACCTAGTCAGATGGAAAGGCTATGGTCCAACTGAGGATTCTTGGGAAATCGAAAATGACTTGGAAAATGCAAAAGAGGCACTTGAAGAGTATAAAAGGACCAGGAACTTACCAGCAACAAACATCGGTCAATGACCAACTCAACCAACTCAACTACCTCAAACTCTACATCCCCTGTCATAAATGCCAAGAATTCACACTCTGAAACCCAGAGCGTCCATCAGGACATCACACCCCCTTCCATATCAGTCCAGGATAAGACTGATCACCACCAAATTCAATTATCCTCTGAAGAGAGTGAAATCATTCGATTCCTCTTCTCATTTGGAACCACAACCCCCGACATTCTGTCCAGTTACGGCCGCGTTCCTAACATCACTAAAGCTGTCCTCAACGTCGGGACTGCTTTTAGCACACTCATTTCTGCAAGACATTCTTACATTCGGGCCCTTGCAAAAACGGAAACCCGAATGGCTACTCTTAAAGCACATCTGCCAAAAGGGCCCTATTCTGACGCCGCTGTTAGAAGGATCAAAGAGGAAATTGGGATCCTCATTCACACGTCTACGTACATCGGTAAACAAATTACAGACCGATACCAACAGACTCCTTCACGCACCCCCCGATATCAATCTGGATACCCTCAATCAGCTTCTCATCAACAAGAATCATCTACAAATATGGTACTCCCAACTTCCCACACCCCGACTTCTAATCCTCATCGAAATGATCGAGGAGCTTCTTCAACTCCCTATGGAAATCAGAGTATGGCTGGAAGTCGACACATACGATGCCGGCTCTGCAATAGATTGGGTCATAGCACGACAAATTGCCGAGGATACTTCTGCCACTACTGCAGAACTTCCCAACCTGGACATTTCGCCAAGTATTGTGATCAAAACCCTAATAAGGGAATTGAACGCCGGGATATGTCCCCAGATGCCTTGGCAATGGTCAACTCCTCCCTCACCAGTAAACGAACCAATCCGGCCTTCCAGTGTACTAGCCGAGTGGATGGCACCATCTCAATCACCGACACCCCCACCTACTTATTACAGCCTATCAACACCTCCAACTCCAATCACCGATTGGGAGGCATATTACAACCAGGGAAATTACAACAGTCCACCATGGATTCCCTCACCAACTCCTCCTCCTCAGGGAAATCCCAGACTCACGTCACCACCACAAAGCTTGGGCCAACCTATAAGCCGGTCCTCCACCCTAAGCCCGACACCAGGACCGAGCACTCCGACCCTAAATATGGACGACTATCAACCACCCTTAATAGAAAATCCAGCATCTGTACAAACCCATCTTCCCATCACCGCCGCAGTCCTATCAAATCTCCAAGAGATGCATCGGGACTATCTTTGGAGAATCGCAGCCTACCTTCTGTGGGAAATAGTCAGACCAAGATAAAGGGGTTCACTTCAATTTCGAAACCTGGATGGAAATGGGGAAGTCAGAAGATCTACGAGTGTGACGAGTGTGGAATTTTAGTAGCAGAACATCTGAGGAAGAAGCATAGTTGTGAGCAGTACTCAGGAGATGACGAATACGAGAAGTCACAAGACTTCCAACATGACGAAGTAGCTGAGTACAATATCAATGAGAAAGGTAATCTCGATTTGTAAATTTAGATGTGGACATCTAGTTTACGAAAGGGATAATGTTATGATTTCAATTTCTTTTCTTATCTAATATGCCTACCTTTGCTAACGTAATTGTATCGAATATTGTTTCTCTTTTCTTATGTAATATTTCTCAGTCAGCAAAGTCAAGAATCTTCCGACTCACAGTTATGAGTCGTTCTGACTTATATTGACTTGAAGAACTTATATGACTTGATACGACTCATTATGATTAGTTATGACTTATTATGACTAGTTACGACTGGATATGACTCCTATTAGTATTACATAAGTAGATACTCGCTGTGGTATATAAACCCCTCAACTCGACCATGTAGAAACAACGTTTCTACTTGGTTAGGTGGAGACTAATACTAAGCCTTTATCTAAAAGCTTTAGAATCTATAAGTCTTAATTGCTAAGCTCTCTCTCTTGCTTGTATAATCGTCTCAGTATTATTACCTTTGAAGTTGAATCTCCATTCAACCGAGAAGGCTCCTTTGATACGCTCTATCAGTAACTGTGTTATCGGTAGTGACGTATCGCCCCAGCTTAGGACCGGGCCGGGGTCACTATAACAGGAACATTCCAGAACACACGACTGGTGTGAGGCTGGGACCCCAGGAACCAGATGACTGAGAAGACGGCAGGAATCTTACCCCCCACAAGTGAGGGACTGCCTCCCCATTACATTTTGCCATCGAGAAAGCCATTCCCAACCCCGAATGACTCACGAAGTAGTCACTAGTGCAACATTTAAGGCCCCTTTACCAAGGGGGCCCCTCCGGTTGGACTGTATGTGAGTATCAACACCAGGGGAGCCAGTATTCCAGCTTTCAACACCCTTTACCAAGGGGCGGCCCTGATGAGACAGACAGCAACTGCTAGTGCAGCCTCTATAGCCCTTTACCAAGGGGCTACTGTCTGAACACCCTCCGGTGGATCGCTATGCAACTCAAGACCGTCTATACCCCCAGACCACCCTCGGCCCAAAGGGGAAGGTGGTGGTAACAGGTCAAGAAGCGATGTCGTCTCTTCTGCTTATGGACAAGCTGGACAAGACCACCATTCATCAGGCCTTCGTTACTGAGGATATTCAGTGAAGGAAACGTGCTCAGGATACCTTGGGAGGCTCCCAGGCCCTAGCAGTGCATTCTGGCTTCAAAAACGCGTCAGAGACCTGCGATTTCTGTGGGAGGACTGGTCACAAGGTGGCCAACTGCTGGAAGTTCGAAAAGGCAAAGAAACACGCTCAGGAGGACGCTCGGAAGCCCAGAACTCGAGGAAACAAGGCCAACAAGGCCCAGGACAGCTCCAATGACTCCCCCACCGCTTCCGGAAGCTCTAGCTCGACTCCTGGTGCCGAAAAAGCACAGAGAGTCCGAGAATTTGCTGGAAATGCAAGTGCTCCCTCCCCTACCTCTTCCCCTTCGCTTTCTGCCCCCCTGCAGCTCGATGCTGACTTCCACTGGCTTGCAGATACAGGGGCCACTTCTCATATGACTCCTATCGATGCCACATTGCTCTGTGAAGGCCAGGAATGCTTTAGACATGTATTCACCACCTTTATCGTCCTGTAGAGCGCACATTTTGACTCCTACTTGGTTTTCAGCCCAAGATTTGTAGATTTTGAATGCTTCAAAGGCCTCTGACTTGCTTTTCAGCAGATATACAGCCCGGAAACGCGTTGCATCGTCTATAAATGTGATCCAGTACTTGTAGCCTGAGTGGGAAGCAACTGGGAGCGGTCCATGAAGGTCTGAGTGCACCAGCTCGAGTGGGGATCGATTATGGCTGGTAGAGGAGGGGAAAGGAAGTGAATGCATCTTGCCAGCAAGGCAGGGCTCACATATAGGGTCAGGGGACGCTTTAGAGTCGATTTTGAGGCCTATAACAAGCTCCTTGTTCACCATAGACCTCACATCAGCATATTTATGGTGAATAAAGCGACGATGCCATAGGGAGAGGTCACAGGGGAGTGTAGAGACCGAAAAAGCGGCCTCCGAGGTCAGAGTTGAGCCATCTAGCTCAGCAGAGTTGTTAGGGTGGATTGTAGCAGTGAAAAGTGTTGTCCCCTTGCAGCAGAAGGCCATAGAACAAGCAGAAATGGTGATAATGAAATTCTTGTGCTGTGCAAGGTATAGACAAAACAGCAAGTTGCTCTGGAGAGCAGGAACATGCAAAACTCTAGTAAACTCGACCACTCTAGCCACTTTTCCACTCAAAACTGGCTCAAAGACCACAGACCCCACCCCAGCTGAGTAAACAACTGAATCATCAGCTAAGCGAATGAGAATGTGATGGGGGGAGTAGGACTTGAACCAATGCTTGTGGGGGGTCATATGAGAAGTGGCCCCTGTATCTGCAAGCCAGTGGAAGTCAGCATCGAGCTGCAGGGGGGTAGAGAGTGAAGGAGAAGAGTGTTGGAAGTAGAACGTAGAGTTCGCAGTGGCGATCCTAACGACGCTAGTATCGAGCAGATTGGATAAGAAATGAGCTAGTATTAGCACAGTCAATCTTTTTTTTTTTTTTTTTTTTTTTTTTTTTATAATCAACGGGGTTTATTTCAAAACCAGCCTTGTACATGGGGTGCCATAACGTGTTCCCCCGGCTTTACATCACCTGCCAGCCCTACACCAGGGAGATAACTAGTGTAAGAATAAACTGCATATGTAAACTAGAGAATGTTCCATAGAATTGAAGTGGTACGCATAAAAGAAAGTCCGAATTGATACTTACAAGATGGTGAGAGATGAAAATGAAAAATAGAAGTGGTTAAAAATACACAACACCTCTGTTAGGTCTTCTTTGGTGGAAATTGGCGTTGAAGCCATTCCCTATCAAAGCGATGGGCCCAAAATGGACAACTCTTTCTGTCCAAGGTGGAATGATTGCGCTTTTCCCACTTTGACACAGTACAGTTCACGCAATGCCAGTTCTCAACCAAAGTGGCCAGAACCATAAGATGATGCGACTCCTCCTGATGAGGACCACCACAGAGGGGGCAGCGCACACCTTCACGGTGGCACTTGGAGTGATGATGGCCCCACCTGTAGCACCAAGTGCACAGGATGGAACCGGAGTGGGGGCGAGTGCTGGCAATCCTGCAATTGGTGCCAGCTACTTGAATATGCTTACTGATGAGAGACTTCGCATTCGCACCGGATACCAAATCTACAATGTCGACCCATGCAACACATGAGTCAGTGTGGGGAGAAGTCCACATGATGCGGATGTTGTGTGTCCAATCAGCTAACAAGCAGCCGACTTGAGAGAGCTTGAATTCATCGTGAATCCAAGCAGTGGTGGGGGCAAGCCATTCTTTGGAAGTAGGCTCGGAAATAGGAATATCCAACACCTTGAGATAAGATGTGGATTTGATAGCGGAGGTGCGAATGGGCCTCGCACCCTCAGGAATGGGGAAACGCAACTTGATGTGCTTGAGCACGAAGTCCACTTCGGATCTTGTGGGAACAATGTTGGTGGCCAAGAATACTTTCCCGGGTCCACCTTCATCCTGAGAAGAGAAGACCACCAGATTAGACTCTGGTAGATTTTTCTCAATAAGGTTATTGATCTCTTTCAAGATTGAAGAAGTGATCATAGTGGCTTGGAAGTTGAGCGCACTAGGGACGCAAATGGATATGCCACGGCGCGAAGGGCCATGTACAGTGTGTTTGCCCTGGCGATGACGACGTTGCTTAGGTGCAGCTACGGAAACGGCGGGGGCCTCCAAAGGAGGCAGACGGCGTTGGAGAACAGGAGCAGGTGCACAATCGGCCTTGGCCAGAGCACTCTGCTTGGGAGGGGATGGAGGGGCAATCTTGGCACGCTTGACATGTGGCTTAGGGATTGGCCAAGGTGCCAAACCCGTGGTACCAGGGGGAAGTGGGGCAAAATCCATGTGTTGAGAGCGTGGAAGCCCGTCGAGAAGGTTGGCGATGGTGAAGCCGCTGTCACACTTGAGGTCGAGGATCTTACGGTCCTGTAGCAAAACTTGCAGGCTCATAAGTATCATGGACAGGAACTTGGGGGTGTCACTGTCCACCGAAGTGAGAGAGGATGTGTAATCCTCTAGAGTGGAGAAGAAAAGTTCCTGGCCGGGAAAATTGTCTCTGGTGTAAGGGATTTCCGGAACCGGTGGGTCTGGAGAGACCTTGACTGGAATCTGCGCAGGGGATTCAGTGGTCAGCATGGCGGAGGGGGTCAGAGACGGCTGTTCAGGCTGTTTGCCCAGAAGAGACTGAGTGACTTGCATCAACTCATGTTGAGAAGCGGAGTCAAATGCAGAGAGAATCTCTGCAGGAGGGAGTAGATTTCCAGGATGAGAGGCCAAAGGCCGCTTGGACTGGAAGGGGGTGCCACCAACATAGGTCTGGCTGGGGTTGGAGAGGGTGCCCAGAAAGAATGAGGGCTCTAACTCGGGAACAGGAGGGGTGGGGCCTGGAGAATCCCAGTCCTTGTCCACAAATTCCTGCAGCATCTCGCGACGTGGCGGGGCAGGCGTACCTGCCGGAGGAGGCTGTTGAGACTTATTGCAATGTTTAGGAGGCATAATGAATTGTATTCCCTACTAGCACAACTAAACCACAGAGGCTTCCAAAAGAGGAAGGTAGTGGTAAGAGGTCAAGGAAGGAATGTAGCACAGTTAATCTGTGGACAAGTATAAGAAGCTTAAAACAACAATACAAAGAGATTGCTCACCTGTGGACAAGTATAAGAAGCTAAAGACTTCTAAGTTGTCCACAGGCAAGTTCAACATGCGCTGACTAATCTATCACATGAGCGGAAGCGTCTGCTATACTCTAAGTCGAGATATACACAAAACAAATTGTCCAGTCACTCTAATAGCTGAATGCTTGGGGCATTCTAACACACCCCCTTGATTTTTTTTTTTTTTTTTTTTTTTTTTTGTATCAGCGGCACCTCTCAGTGGACCTTCTATTCAAGTAGCTATAGGACATCCAAGTAGATAATCTGGGCACACTACAAGAATACGGATGCCATGACGCGTATCCAAAGTTGAAAAACATTAAGCCCCGAACAACAAAATTTATACGTATCCGGCAGAAAAGACATCACCTCAAGGAGAGAAAAGAAAAAACAAATCATAAAGGAAAAGGAAATGATAAGTCCATACATGATAAGGTGGGTGAAACGAGCCGTAGCTCAGCAAACACATACCACCCACATACAAACCTGGATACAGCCCCGATTTTCTGTCGAGCCGGTTTGCGATCGCAGATGAGATAGTGAAGGGAAAATGATGGGTACCAAACAGTGTGCACTCCCAAAATAAGACATGACTCCTACTACTTCTTGGATGGGAACTGGCAGCATAGCCAATCCCGATCAAAGCGATTATTCCAGAATGGACACGAAGTGTCCATTGTGGAGTGCGCCGAGTTCTTCTTCTTTGCTGCAGAGCAGTTGGCGCAATGACGGTCGTCCGGATTCCTCTTCATCACTATGGACGCCTGAATGTGCGAGTCAGCCGAGTGCGGGCCCGCGCAGTGAGGACAACATATGCCCTTGGAGTGGCATACATCAGCATGGTGGCCCCACCTCTGGCACCAAGTGCAGAGGGCAGAGCCGGGCCACGGGGCAGCACCGCGGATTTGACAGTTGTGCCCGCCAATAAAGACGTGCTTACCAATGAAGTCCCGGGCCGTGCGGCCAGAGACGGAGTCTGCGATATCGACCCAAGCGATGCAAGTGTCGGACTTACGTGATGTCCGCATGAAACAGACTGCGTGCTTGATGTGTGCGGATAAAGGTTTACCCATGGGCAAATTGTGCAATGCGACGGTGAACGCCTCACGTTGCGCTTGAATCCAGGTGGCAGGGGGAGCCGGAACGAGTGGTACATCCAGAACCTTGAGGTAGGATGTGGAGGTAGGGGTGGTGGACTGGAGAGGGACAAGTCCATTGGGGTCGACGAGGCAGTGTACATGCCTAAGCACGCATGCAGATTCGGGCTTAGAGAGGACCCGGGAAGCGGCAATGAAGATGCCAGAAGCCAAGTCTACAGAAGATTCCAGAATGACCTCGGACTTGAGGTCATCCTTGAGATGTCGGTTGCACTCCCGGAGGACATCGGGAGTGATATTAATAGTGCGGATAGAAGATCCGGCTGGTGGATGGATTAGAACCCACAGCGCGAAGCGCTGTGGCTGGTGTGCTTGCCCTTGCGTGCAGGAGCACGACGGGACACAGCGGGAGCAGAGGAGGGAGCCAGGGCCTTTGGAAGAGAGGGGACGGGGGCCGGCTTTGCCTTGAGATTGCTCCTAGGAGGTGCTCAAACAGCTGCAGGCGCAGCCGGGGCACGCTTCTTAGGTGCGGCTTCCTTTGGGGTGGACCCAGGTGACTGGATCCGGACACGTTTCGGGACTGGGGTAGTTACCTCGTCCTCGGCCATAGGAGACCGAGGGCGACTTGAGGGAACAACCGGGGTCGAGGGGGGAAGGGGGGTGGTGGGCTTGACCAGGGAGGGGGGCGGTGGTCCAGCCTGCGCAATAAGCATTGTGAGCACAACCTCGAATGAGGTGTGGCCCGCCATGTTCTGAAATTCAAGATTTTTGTGAGCGCTACTTTGCAAAATAATGAAAACAAGACGAAGAAGCTTGCCGGCATAGCCAACGAAGTTCTCGTCGGGGGAGGTAGTTTGCACAATGTCAGCGGCCGTCGACAGCATGCTAGCTAACCGATGCTTCTTTCCAGGCACCTGGGAGGGTGAGTAGAGCGAAGCGGCTCTTGAGGCGGTGGAGAGCACTGGCGAGTTGAGAAGGTTCGTCAGATGCTCAGGTGTCATTCCCCTGCCCTGGTGAGAGGACGAGGGGGTGGGGGTTACCGGGGTGGTGGGGAGCGGGGGGTCGTCGCAAGCGATGGCCTTTCCGAATTTTGCACGCATCTTCTCAGCGCGCGTCATTGGCTTGGGCGGTGGGGCGTCCTCAGCCATTATACGAGATGTGGACTCCTTAGCCTCTGCGAGAAGGCATTCAAAGTCCGTATCAGAGACGGCGGGGGCAGTGTCTTCAAACCAGTCACCAGACGTGTCTATATCACTGCGTTTATTGCTACTCATAGCTCTTACACTGAGGCTTCCAAAAGAGGAAGGTAGTGGTTCGAGTTCAAGAAGCGATGTGCACCCCCTTGATCCAAGCAGTCTAGTGTCCAAGTCCCAATAGCGGGACAGCAAAATCAATCACCTTTGGTGCCACAGCCTTGGTCAGAATGTCTGCCACTTGCTGATCAGTAGAAACATAGAGTGGATCGATGATTCCTTCTTCTACAGCCTCCCGGAGCCAGTAGAACCGCAGATCCAGGTGTTTCATGTGCCCGTGGTGTTCAGGATTCTTTGCCACACTGATTCCAGACTTGTTATCAACAAATAAAGTCGAAGCAAGTGTCTGGGGGTAGCCAAACTCGCTGAGAATGTTCCTAGTCCACTTGATTTCCTTTCCAGCCTCAACAGCAGCCACAAACTCGGCCTCAGTGCTCGAGAGAGTCACAAAGGGCTGATGCTTTGAGGACCAGCCCACAGCAGCACCAGAGACAATGGTTACATATCCACCTGTAGCTTGACCTGTGGCCTTGCAGCCGCCGTGAGAGGCATCGGAATAGGTGGTAAACAGTTCCCCAGAGTCACCACCTCTGTAGATGAGCTGGTAGTGCAGGGTGCCCTTCAAATAGTGAAGTAAATGCTTCACCAATCGCTTCTTGAACCAGAACCACCGCCTTCCTGTTTTGGAAGTCTCAGTGTTTCTGCTTGAGGAGTAATATATCTGCTACGCAACATGGATAAGACCAACAGCGACGATGACACAAAATTGCTGCCCGTTTTGGGAGCAATCGCGAAGAACGTTGAGGCAGAGGTCTGGGGTTTACCCCCCAAGGACTCTCCGAGGAAAACTGTGTGACTGGAGAAGATGTGCGCACATCTGGCGAAGAAGGGCAAGGCCAAGGAACTGGCCACCCCCGTCACCCCCACACCTGCAGGCCCATCCCAAGCATCGGCGACTCTGTTGTCATATGCGACTGTGAGCCCACAAACTCTGGGTCATGGAGATCCATCGACCCCATCCCGCAAATCCCTCTTCTCGCCTTTGTCCCAACCTGGCAAGAAGAACAGACTAGCTGCGTCAATCACTACAGCGGCCAACTTGGTACCACAGATGAGCCCTGACGCAGACTTCACTGGCTACGCCAGCGAAGTCTTGCATCTAATTTTTAATATTCTGTTGAGTGGCGCTCACAAGAATATCGAATTTCAGAACATGGCCAGCAACACCTCCTTCGAGACTGCCCTTGCCATCATCATCGGCCAGACTGGCGCAGCTTTGCCCCCTTCCCCAGTCAAACCCACCACCCCCCTTCCCCCTTCGACCCCCTTAGTGCCTCAATCTCATCCCCAGTCCCCGATGGCCGAGGATGGAGTCATTACCCCGGTCCAGAAGAAAGTCCGGATCCAGTCACCCCCTGGACCACCCAAGAAACCCACTTTAGGCAAGCGTGCCCCAGCTGTTCCTGCAGCTGTTCGAGCACTGGCCAAAAGCACTCTCAAAGCTAAGCCCGCGACCGTCCCCTCCCTCCCAAAGGCTCCTGCTCCCGCCACCACTCCCACTGTGTCCAAACTTGCACCTGCACACAAGGGCAAGCACACTGTCCATGGCGCCTCTTGTTGAGGTGTCCAAATCACTCCCCCAGCCAGATCTAACATCCATGCCATAAATATCACTCCCAGGATTCTCTGTGAGTGCAACCGCCATCTAAAGGATGACCTCAAGTCCAAGGTCGTTCTTGAATCTTCTACCGACTCAGGTACTCTCTCACCCCAAGTCCGCGTGTGTGCTTAGACACATTTGCCACCTTGTTGACCCCAATGGCCTCGTCCCCCTCCAGGCAGCCACTCCCTCTTCCACGTTGTATCTCAAAGTGATCAACATCCCTTTTATTTCAGCCGAACCGGCCAACTGGATCCAGGCGCAACGCGAGGCCTTCACCCTCCCTATGCATGACTCACCGGTAGGAATTTCTCTATCCTGCCACCTCAAACACGCTGTCCGATTCATGCGGACTTCATGCCACTCCAACACATGCATTGCATGGTTAGACATCTCCAACTCCGTCTTGGGCCATATGGCCCGCGACTTTATTGGTAAGCACATCCTTATAGGTGGGCGAAACTGTCAAATCCACGGTGCTGCCCTGTGGCCCAGCTCTGCCCTCTGCACTCAGTGCCAGAGGTGGGGCCACCACACTGATGTTTGCTGTTCCAAAGGCATTCGTTGTCCTCACTGCACAGGACCGCATACTGCGGAGTCCCATGTTCAGGCTGCCATTGTGATGAAGAGAAATCCGGATGACCAACATTGTGCTAACTGTTCTGCAGCAAAGAAGAAGAAGATGGCACACTCCACAACGGACACTTTGTGTCTGTTTTGGTCTAATCGCTTCGATCGGGACTGGATACACCGCCAGTTCCCATCCAAGAAGTAATAGGGTAGCATCGCCCTATTTCGTGAGTTGCTATCAGTGCACACATCATTTTTTGTCGCTTTCTCGTCTGCGTCGTCAACCGCTGGCCATTTAGTCGCTGGCATATCCAGGGTGTGGGTCTATGGAGATGTATAGGTTGAGCTTTGGTTCCTTTTTGGTCTGTACCACTCTCACTTCATCATTTTTCTTTTTCTTTTTGAATTGTTGGCTTTGGGTTATGTTTTTCTTTCGTTATCTTCGAGCACTTGACCACATCGCGTGGATACGGTTTCTCCCCCACTTTGTATAGAATGACTCCATGTAGTGACCACCGGGCTCGCATTGGATATGCGTCATGGCATCCAGATTCTTAGTGTAGGCTCAAATTATCTCCTCGATGTAGTAGCACTTTGAATCGAAGGTCCACTGAGAGGTGCCACTGATTACAAAAAAAAAAAAAAAAAAAAGTAAATGCTTCACTGCAAGCCAATGGGCAGGAGCAGGGTTATGATTGAATCTCCCAAGGTAGGAGACAGCATAGGCAATGTCGGGACAAGTCATGGTGGCAAGATACTGCAGGGCACCTACAGCAGAGAGATAAGGAACTGACTTCATCTCAGCCTGCTCCTCGAGAGAGGGCACAATGTCTGAGAGCTCAGATCCAGGAGGTAGAGGGGTGGAAAGGGAGTTGGAATCATCCATATGGAATTGTTCTAGCAGCTCCTTGATGTAGTGCTCTTGTGAGAGCAAAATAGTGCGCTTAGAACAGTCCTGCTTCACCTGAATACCTAGTAGCAGAGTGGTAGACCCGAGATCTCGCAGTTTGAAGTGGCTAGACAGCTCAGAGACAGCAGCAGAGACAGCAGAATCACTTTTTGACACCAGAGTTATGTCATCAATGAAGACAGGCACTATGACCTTGATGTCTCCCTTGGAATAGATGTAGATGGAGTTGTTGGAGCGAAGTCTGGAGTAGCCAATACCTCTAGGACACTTCTGAGCTTCTTGCTTCATTGTCTGGCAGCCTGCTTAAGGCCATAGAGTGATTTTCGGAGCCTGAAGACCATATTAGTGTCAGAGGTAGATCGTAGCACGTACAGAGACAGTTCTAACGGTGGCAGGAACGAGTGAATCAGATTAGAAATGAATGAGATATTCTGTGAACAAGTCTAAGAAGCTGTCTATGAATATACAGAACTCTATGCTCACCTGTGAACAAGTCTAAGAAGCTAAAGGCTTCTAGAGCGTTCACAGACAAGTTCAACATGTGCTTACTAATATATCACATGATCAGAAAGTCGTACCATCTCTAAGTCCATATACAGTGGGGGACAAAACCATTCCAATGTTTTGTACCTTTGCAAAGAATGCTATATACCAGCACACATAAAATGTTTAAAATCTTGAGGATATTTATGGGTATACCTTAGTATCTAAGCTACCATGGTGTGATGTTATGTGGCTGTACAGTTACTATTGGTCATTATATAATACTTTTAAGTCAGAGCAACATTGGAACAGTTTTGGCCCTATATGTTGAAAATACAGAATTGGCTACTTACCAAGGCAGAAGATGCTATTTTCTGGCTATCAAAGCTACAAATGGTAGATTTGGTATTGATGCCATCAATGTCTGATCAAATGCTGCTGATATGATATCAGAATCCATCTATATGCTACTATAAAGATTAGATACTTTGTTAAGTAGTAAATCTTTAATCTTCAGCTTATTATTACATTGTCTTTAAGGCTTGTGATGTAATTTATATTAAAACAGTTATATAAGTACAATAATATACTAGATTATGTAATTTATGCCATTTGCTGACATAAATATGATCATCCTTAGGTAGAAATATACTTTCATCTATTTTTTGAATACAAACAACCCACTTGCTGGAAAGCTGATTATTCCAATGAATGCTATAAATGTTAGTGCTTATGTAACAATCAATCAAAGAGCAAACAAAAGCTTTGACCTTCCTCCACAAGCCTGTATTTACATAAATATATAGTAGACTCTAGAGAGTATCTGTAAAAGTGCACCAGGGCTTGTTTCTGATGACTAATACAGATACAAATAGGCTCAGAATATTGAGAATAATAGATTATAATCATATGTAACTGAAAACAATATGTTAATGGAAGTGTAAGAGCTTTACAAACAGAGGGTAAAAAGTGTTAGTGTGTATAAATGAAAAAAATTGTACTGTAAGATTGCATAGAATGGGCAAGAGCTCAAATAACTACTAAACATGAAGTATTATTGAATGTTAATATTTTCAGATATATTTTGGAATTTTCACATGATTCAATCCTAGAGTATTATAGGTAGAATATATCAAGTACAAGCTTAACAAATGTGATATAGCAGCAAATCAACTTTAAAATAATATAGATTACCTAGAATTAGATATTGTTGAGTTTAACCAACCTCTTAATATGAGTTTTGCCAAAATACAGTAAATAAATATCAATAGTGAGGTAAAGGTTAATGAATTTCTACCTAATAGATTATTACATCTATAGAGCAGCATATAGATGGATTCTGATATCATATCAGCAGCATTTGATCAGATATTGATGGCATCAATACCAAATCTACCATTTGTAGCTTTGATAGCCAGAAAATAGCATCCTCTGCCTTGATAAGTAGCCAATTCTGTATTTTCAATGTACAGGGACAAAACCGTTCCAATGATGCTCTGACTTAAAAGTATTATATAATGACTAATAATAACTGTACAGCCACATAACATCACACCATGGTGGCTTAGATACTAAGGTATATTCATAAATATTCTCAAGATTTTAAACATTTTATGTGCACTAGTATATAGCATTCTTTGCAAAGGTACAAAACATTGGAACAGTTTTGTCCCCCACTGTACAAGACTGTTGGGGCACTCTAACACAAGACTGCTGGGGCAGTCTAACACACCCCCTTGATCCAACCAGTCCATACTAAGGTCCAAGTCCTAACAACAGCACAGCAAAGTCAACAACTTTCCTTGATACAGCCTTGGTTAGGATGTCTGCAACTTGCTGGTCAGTGGATACATAGAGAGGATCAATGACTCCATCTTCTACAGCCTTGCGGAGCCAATAGAAGCGAAGATCTAGGTGTTTCATGCGCCCGTGGTGCTCAGGGTTCTTGGCTACACTGATACCAGACTTGTTATCCACGAAAAGCATTGAGGGAAGTGTCTGGTGATAGCCAAACTCAGTCAGAATGTTCCTAGTCCACTTGATCTCCTTGCCAGCTTCAACGGCAGCAACAAATTCAGCCTCAGTGCTTGAGAGAGTCACAAAGGGCTGACGCTTTGAGGACCATCCTACAGCAGCCCCAGACACTAGAGTCACATAACCACCTGTAGCCCGACCTGTGGCCTTGCAGCCACCATGGGAAGCATCAGAATAGGTGGTAAACAGCTCTCCGGAGCCACTACCTTGGTAGACAAGCTGGTAGTGCAGTGTGCCCTTCAAATAGCGAAGTAAATGCTTCACTGCAAGCCAATGGGCAGGAGCAGGATTGTGGTTGAATCTCCCAAGGTAGGAGACAGCATAGGCAATGTTGGGACGAGTCATGGTGGCGAGATACTGCAGGGCACCTACAGCAGAGAGATAGGGAACAGACTTCATCTCGGCTTGCTCCTTGAGTGAGGGAACAATGTTTTTTTTTTTTTTTTTTTTTTTTGTAATCAATGGGATTTATTTCAAAATTGACCTTAAGGGTGCCATAACGCGTTCCCCATACTTTACATCATCTGTACACTACCTCTCCCAGAGCAAGGGATTACATGGAGAAAGAAACAACATGTGCTCAAAAGAAACGTATCCGGCGGACGAGGTCAACGCCATTCGAGAGAAAGAAAAATCAAAACCGTAACATGAGTCCGAATCCGAATACAAGTACACGATCTGAGAAAATGAAACAAGTAAAAGGAAATGAGAAAAGATAAGCACAAAGAACAGGAACTCCTTGCACCTTTTTATTACACGCTGCTTCATCCACAGCTCCATCTTCATCACACTGTCAAAGAAGACTCCACTCCACTCATTGACCTCCCAGACATTTTCGTAAAGTGAATTCACTGTCTCATGGTAGAATATCTTGCCCGTTAGTAAAGGAAGTTTCTTCTTCTTCCTCTCTTTATTCTCTTCATCCCGTTGGCGGTACACGTCATCGTAATACTTCTGCCAGTTGGGTTCAGTGATCCTCAGTACGCAAGTGAGTTCGTCTTTGTCTTCGAACACAAACGCTTTGGGGTTATCATACAGGAAGAGGATGAGTCCTTGAACTGACTTGATCCCATTGATAGAATAATGTTCCGCTCTTCGAACATAGAGTGGACACACATTGAGGATGTGGCTTCGGGTTGTGAGGGAACAATGTCTGAGAGCTCAGAGCCAGGAGGTAGAGGAGTGGAAAGGGAGTTAGAATCATCCATATGGAACTGTTCTAGGAGCTCCTTGATGTAGTACTCTTGGGAGAGGGAGATGGTGCGCTTAGAGCGATCCTGCTTCACCTGAATGCCCAGTAGAAGAGTGGTGGAGCCTAGATCTTGCAGTTTGAAGTGCCGAGACAGCTCTGAGACAGCAGAGGCCATGGCTGCATCGCTTTTGGAGACTAGGGTAATGTCATCAATGAAGACAGGCACTATGACCTTGATGTCTCCCTTGGAATAGATGTATATGGAGTTGTCGGAGCGAAGTCTGGAGTAGCCAATACCCTCTAGAACACCTCGGAGCTTCTTACTCCACTGTCTGGCAGCCTGCTTAAGGCCATAGAGCAATTTTTGGAGCCTGAAAACCATATGAGGTCCCCCAGTATGATAGCCCTCTGGTTGTCTCATGTAGATCTCCTCCTCGAGTTCCCCATAAGTGAAGGCAGAGGAGATATCAACAGAGCGCATTTTGAAGCCTTGTCTAGCAGCCAGAGCTATAATGAGTCTCAGAGAGGCAGGGCGGAATGTAGGAGCAAAGACCTCAGTGTAATCAAAGCCAGGACGTTGGGAGAACCCTTTAGCAACAAGGCGAGCCCTATAGCATGTTAGAATGCCCCAAGCATTGCCAAGGTCATTCTAGAATCTTCTTCTGATACGGCAACCAGTATCTTCATAGCCGCGTCCCGAGTCCTGTCCCACCCCGAGTCTGCGTGCATCCTAAGGCACGTTCGCTGCCTCATCGACCCCAATGGCCTTGTCCCACTCCAGGCCACCACCCCTACTTCCACGTCGTACTTGAAGATAATTGATGTACCACTCATTCCGGCTCCCCCCACCACCTGGATCACCGCGCAACATGATGCCTTTACCGTCGCTATGCACAATTCCCCTGTAGGTCACGCCCTGTCATGCCACCTCAAGCACGCTGTCCACTTTATGAGGACGTCACGCCACGCTGACACTTGTGTCACTTGGCTCGACATTTCAGATTCTGTCTCAGGCTGTATGGCCTGCAACTATATTGGTAAGCACGTCCTTATAGGCAGGCGGAACTGTCAAATCCGCGGCGCTGCACCCTGGCCTGGCTCTGCGCTGTGCACTTGCTGCCAGTGTTGGGGCCACCATGCTGAGGTTTGCCGTTCTAAAGGTATCCAATGCCCTCACTGTGCGGGACCGCACTCTGTGGAGTCCCACATCCAGGCCTTGATCGCGATGAAGAAGAATCCCGATGACCGCCACTGCGCTAACTGCTCTGCAGCCAAGAAGAGCAAGACATCGCACTCCACCACAGACAAGTCTTGTCTGTTCTGGGATAATCGCTTCGACCGGGACTGGATCCATTGCCAGTTCCCATCGAAGAAGTAAGAGGCTGTCATGGTCGCTTTCAGGAGCTGCAGCAAGTGCGCCCACCATTTTCCTTTGCTATATTGTTTGCTTTGGAGGCCGCTGATCAGAGGTTGGCGTATACAGGGTGGAATCTCATGGGGATGTTGGCTTGAGCTACGGTTCATCATGGTCTGTGCTGTGTTTCACTTCATCATCTTTTTCATTTTGTTATGTGTGTTTCTGGTTCGGGTTCTTCAAGCGCTTGACCTCATCGTGTGGATACGTTTCCTTCCCTCCCATGTATGTGTTTGATTTTGTAGTGGTCTGGGGGCCCACATTGGATATGCGTTAAGGCATCCATATTAGTGTAGTAAGCCTGTAGTATCTAACCGGATGTCGTATAGCTGCATTAATAAAAGGTCCACCGAGAGGTGCCATTGATTACAAAAAAAAAAAAAAAAAAAAAAATGCCCCAAGCATTCAGTTATTAGAGTGACTGGACAATTTGTTTTGTGTATATCTCGACTTAGAGTATAGCGGACGCTTCTGCTCACATGATAGATTAGTCAGTGCATGTTGAACTTGCCTGTGGACAACTTAGAAGTCTTTAGCTTCTTATACTTGTCCATAGGTGAACAATCTCTTTGTATTGTTGTTTTAGCTTCTTATACTTGTCCACAGATTGTTAGGATGGAAAAGTGACCACACCAGGGTTTGAACCTGGGACCACCCCAATTGCACCAGGGAGCTCTAACCACTGAGCTACATGGTCTTGGTATTATAGGAGCTAGGATATTATATATATGTACCCTAGGCCTAGAGTTGGAACTCACTACTGCAGGCCCACTCCAGGCTTCTATGGTGCATGTATAGAATAGGCTTCCTACGTCGTCTCTCCCTGGTTCTACACCCTTCCAAGCGTTCTATAAGCGAAAACCCGACGTTTCCCACCTCTGAGTATGGGGGTGCACTGCCTATGTCCATATACAGTGAGATAAACGTGATTCTCTTCAGCCTCACTATGAAAAATGTGTTTTCATAGGCTATCCTACTAGCTACAAGGGCTGGAAGTTCTATAACCCAGTCACCAAGTGTTCAATCATCCCTGAAAGGGCTGAATTCGATGAAAGGTACTTCCCTGGCACTTCTAGAGCTCAACTCGATGCTATTCCTTCATTTGCTGGCCCTCCCAGCTCTCCTGAGACTCCTATCGCTTCAGAGCGCTCTCCAGCGCTCCCCTCGTCACATTTCAACTTCCCACCTCTCCAGGATGAAGGGGGTGGTATCTGGCCTCTCCCTGCACCGTCTCCGCCGCCTAGCACGACTCCTGCAAGTGCTATTCCTCCTGAAGAGCCTAAAGCACTTCAAAATGCTTCTGAAGGTCCTGTGATCGCTCCTGCATCTCCTGTGCTCGCTCCTGCATCCCCTGTCGCTCCATCTCCACCTAGAACGCCTCCACAACCTCTTGCACCACTCCCTGTCACTCCTCCGACTGCTCCTGTGCCTGCTGAGCCCCCATGAGTCCCTAGGCGCACCAATTGAGTTAGACGACCCCCTGGTGAGTGGTGGAGGGTCAAAAACATCAACCTACCTGGAGACAACCCAGAACTGGAAGAGGAGGCCGCTTTTTTGGTTGACAGTGACTTCTGTGATGTGGAGTTTGCTGGAGCAGTTTCTAATGCAGATCCTCGCTCCTACAGGCTGGCTATGCAGTCCCCTGACTGCTCTCACTGGCAGGATGCTTGTAACACCGAGATTTTCAATCTGGAGGCCAACAGGACCTGGGAACTCGTTGATTTGCCTCCTGGAAAGAAGGTAGTAAACTCTGGATGGGTATTCAAGGTTAAAAGGCATGCCGACGGCTCAATTGAGCGCTATAGGGCTCGCCTTGTTGCTAAAGGCTTCTCCCAGCATCCTGGCTTCGATTACACCAAGGTTTTTGCTCCTACATTCCGCCCTGCCTCCCTGCGCCTCATTGTAGCTTTAGCTGCAAGAGAAGGCTTCAAAATGCGCTCCATTGACATCTCTTCTGCCTTTACCTATGGGGAACTTGAAGAAGAGATCTACATGAGACAACCAGAAGGCTACCACACTGGGGGACCTAATATGGTCTTCAGGCTCCGAAAATTGCTCTATGGCCTTAAGCAGGCTGCCAGACAATGGAGCAAGAAGCTCAGAAGTGTCCTAGAGGGTATTGGCTACTCCAGACTTTGCTCCGACGACTCCATCTACATCTATTCCAAGGGAGACATCAAGGTCATAGTGCCCGTCTTCATTGATGATATAACTCTGGTGTCTAAAAGCGATTCTGCTGTCTCTGCTGCTGTCTCTGTGTTAGACTGCCCCAGCAGTCTTGTGTTAGAGTGCCCCAACAGTCTTGTATATGGACTTAGAGATGGTACGACTTTCTGATCATGTGATATATTAGTAAGCACATGTTGAACTTGTCTGTGAATGCTCTAGAAGCCTTTAGCTTCTTAGACTTGTTCACAGGTGAGTATAGAGTTCTGTATATTCATAGATGGCTTCTTAGACTTGTTCACAGGATTGCTAAATCAATTCTTATCCGATTCACTCGTGACTACCACTGTTAGAACCGTCTCCACATGCGTTACATTCTACCTCCGACAGGTTATGGGCCCTGGCTTCTAACTACTGGAAAAACGAGTTTTCATTCACAACTTCATGCATTCTCCTCTCCTTCTCTACTTCCTTAAATCTATTTCGCTTCCCCTGCTCTCAAATCAACTCCGATGGCTTCTGGATCAGCGGACGCTCTGGATGCTTTTGAGGCTCGTTGTGACAAGGCTGCTGGCTGGCTATTCTTGATGGTTGAAGAGGAGCAGAGGGTGCACTTTAATGGCATCCAGGACGACCCCGTGAAGATGTGGGAGGCTCTGGAGGCTGTACACAGGCAGAAGAAGGCTGGGATGCGATTTAATGCTTATGATGAGCTGTTCAGCATCCGAAAACTCAAGGAGGAGTCTCTCCAATCGCTTATCAACAGGGTAGAAGGCTGCAAACATCAAATTAAAGAGCTCAGACCCACTTCCTTCACTCTGGAGATGCTAGATGATGAGCTGGCATCTATGGCCTTCATTAGAGCGCTCCCAGATGACTATTCCGCCTTCTCCTCGTCTCTTTTGCTTATGGACAAGCTGGACAAGGCTACCATTCATCAGGCCTTTGTCACAGAGGATATACGACGCCAAAAACGCGCTGGGGATGCTTTGGGAGGCTCCCAGGCCCTAGCCGCTCGCTCTGGCTTCAAAAATGCGTCAGATACCTGCAATTTCTGTGGGAGGACTGGTCACAAGGTGGAGAAGTGCTGGCCTTTCGAAAAGGCGAAGAAACGCACCCAGGAGGACGCTCAGAAGCCTAGAACTCGCGGAAACAAGGCTAACAAGGCTCAGGACACTTCAAACAACGCCTCAGGCTCTGCAGCAAGCTCCTCTTCAACTTCTAGCCCCGAAAAAGCGCAGAGAGTCCGTGAATTTGCTGGAAATGCAAGTGCCTCACATCCCTCCCCTTCCCCTTTGCTTTCTACACCTCTACAGCTCGATGCTGACTTCTATTGGCTTGCAGACACTGGGGCCACTTCTCATATGACCCCACATCGTCACTGGTTCAAGAACTACTCCCCCAACCGCATTCCCATCTGATTAGCTGATAATTCAGTGGTATACTCTGCGGGGATAGGTTCTGTGGTGTTTTTTTTTTTTTTTTTTTCTTTTTGTAATCAATGGGATTTATTTCAAAATTGACCTTAAGGGTTGCCATAACGCGTTCCCTGTACTTTACATCGCCTGTACTCTACCTCTGTTGGCTCGAGACATTACATGAAAAAACAAACAACAAATGAGCAAAAGAAACATATCCAGTGGACTTGGCCAATGCTATATGAGAAAGGAGAAAATCAAACTCACGAACATAGAGCGATCCATATACAAGTACAATAATACCGGACTGAAGGAAAAGGAAACGCTGAAGTACAAGCACAAAGAAAAGAAACTCCTTGCACCTTTTGAAAACATTCCGCCGAGTCCACGGCTTCATCTCCATTACCAAGTTCATAAACACCTCTCTCCATTCATCTGCCTCGAACACAGTTTCAAACTGGCTCATTATTGTCTCATGATAGAAAATTGGCCCCACTAGAAGAGGATGCTTACGCTTCCTCCTCTCTTTGTTCTCATCTTTCCATTGCTGGTATACCTGCTTGTAATACACAGGCCAGTCTGGTTCACATATTCGTGGCACTCGTGGAGGATCAGAGTGTTGAAACGAGAATGTAGAGTTCGCAGTGGCGATTCTAACAACGCTAGTATCGAGCGGATCGGATAAGAAATGAGCTAGTACTAGCACAGTTAATCTGTGGACAAGTATAAGAAGCTATAACAACAATACAAAGAGATTGCTCACCTGTGGACAAGTATAAGAAGCTAAAGACTTCTAAGTCGTCCACAGGCAAGTTCAACATGCGCTGACTAATCTATCACGTGAGCGGAACCGTCCGCTGTACTCTAAGTCGAGATATACACAAAACAAATTAACCAGTCACTCTAATAACTGAATGCTTAAACGCAGTGACATGGACATGTCTGGCGACTGGTTTGAAGACACTGCCCCCGCTGTCTCCAATACAGACTTTGAACGCCTTCTTGCGGAGGCTAAGGAGTCTACATCTCGTGTAATGGCCGAGGACAACATACCGCCCAAGCCAAAGACGCGCGCTGAGAAGATGTGTGCAAAATTCGGGAAGGCTATCGCTCACGACGACCCCCCCCCACTCCCCACCACCCCGGTAACCCCCACCCCCTCGTCCTCTCGCCAGGGCAGGGGAATGACACTGGAGCACCTGATGAACCTCCTTAATTTGCCAGCGCTCTCTACTGCCTCTCGTGCCGCTTCTATATACTCGCCCTCTCAGGTGCCTGGTAAGAAGCATCGTCTGGCCAACATGCTGTCGACGGCCGCTGACATCGTGCAAACCACCTCCCCCGACAAGAACTTCACTGGTTATGCTGGCGAGCTTCTACGCCTTATTTTCATTATCTTGTGAAGTAGTGCTCACAAGAACATTGAATTTCAGAACATGGTGGGCCACACCTCGTTCGAGGTTGCGCTCGCAATGCTTATTGCTCAGGCTGGACCGCCACCCCCCTCCCCGGTCAAGCCCACCACCCCCCTTCCCCCTTCGACCCCAGTCATTCCCTCAAGTCGCCCTCGGTCTCCTATGGCCAAGGACGAGGTAGCCACTCCGGTCCCGAAAAAGGTCTGGATCCAGTCACCTGGGTCCACCCCAAAAGAAGCCGCACCTAAGAAGCATGCCCCGGCTGCGCCTGCAGCTGTTTGAGCACCTCCTAGGAGCAATCTCAAGGCAAAGCTGGCCCCCGTCCCATCTCTTCCAAAGGCCCCAGCTCCCTCCTCTGCTCCCGCTGTGTCCTGCTGTGCTCCTGCACGCAAGGGCAAGCACACCAGCCATGGCGCTTCGCACCGTGGGATCCTTATCCATCCACCGGCCGGATCTCAAATCCGTGCTATTAATATCACTCCCGATGTCCTCCGGGAGTGCAACCGACATCTCAAGGATGACCTCAAGTCTGAGGTTGTTCTAGAATCTTCCATTGACTCGGCTTCTGGCATCTTCATTGCTGCCTCCCGGGTTCTTTCTAAGCCCGAATCTGCGTGCGTGCTTAGGCATGTACGCCGCCTCATAGACCCCAACGGACTTGTCCCGCTCCAGTCTGCTACCCCCACCTCCATGTCCTACCTCAAGGTTCTGGACGTACCACTCGTCCCGGCTCCCCCTGCCGCATGGATCCAAACGCAGCGCAAGGCGTTCACTGTCACGATGCATAACTCTCCTGTGGGTAAACCTTTATCCACTCACATCAAGCATGCTGTCCGTTTCATGCGGACATCACGTAAGTCTGACACTGTCAGGTGATGACAGGTCAAGTCATCTGACAGCTTTGGAGCTCTGAGTTCTCACGAGAAACTGCCTAGTGCCCCAGCCCCTGGAGTGGGCCTGCAGTAGTGAGTTCCAACTCTAGGCCTAGGGTACATATATATAATATCCTAGCTCCTATAATACCAAGACCATGTAGCTCAGTGGTTAGAGCTCCCTGGTGCAATTGGGGTGGTCCCAGGTTCAAACCCTGGTGTGGTCACTTTTCCATCCTAACAGACACATGCATTGCTTGGATTGACATCGCAGACTCCATCTCGGGCCGTACAGCCCGCGACTTCATTGGTAAGCACATCTTCATTGGTGGGCGCAACTGTCAAATCCGCGGCCCGGCTCTGCCCTCTGCACTTGGTGCCAGAGGTGGGGCCACCACGCTGATGTATGCCACTCCAAAGGCATATGCTGTCCTCATTGCGCGGGCCCGCACTCAGCCAACTCGCACATTCAGGCGTCCATTGTGATGAAGAGGAATCCGGACAACCGCCATTGCGCCAACTGCTCTGCAGCAAAGAAGAAGAATTCGGCGCACTCCACAACAGACACTTCGTGTCTGTTCTGAAATAATTGCTTCGATCGGGATTGGCTACGCCACCAGTTCCCATCCAGGAAGTAGTAGGAGTCATGCCTTACTTTGGGAGTGCGCGCTGCCGGCACCCACCATTTTCCTTCGCCATTCCGTCCGCAATCATAAACCAGCTCGACAGAAAATCGGGGCTGTATCCAGGTTTGTATGTAGGTGATATGTGTTTGTTTGAGCCACGGCTCGCTTCGCTCGCCTTATTATGTTTGGACTTATCATTTCTTTTTCCTTTATGATTTGTTTTTTATTTTCTCTCCTCGAGGCGATGATCTTTCCACCGGATATGTTTATATGAGGGGTAGCTAGCACTTTATTCATAATTATTGGGTGTATCCAAAGATGCCATCTTCATAATTCCTGATAACCTTTCATTATCATAACTATCCAACCACTCTTCCCATAAAATCTTCATTCATTATATATCCTTCCCATGGATTTCTTCATTCATTGTATATCTTCATAACTATTTCTTCATTGTTTCAATAGACATCTTCATTCATTGCATATCTTCATAACCATTTTTATTTCATTACCCATCATTTTCCCCATCATTCTGGCCATCAATAGGCAATCAGACCATCAAAAGCTAATCTAGGCATCAATCTTGTTCATCAATACATCATTTTTACCATCACCATCACTCCTCCCATCAACAATCCCATCAGTGATTCCATCAACAATCCCATCAGTCCCATCAGAGTGGTAGTGCAATAAATGGTTGCTCAATTGCTGGTCATTGGCTGGCTCAATTGTTATGAAACTTTGAATATAATGTAATATACATAATATGTCTATATGTATGCAATATTATGTGGTACTGAGCAGCATATTGCCTGATATGGCAGCGCTTTTCCAGGGCACAAAAAGGGCTGCTGTGAGCGCATTTCTGGGTTCCCCTGAATGAAATGCGCATCGATGGAAAGCCCTTATTAGGGGCTTTCCAACGAATGTACTTGCGCAATATTTGGTCAAGAAATGGGAAGGATATGAGCTGCTCAAATTTGTGGAATAAAAGGAGCTGCTGTGGGTGCAGTTCCTGGCTGTTCTGGACAATATTGCATGGGCACAGAGCCATGCAGGAGGGCCTTTAACGAATCCAGTTTTGCAGCTTTTCAAAAGGAAATAGAAGAGATATGATCCAATTACACTTTGATGACAAAAAGGCTGCAGTGAGCGCACCCGGCAGCTAATATACATGAAATGTATATCGTTAGAAGGCCCTTGCAAAGGGCTTTCCAACGAGTATAGTATCATAGTATTACAATAGGAAATGGGAAAGTTATAATCAAATTACACTTTGGGTAGAAACAGAGAGAGATCACTCTATAGCAGGCTAGATATTGAATGCAATACCACTATACATTGTAGGCAGTAACTGTACATTTCTATCCAAATATTGCATGTAACATCTCACGGATTGAGCAGAAGAATATTGCTCTAGAGGCTAAACAATAATTTGCATTTTTATGGTAAGAAATACAGTTTATCCACACATTTCTTCTATAATATCTTTCAATGAATGCATGGAAGAGTAGCTACTGAATGTCCCTATTAAATGCAAAAGATCCCTTGTAAATTGAGTAAGAAGTGAGGGAGATACATGTAAAAAAGCGACTTAGACATGAATAGTACATGTATATGCTATTAGTTCTTTGCTTTATTTCATGCTCTTCCTCCTTTTGAACGCTTTTTTAGGTTTATCTCCCTCAATTCCTTCTCAATTGACAAGGGATCTTTTGCATTTAATAGGGACATTCAGTAGCTACTCTTCCATGCATTCATTGAAAGATATTATAGAAGAAATGTGTGGATAAACTGTATTTTTTACCATAAAAATGCAAATTATTGTTTAGCTTCTAGAGCAATATTCTTCTGCTCAATCCGTGAGATGTTACATGCAATATTTGGATAGAAATGTACAGTTACTGCCTACAATGTATAGTGGTATTGCATTCAATATCTAGCCTGCTATAGAGTGATCTCTCTCTGTTTCTACCCAAAGTGTAATTTGATTATAACTTTCCCATTTCCTATTGTAATACTATGATACTATACTCGTTGGAAAGCCCTTTGCAAGGGCCTTCTAACGATATACATTTCATGTATATTAGCTGCCGGGTGCGCTCACTGCAGCCTTTTTGTCATCAAAGTGTAATTGGATCATATCTCTTCTATTTCCTTTTGAAAAGCTGCAAAACTGGATTCGTTAAAGGCCCTCCTGCATGGCTCTGTGCCCATGCAATATTGTCCAGAACAGCCAGGAACTGCACCCACAGCAGCTCCTTTTATTCCACAAATTTGAGCAGCTCATATCCTTCCCATTTCTTGACCAAATATTGCGCAAGTACATTCGTTGGAAAGCCCCTAATAAGGGCTTTCCATCGATGCGCATTTCATTCAGGGGAACCCAGAAATGCGCTCACAGCAGCCCTTTTTGTGCCCTGGAAAAGCGCTGCCATATCAGGCAATATGCTGCTCAGTACCACATAATATTGCATACATATAGACATATTATGTATATTACATTATATTCAAAGTTTCATAACAATTGAGCCAGCCAATGACCAGCAATTGAGCAACCATTTATTGCACTACCACTCTGATGGGACTGATGGGATTGTTGATGGAATCACTGATGGGATTGTTGATGGGAGGAGTGATGGTGATGGTAAAAATGATGTATTGATGAACAAGATTGATGCCTAGATTAGCTTTTGATGGTCTGATTGCCTATTGATGGCCAGAATGATGGGGAAAATGATGGGTAATGAAATAAAAATGGTTATGAAGATATGCAATGAATGAAGATGTCTATTGAAACAATGAAGAAATAGTTATGAAGATATACAATGAATGAAGAAATCCATGGGAAGGATATATAATGAATGAAGATTTTATGGGAAGAGTGGTTGGATAGTTATGATAATGAAAGGTTATCAGGAATTATGAAGATGGCATCTTTGGATACACCCAATAATTATGAATAAATTGCTAGCTACTAGTGTTTATATTTTGTTGTTTGGGGCTTAATGTTTTCTCAACTTTGGATACACGTCATGGCATCCATATTCTTGTAGTATGCCCAGATTATCTACCTGGATGTTGTATAGCTACTTGAATAGAAGGTCCACCGAGAGGTGTCATTGATACAAAAAAAAAAAAAAAAAAAAAAAAAAAGATCATCGCCTCGAGGAGAGAAAAGAAAACAAATCATAAAGGAAAAAGAAATGATAAGTCCATACATAATAAGGTGAGCGAAGCGAGCCGTGGCTCAAACAAACACATATCACCTACATATAGACCTGGATACAGCCCTGATTTTCAAGACAGGCCGGTTCACAATCGTGGATGAAATGGCAAAGGGAAATTGATGGGTACCAAACAGCGCGCACTCCCGAAATAAGATGTGACTCCTACTACTTCCTGGATGGGAACTGGCAGCGTAGCCAATCCTGATCGAAGCGATTGTTCCAGAATGGACACGAAGTGTCTGTTGTGGAGTGCGCCGAATTCTTCTTCTTCGCTGCAGAGCAGTTGGCGCAGTGGCGGTCGTCCGGATTTCTCTTCATCGCTATGGACGCCTGAATGTGCGAGTTGGCCGAGTGCGGGCCCACGCAGTGAGGACAGCGTATGCCCTTGGAATGGCATATATCAGCGTGGTGGCCCCACCTCTGGCACTGAGTGCAGAGGGCAGAGCCAGGCCGTGGGGCAGCGCCACGGATTTGACAATTTTGCCCACCAATGAAGACGTGCTTACCAATGAAGTCACGGGCCATATGACCCGAGACGGAGTCTGCTATATCGATCCAAGCAATGCAAGTATTGGACTTACGAGATGTCCGCATGAAACGGATGGCGTGTTTGATGTGAGCAGATAAGAGTTTACCCACAGGGGAATTGTGCATCGCGACAGTGAACACCTTGCACTGCGCTTGGATCCAGGTGGCGGGGGAAGCCGGAATGAGTGGTACGTCCAATACCTTGAGGTAGGACATGGAGGTGGGAGTGGCGGACTGGAGGGGGACAAGTCCGTTGGGATCGACGAGGCGGCATACATGCCTAAGCACGCATGCAGATGCGGGCTTGGAAAGAACTCGGGAGGCGGCAATGAAGATACTGGATGCCAAATTGACAGAAGATTCCAGAATGACCTCAGACTTGAGGTCATCCTTGAGGTGGCGGTTGCACTCTTGGAGGACGTCGGGAGTGATATTAATAGCACAGATTGAAGATCCGGCCGGTGGATGGATAAGGACCCCACGGCGCGAAGTGCTGTGGCTGGTGTGCTTGCCCTTGTGTGCGGGAGCACAGCAGGACACAGCGGGGGCAGAAGAGGGAGCTGGGGCCTTAGGAAGAGATGGGACGGGGGCCAGCTTGGCCTTGAGATTGCTCTTGGAAGGTGCTCAAACAGCTGCAGGCGCAGCCGGGGCACACTTTCCAGAAGCGGTTTGCTTGAGTGTGGACCCAGGTGACTGGATCCGGACACGTTTTGGGACCGGAGTGGCTACCTTGTCCTCGGCCATAGGAGACCAAGGGCAACTTGAGGGAATGACTGGGGTCGAAGGGGGAAGGGGGGTGGTGGGCTTGACCAGGGAAGGGGGCAGCGGTCCAGCTTGAGCGATAAGCATTGCGAGCATGACCTCGAATGAGGTGTGGCCCGCCATGTTCTGAAACTCTAAATTCTTGTGAGCGCTACTTTGCAAGATAATAAAAACAAGACAAAGAAGCTCACCAGCATAGCCAACGAAGTTCTTGTCGGGGGAGGTGGTTTGCACAATGTCAGCGGCCGTCGACAGCATGCTAGCTAGGCGGTGCTTCTTTCCTGGCACCTGGGAAGGCGAGTAGATAGAAGTGGCTCTTGAGGCAGTAGAGAGTGCTGGCAAATTGAGTAGATTCATCAGATGTTCTGGTGTCATTCCCCTGCCCTGGCGAGAGGACGAGGGGGTGGGGGTTACTGGGGTGGTGGGGAGTGGAGGGGGGTCGTCACAAGCGATGGCCTTTCCGAATTTTGCATGCATCTTCTCAGCGCGCATCTTTGGCTTGGGCAGTGCATCGTCCTTGGCCATTATACAAGATGTGGACTCCTTAGCCTCCGTGAGAAGGCGTTCAAAGTCCGTATCAGAGACAGTGGGGGCAGTGTCTTCAAACCAGTCGCCAGACGTGTCCATATCACTGCGTTTATTGCTACTCATAGCTCTTACACTGAGGCTTCCAAAAGAGGAAGGTAGTGGTTTGAGTTCAAGAAGCGATGATGTCAGGTCGAGTCATGGTGGCGAGATACTGCAGGGCACCTACAGCAGAGAGATAAGGAACTGACTTCATCTCATCCCTTCTTGAACCGCAACCACCACCTTCCTATTTTGGAAGTCTCAGTGGAAGTGCTCGAGTAGGAATACATTTGCTCTAACAATGGATACTCACGAGGATTTCAACTCTGGCGACTGTTAGAATGCCCCAAGCATTCAGTTATTAGAGTTACTGGTTAATTTGTTTTGTGTATATCTCGACTTAGAGTAAAGCGGATGCTTCTGTTCACGTGATAGATTAGTCAGCGCATGTTGAACTTGCCTGTGGACAACTTAGAAGCCTTTAGCTTCTTATACTTGTCCACAGGTGAGCAATCTCTTTGTATTGTTGTTTCAGCTTCTTATACTTGTCCACAGATTAACTGTGCTAATACTAGCTCAATTCTTATCCGATCCACTCGATACTAGCGTCATTACAATTGCCACTGTGAACTCTACGCTCTTGTTCCAACAGGTTATGGGCCCTGGCTTCTAACGACCTACAAATTGACTTTTCATTCTTCAACCATCTTCAACTCAACTCCTACTCTCTCTTATCCCTCCTCCCTCAAACTATTTCGCTTCCCCTGCCCGCAATTTTGCTCGTATGGCTTTGGGTTCGCCAGCATTCGTTAAGCTCAATGGGGAGAACTATGCCATATGGTCTGGCGAGATGGAGGCCTGGCTACGTGCCTCTGGCCTATGGAGACTTGTTTCAGGCAAGCAGAGTGCTCCCTCCATTTTTTTTTTTTTTTTTTTTTTTTTTTTTGTATCAATGGCACCTCTTGGTGGACCTTCTATTCAAGTAGCTATAGGACATCCAGGTAGATAATCTGGGCACACTACAAGAATACGGCTGCCATGACACATTGCCAAAAAGGAGAAAACATTAAGCCCTGAACAACAAAGTTAAACATATCTGGCAGAAAGATCATCACCTCAAGGAGAGAAAAGAAACAAAACATATAAAGGAAAAGAAATAGTAGGTCCATACATAAT
Source organism: Agaricus blazei (assembly GCA_029719445.1). NCBI lineage: Eukaryota > Fungi > Basidiomycota > Agaricomycetes > Agaricales > Agaricaceae > Agaricus > Agaricus blazei. The sequence continues at coordinate 1,532,024 of SSNC01000010.1, forward strand.
AAGGCGAGCAAAGCGAGCCGTGGCTCAAACAAACACATATCACCTACATATAGACTTGGATACAGCCCCAATTTTCTGTCGAGCCAGTTTGCAATCGCGGACGAGGTGGCAAAGGAAAGTGGTAGGTGCCAGCAGCGCATGCTCCCAAAATAAGGAATGATTCTTACTACTTCTTGGATGGGAACTCACTAGTAGCTAGCAATTTATTGATAATTTGATGGGACTATCCAAAGATGCAATCTTCATAATTCCTGATAACCTTTCATTTCATAACTTATGGGAAAATAGGTGACCTTCATAAATCTTGTAGTGATACATCTTCATTATTCAAAGGGATATCTTCATTGAGATCCAAAAAATGGTAAGTAATCTGTCATAAATGCCTTGGGAGTCATAATCTTCATATGTATCTTCATTAATACTTGACATACCTTCATTAATACTTGATATATCTTCATTAATGGCAAGCACTTCTTCATTCAGTCCCAAACTCTAACTTACCACATATTTTCATATCTTCATATATGCATTGGCTTGCATAGTCTTCATAAGACTTTTCATTAACACTTGATCCATCTTCATTAATGGCAGACACTTCTTCATTCTCTCCCAAACTCTAATTTGCCATATATCTTCATATCTTCATGTATGCATTGGGTTGTATAATCTTCATATGTATCTTCATTAATACTTGATATATCTTCATTAATACTATACACTTCTTCATTCATTCCCAAACTCTAATTTACCATATATCTTCATATCTTCATAGATGCATTGGGTTGTATAATCTTCATATGTATCTTCATTAATACTTGATATATTTTCATTAATACTACACACTTCTTCATTCATTCCCAAACTCTAATTTATCATATATCTTCATATCTTCATATATGCATTGGGTTGTATAATCTTCATATGTATCTTCATTAATACTTGATATATCTTCATTAATACTATACACTTCTTCATTCATTCCCAAACTCTAATTTACCATATATCTTCATATCTTCATATATGCATTGGGTTGTATAATCTTCATATGTATCTTCATTAATACTTGATATATCTTCATTAATACTACACACGTCTTCATTCATTCCCAAACTCTAATTAATCATATATCTTCATATCTTCATAGATGCATTGGGTTGTATAATCTTCATATGTATCTTCATTAATACTTGATATATTTTCATTAATACTACACACGTCTTCATTCATTTCCAAACTCTAACTTACCATATATCTTCATATCTTCATACATGCATTGGGTTGTATAATCTTCATATATATCTTCATTCATCTTTGATAAATCTTCATTAATGGCACACACTTCTTCATTCATTCCCAAACTCTAATTTACCATATATCTTCATATCTTCATATATGCATTGGGTGTCCTAGTCTTCATATGTATCTTCATTAATAGTTGATATATCTTCATCAATGATAGACACTTCTTCATTCATTCCCAAACTCTAATTTACCATATATCTTCATGTCTTCATATATGCATTGGGTTGCATAATCTTCATAACACTCTTCATTAACACTTGCTACATCTCTATTAATGATAGACACTTTGTCATTCTCTCCCAAACTTTAATTTGCCATACATATTCATATCTTTGATTTCTATATATATACATTGGATTGCATAATCTTCATACAAATTTTCAATCATCTTTCATATACCTTTATTAGAATGGCAGGCATTTATTCATTCTCTCTTGAACTCTAACTTACCACATCCCTTCATATCTTCATAAGTGTATGTCATTAATGAAGATATATCAAGTATTAATGAAGAGTTTTATGAACATTATGCAACCAAGTGCATATATGAAGATATGAAGATATGTGGTGAATTAGATTTTGACAATGAATGATAAAGTATTTGTTATTAATAAAGATATATCAAGTGTTAATGAAGAGTGTTATGAAGATTATACAACCCAATGCATATATGAAGATATGAAGATATATGATAAATTAGAGATTGAGAATGAATGAAGAAGTGTCTATCATTAATGAAGATATATCAAGTATTAATGAAGATACATATGAAGACTAGGATACCCAATGCATATATGAAGATATGAAGATATATGGTAAATTCAAGTTTAGGAGTCAATGAAGATGTGTTTGCTATTAATGAAGATACATATGAAGATTATGACACCTAATGCACATATTAAAATATGAAGATATGTGGTAAGTTAGACTTTGGGTGAGAATGAAGAAGTGTCTATTATTAAAGAAGATATAGTAAGTGAGTTTCATTAATCACAGCCACATCTTCATTATTAATGGATATTTCTTCATTCTATCTCTTACTATAATTTATCATATCTTCAGTTTTTCATAAATCCATTGAGTCACACATGCTTTATATAAATACTACTACTGTATCTTCATTGTTACCATCTTCTGCTTCATTCTGTCCTGAACTAATATTTTCATTTCTTCATAAATACATTGGGTTGTGGTCTTTATTAGATATCTTTTCATTTCAAAATTGGACTTATTAATCATTCACATCATATAGTTAAATTATTATCTGCTAACATTTTACTAATACTAAGGGAAGCAGATATAGGATAGGGGATAATACAACTTTCTTTTCTTCAAACCAACCTGGTCAAATATAAGATACTTTCAAAAGATATTGGGATATACTCACTTTCTCTTTGTGTTTGGGTAATCATCAACACTTGTGTCAACATCAGCAATAGCACGTTTATTCACTCTCGGAGACAGGGTCTTCAACATCATCAGGAGGGTCCAGTTTACATCATCAGCAATGATGTTGAATTCAGATATCATGTGATCTGTCGCTGTCTTCTTGTCATCCCTTTCAGCCCGGTGAGCCCACCAAGCCAGCGCCATGATGACCAGAAAAACTCCAGTCGGGCCTGCATGCATCAACAATGACCAGTCAACACCTTCAGGAATGGATCTTGACAATGACCCATCTGGCTGATATCGCTCTTTCGGCTGCAGACACTTCCACCATTCGCTGAAAGTACCCGAAAACTCACTAATTGTTACCTCGGGAGTTGATGTCAACTTGCGACCATACTTCATCCATGTCTTGATCTCAAGCGGCCGATTTTTTGTGGATAAATTCTATTAAGACATGAATCTTAGCTCGCACAAGGAGACTAAAAAACATACACCTTTCGTCAAACAGGCACTCTCAAAACGTAGCCAATTGGGCACGAGTTTCTTCCAAACTTTTGAAGACTGTGCAATACCCTGGAAATATCTATCAGCTGCATTCACAAACTCAGGGAGCTCATGAGAAATTGGCGGCAGCAATAGTTCATCGAAAGCAGGGTCATCCTGGTCTGCTGACAGTGTATCAGGTCGGGGGTTAGTCATTCTAGTGATTGATAAGTTAGTGTTTGTGAATGACAAATCTTATTGAAGTGGTACCCACTGGTGTTTCTCGGACTCAGATATCTCAGCTGCCAACAGTGGCACCATGGCCTGTTCAGAATGCTCAGAGAGCTCTAGAGCTCGCGGCTCACTGTCAGCGTTCTTTGCTGCTTGCTCGTTGTTGTTGGCTGGCTCTGAAGACAGAGAAGATCTGATTTGTCATAGTATCAGTCACGTACTATAAATACTCAATAAAAGCACATACGGGCACTGCTCTGGCTCGGAGTTCTGAGCCACTGGTATGCGTGTGTCAGCGGTTTCAACTAACTGCTCCTCGACCTGCTCGGAGACTTCAGAGGGCTGAGGATCCCGTTTAGTGCCGGCGTTCTCGTCTGGTTGCTTGTCATCATTAGCAGACTTGGATGACGTGATCAAAGTCTCCATCAATCTGTTTGAAGCCAAAGTATTAGTAAGTGTTGCTAATTCATAGAAATAGATACATACACTTGAGGGATCTGACCCGCTTCGACAGCAGAGGTTTCTACAGTGGTATTGTTGTTCAGTTGTGTGTCATCGCTGGAATGCGACTCCGCCAGTCTGAATGTAGGGTATTAGAATGTGGCATCAATTCACGGAAATAGGGACTTACGCACGAGAGATTTGACCTGATTCAAGGGTAGAAGTACCCAATGCGGCGTTCTTGTTCGATTGCATGTCATCTTGCATGTCATCGTTGGGAGACGATCCCATCAGTCTGGTTGTAGCTAAAGAATTAGAAAGTGATATCTATCCATAGAGGAGCGACGTACACTTGAGGGACCTCACCCAATTTGAGGGTAGAGGTTCCCAATGCAGCGCTCTCGTTTGGTTGCGTGTCATTGTTGGGAGGCGTCTCCATTGGCCTGGTTGTAGCTCTAGTATTAGAAAATGATCTCAGTTATAGAATAGAGGCTTACACTTGCGGGACTTGACTGATGTCGAGTGCAGATGTTCCCAATGCGACCGGTTGCATGTTGTCGTCGGGAGAGGGCTCGGTCCTAATAGTCGACAATCCATCAATAGTAAAGTAACATGTACTGAGACTAACCTTGTGGTCTGACAAGGCTGGGAAGCCTCACCCTTGTCAGCGACTGCAGTCTCTGTTTCACCAGCCTGAATAGACGGAGGGGCCCCGCCTTCATCACTCATCAATGCTTCATTTGCACTACCTCAACAGTAAGATAACAAAACTCCAAGACGCAATGACTTACCTCATTGCCTGTCACAACCTTGTCATTTGAGGAAGCAGTGGTGCAGCCCCTTGACCTTGACCTCGACCTTGACCACACCCTCGAGCTCCCCGGCCTCTGTTTCCTCCTCGCGAGGGTTTTTCAGGACTGCGGATCTTGAACTTCCCTATAACATTGGCTAGGAGAGCAGCATTGCGCGCAATGTTCACCTCCTTCGTTTTTTTGTATTCAGATAGATTCATGGTTTGGTCGGCGTCATCTGCGGCGGGGTCCCCATTGTCACTTGTGTCATCTTCATCGCCGGTCGCCACGTCTCTATCACCATCGTCTTCATCGCCAGCAGGGCCGTAGGCTTGGCCAGCGGTCAAGGTGGTTGAATTGGGATGAGAAGAAGTTTCTGATTGCATTGATCAGTTCCCGAAATAGGAAATAGCCAAACTTCGGAAAATGAACTTACCATAGGCCTTGCACAAAAACATACAGTGGGCAACAAAACCTTTCCAATGTTTTGTACATTTGTAAAGAACATGCTATAGCAGTCCAGATAAATTGTGTAAAATCATGAAAATATACAGGAAGGTACATCAGCATCTTGTTTACATGTATGTACAATCTTGTGGCTGTGCTTTGGATTTAAGTTCAGTTTCAAGAGGGTTTAAGATTGAGGACCATTGGAAAGGTTTTGTTGCTGCTCATTTCAAAGACAGAAAAGGCTAATTGCTGGAGCTTGCAATGATGTTTGTCAGCTAAAAATGTTACATAATGATATTCTCATGTTGCTTTCACTATCCTGTGACATGTCACACCTGTTATGTCACACCAAACCCCCTGTAATTTGGAAAATAGTCTAAGTCTCCTATTGCTTGAAACTTTGAAGCCTTCTCATCTTGTACCTAGGTTAAAGTTGCTTACTTGTGTGCAAATGGGCTAATTATTATTCAAAAGTATGTGCATGACATCTTGGGGCTATTCTCTTGATCATTTCCAGTGTATTTGTACCATTTTTCACTAGAAAACACAATTTCTTCTTTTTTTATGTCAAATTTTGAAAGCTGCTTGGATGTTAGTATCTCAAATTTACTTTCAAAACATGAGCATTTACTCTATATATAATATCCATAGCAATTTCAATTCAGTTACTGAGTGTACAGTTGCAGATAACTGTATTACCTCTTGTAAATTACTTTATCTCTATATGCCATTTTGATTTAGCCTTTTTCTTCTTATTCTTACTATTGAACTATATTGACTTTGCTACAAGGTACTTATTCTAGTATATTGGGCCTATGACATGATTATTTAGTCCATCAAAACTTGTTTTTCATAAGTCCACATGTGTACCCCTGATTCTATCATGTTATGCTAACATTGCAAGCTATTTCCAGGTAAATTAAAACATTTGACTACACTTTAGGGGTAACAGAATTAAAGACTAGAACACTAGAGACTCCTATAGTAAATTTTAGAATGAGAACAACCTAGAAATCCAGAGATTTGTGACCAAAAAGTAGATAATATAATATTTTAATAAGACTATACATTGAAAAACATCTACAAAAACAGCTGAAACTGGTCTAATCACATTATATGAGTGTGATTATGTTCCAAGCTAACTTTTTCTGAGACCAGATACAAAATTATCACTAAAAACATTTGACTAAATAACAATTTCTTATATAATAATCAAGTAAATGTTTTTCAAATATTGGAAGTGGTTTGGTGTGACATAACAGGTGTGACATGTCACAGAATAGTGAAAGCAACATAAGAATATTATTATGTAACACTTTCAACTGACAAATATCATTGCAAGCTCCAGCAATTAGCCTTTTCTGTCTTTGAAATGAGCAGCAACAAAACCTTTCCAATGGTCCTCAATCTTAAACCCTCTTGAAACTGAACTTAAATCCAAAGCACAGCCACAAGATTGTACATACATGTAAACAAGATGCTGATGTACCTTCCTGTATATTTTCATGATTTTACACAATTTATTTGGACTGCTATAGCATGTTCTTTACAAATATACAAAACATTGGAAAGGTTTTGTTGCCCACTGTATCCCACTGCTGTGCCAATGCCTTGTAGTCAGCACAGAGAAAATCCTGAAATGTCATCTCTGACGCCTTGGCCTCTCCATTGACGCTTGTAAAGGGGTGAGTTACAAATGCAGTATATGGCCAAGGAGCTTAGACACTCACATGAACGCACTCAGACGTCCTTCAAAATGCGGCTCCGGCCCACCTGCAAAAACGCTGAAGGTCCAGCCAGTCTCATAAGACAGCCTCTTGATGAACTCCTTGAGAGTATTCGGCAAGATGTTGATGTTCCTATGAGATGCTAGTGAGCTTACAATGTTATATGGTTCCAATGCAGCAGGCTTACCGCTGCATTTTCTCGGCTTCGGGTTGGGTGCTCTTCGAAGCGGCGGTCATCTTCTCCCTATGAAGTAACACTGCCTGCCTGACCTCTTCAGTCTCCCTTGAGAACTCTTCCCTTACAACACGATTACAAATCTTCAACCTAGCTCCTTTCCTTGCAAGAGCCTCAAGACCTGCGGGGACTTCCTGTTCATATGCCATTTCCACGAGTGGCTTGAGTTTATCCTCCCAGAACAAATTCTGGTACGCTTGCCATATGGCTGGCGCTTTCTTCTTCTTTTGGAAGTCAATGGTGCTCATTTCACTCAGCCCCAACCTCCCTACATTATAGAACCATTGAGAGACGCGCTGTATGCGAGGGTTAGTGAAATTGTTGGATGTATTCGGTGCGTTTTCTTTACCTTCAATATAGCTTTTTTCTTAGCTCGCAGAGCCACCTCAACATTTCCTTCAGCCGCCCCCAGTTCCTCTTCGCTTGGAGTCTCTACAGCAAATTCTTCGAACCAATCCTTCTCAAGCTGGGCCCAGAACGCCTTCGTAGACCCCTCAGCCTGGGCGTCGACCCAAGCCGTTTGATGTCCTTCAAGCCAGATTCGTTGCTTTTCGGTTGTCCAACGCCTGTGGGTCATGTTTCGTCTGCAAGCTTCAACAACCTGTATGGAAAAATGAGGGGAAGCTATGAAGAGTATATGAAGTTTTTTAACTTAGCTGTTTACTGCTTAGTTATTTAACCCACGGTTTCTTTTCAGCGGTGCATAACTCCTTTAGTTATTCTTATTCGCCTCTTAGTTCGTATTTTGCTTTAGCCTGGTACAAATGCCAGAAAACAAAACAAAAAAAAAAAACAAAAAATATTCAATGAATAAATGGATACGAATATATCGCTTGCCGATGCGACCCTGATGAACCGAAATTGTATTAGATTGGTATTCCAATTGTCAGATTGTACACGAATATCTGAGATCACCATATCGATCATGTGTATCTTTCCCCAAGGAGGTCCTCGATCATTGTGCAATCATCATTTCAGGAGGGGCAGACTTGCCGGTTCTCGTGCTTATGTCTTAGATGGATGAACCAGTCGATACTCTGAGAGTCAATACTCGGTGGCCAAGAGCATGGTCACCTACTTCATGATTTCATGATTTGTAGACATACGTGAAACTCACCTGCTCAAGCAGCCAATGAATTCTGAAGACATTGTTAACTTTGTCCCACAACAAACTGACGGCGGAAGATGTTGAATATATTCTCAGTTTGACAATTTCACATGTTGAGGGCTATACAAAGATATGAAGGGTAAGGTTAACTTTCTATTCCAAGAAAAAACTCGCAGATGGACTGGGCAGTGAGGCAGTTACGGTAAAAACTAAAGTGTGTGCGCTTTGATGGTAAATTTTGTTGAATACACTATCCTTTGGAGCATGTTGCACCTTAAGACCTATACAAGGGTGCGAAGGCTAAGGTAAGCTTTCTATTCCAAAAAGAATCTCGCAAATCAATAAGGGAGTGAGGTAGTTATGGTAAAATAAGCATGTACGCGGCTGTTGATGTCGAGTGCGTTGGATCAATTCAACTTTGTGTTGACGCAAGGGGAAGCTCATCTTCCTAGCATCCCCACTTCTCAATTGATTTTCGAGATTCTTTCGGTTATAGAAACTGTTTTTTACTAGCTATACTTCTATGTATGTTTGTAGAGGGGAATGGAATGCAAAGTAGTCAAAACCACCAAATTCAGTGAGGGCGGGATACACAAATGATATAGATCATTAAATAACTTTGTATTTCGACGACCTTTCACTCATAAATCTGGTGTCCACGTTACACGCTATCCTTACTGATGTTGCATGCCTTCTGCTTCAAAAAGAATCTCGCAAATCAATAGGAGGATGGTGACGTTTTAAAAGAAGCACATATTCGGTTGTTGATGTCGAGAGCTTTAGATCAAATCTACTTTGCATTGACACGCGAGGGCGGGCCTTTATTCCTAGCATCCCCTTTTCTCGATGGACTTTTGAGATTTCTTTGAATATAGAAAGGGTTATCTAAGGACTATATTGCTACGTAGTTCTGGTAACAGAGGAGGGAGATAATGTCGTCAAAAGTCCCAAACTAGTGTGCATTCATATAATGGTGGACCTTTCTTCCTAGCGTCCCCTTTTCTCTATGGACTTTGGAGATTCTTTTAGATATAGAAAGTTGAATTCAACGGCTACACTCCTATGTAATTCTAGTAGCAGAGGAGGGCAAGTAATGCCATCAAAATTACCAAACTCAGCGTGCAGGAACACAAGAGTGAGGCTTTCTTCCTAGCGTCCCCTTTCCTCTATGGCTTTTCGAGATTCTTTTGGATATACAAAGTTTTATTTAACGGTTACACTCATACATGGTTCTAGTAGCAGAGAAGGGCAAGGAATGTCGTCAAAAGTACCAACTCAGTGGAGGTGAGTGGGTACACACGTGATAGAGGCCAAGTTCATATGATGTGCGTGTTTAACATCTGCATGCCTACTATACTCTCGTGCAACCTACGCACTTAACAGTCAATTGAGCTCTCTCCACTCCTCAAAACCTGAACTAAAAAATCACATGAGTGACTTAGATTTCAATTTTCTTTGCGCATCCTGAGCAACTTCCCAATTAACCGCGTGACACTCACGTGTTCTACGTTCTGTTTAGTGAGCGCGACGGTGCGTCTCCCTCACTGACTTGAGCAAACAAACTGCCTGCGTTGCTCACAAGCTCACTGGTGAGTATACTCATTCCCTTCAATCACACTCCACAATATATTGACTTTCAGTGCACAGTGTTTCACTTCCGTGTCACGTGCACCTTTCCACCAGCACATCCCTCGGTTGAACTTTTTCTGACACGAACAGTAAGTTTAAACGCATTGTGACCTTCCCCTTGTTCACACTATTTACATAGAGCAGCATGTCTCATCCCCCCAAGCGAACTCTCAAATCTGCGGAATTGCCCCACGCACGACCATTGAAAAAGGAACGAGTCAACCGCCGCCGCCCTGTTGTTCACTCAGGTGTTGCCAGTAGTATCCGCGTTGCGTCCTTGAGTGTGAAGAGCACCACTTGCCAACTGACTGCTTACAAAGTGAGGACTACACATCGACACGATGCCGCTTCGTCTACCGATGGTGTTCCACCTCCTGTTGATCCGGCTTCAGACGTCGCTCCTGAGCCTGGAATCGATTCCGCAAGCTTTACCCCCCTGTCTGCTCCCCTTGATAGTCCGGACACGACATCCAAGAAGTGAAAGCAGACAAACACTACTACCGTAAGCTCAGGATCTTGTTCTAAATTCATACGCTTAGCGAAATTCCAGTCTAAACTGCAGCAGTGGTTGCAGTTTTGAGACTCGTTCCTCGATGAACTCCTGCGTCTCGAAGGCATCGAGTATGGTGAGAGCGCAGGCCATGACAATGGGGGTCTCAAGTGTGTCGACTGTAAGAGTGGGATAGGCGAATACCGATGCATCAACTGCTGTGATCGCAGTTCCTTGCATTGCAAGGACTGCCTTGTCAACGTCCATGCCACGTTACCACTCCACTGCGTCCAGGTACGTTTTAAATTTCCAATGACTCCTCGAGTATATTCTGAACATCGTCGCGATGATATAGGCGTTCAATGGAGCCTTCTTTGAAACTACTGCTCTGAAAGATCTCGGACTTTGTTACCAGCTGGGGCATGCTGGCCTCCCATGTCCGTGTCCTCAAGCTGGTCCACCCAAATTTTTAGTCTTCACGACGAATGGTTACGTTCGTATCTGTGTTGACTTTTGTGATTGTGTATCATGGTCCACCATACCCGCACATGTACAGATACTTCGCGCAGGCTGGTTTCCTGCTTCGTCAGACCACCCTCAAACCGCGTTCACCTTCGACATGCTTGATATGTTCCACAAGCTCACACTTCAAAGCAAGATATCTCTTTATGATTTTTATCATGCGCTTTGCAATAGAAGTGATCCCCTCGAGCTTGGTAAAGCAGTCGTAGGTGACATCAGCTTATATTGCAACTGTAAAACTCACTCCAGTTTAGTACTGCTACCCAGAGTTCCAGCACTCTTTTTGAGTATGGCATCATTTGAAGAACCTCAAACGGTCTGGGCGGGGTCATGATCCTGGAGGGGTGGCATCAACACCTGAGGGGCATCTAATACTTGAGTGCCCGGCCTGTCCTCATCCAGGGAAAAACCTGCCTGAGGACTGGGATGAGTACCCAGATCATCTTCGGTGAGGAGCACCACCTAGGAGGTATTTCAATGCTGATACCTAATCTAATACAGGTTTTTGTTTACGCTCTTCCTCGCCATCAATGCGAATTTTAAGTTGAAGAACAAGGAGCGAGGGATTAATGATTTCGAATTGGATCCAGGGCTGGGGGCTTATGTTGAGAATTCACGCTACCGAGAGCATCTTCATTCAGGCCATGATGAACCAGAGGTTCATTTGTTTATTATTCTTGCTAACCTGTTACAAACTCTCATACGTTACTCTATGTAGGTTAATACTTGCTTGTCTGAGCACAATGCCATTGCAAAAGCAAACAACTGTGCTCCCAGATATCAGGTTAATGGTGTTGCACTCACAATATGCTCTTGACACTCCTTGGTGCGTAGGAATGGTGCTGTGGATCTAGAGAAAGGCGAAAAGTAAGTTCCTTATTCTAGATTACTGTTTAGATACTTATCATGATGCATAGGTACCGGTCCATTTATTACATGGTCCTCTCAGCACTAATTGGCATCACACTTCTTCGTGTCGTCATTTCATATGACATTGGCTGCCAGTGGTCAAAGAAATTTGATGAACGTGTTGCAAGCTACCCTTCGACAATGCAAGTACCACCTGACCTTGATATACAGACAGCTATTCCTAGCTGGCATGCCAATGGTCATGGTGCTGTCTGTCGTAACAACTTTTCACTCCATTATTTTCATGGTGTTGGTCATACTTGTGGTGAAGACATTGAGACAACATGGTCTCATACTAATTCACTAACTCCAAATATACGTGAGATGGGGCCTGCTACCCGACGTGAAGTACTGAATGACCATTGGAATGGTTGGAACTTTCAGAAAATTGTTCGTTTTCATAAGTTAATCTCATCTTTTCAGTGTTCTTTGACTTATAAATTTGCATAAGGCACTCTTTTTGCTACAGTGATCACTCTCTTAACCCATACGCCTCATAACCCATAACCCCTCATAACCCATAGCTTTTTGGAGTTCCCAAGTTGGTTACCGCTTAATTTTGCCTCAAAACCCATACCTTCTAATACCCAATAACCCATACCCATCTGGAGAAAAAACCCATACATTCGACCCTGGTTAATAGCATGACACGTCATTTACTAAGCTTTTAAAATTTAAATCCTTATGTACTAAGGAAGCTAGTGGCCAAAAAAAACCCGAAATACAATAGTTTTGAACATGTAGAGGGTTGGGGCAGTGCCCGAATTTCATCTTCAATCATGACTAAACACTCTAAGGTTTTCCCATCATTGATAATTAACCCCAAGGACAATATCTGTCCATCACTGCCTATCTCATCACTTGTTCACACTCCCAATCCTCAAACAGACCCACTTTCACAGGTAGGAAATCAACTTTGAGCTGTGCTTGATGACTTAGAAAGTACTGGGTGCCTTCAAAATGCAAATTGGATGGATATAGAGGGTCTTCTCAATCCAGCCAAAGAATCACTGATCATTGACAATGCTACAGATCAGGAGATATATGAGGCAGTCATGGCCTCACATAATGGTCAGGAAGATATATTAATTAATGGTGGGGATGACGACGCTGATAATTATTGTGTATCAGAGCCTTGCCCCACCTATAAAGAGGTTCTCGCGGCTATTCCGACTGTACAGAAGCACATAGACTTAGATTCTGATCCTCATGCACGAAAATTGGATTCCATGTTAGACTCACTTAAATATGATCTGCATAGAGAACACTCTAAATCTTTGGAACCTACACTAGTTACAGATTACTTTCATCGTATTAGTTCCTAATATCCCAATAAACCTCTAACGAATTTTTCCTGATTTTTGCTGATTTTTGCTGTTGTTTGGAGCCTGTTTTTCACTCATTTCTCAAAACCCATACCCCCTCATAACCCATAGCTCCGGGCATGTCCCGAGGGGTATGGGTTAAGAGAGTGATCACTGTAGACGATTTGTGGAAGCAGCTTCAATGAGTAAGAAGCATCACGATATTTTTGTTGCTCTCTGTGCAACATTCACTCCATCATCAGTCAAAAAGTGGACTCGTATGGTAGAGAGGTGGGAGCATGATCATTCCAATGCTAATCCATTTGAAGAAGTTGAGATCTGTAAGTGCTTAATGCTTATCATGTGTATCAGATTTACTGATTCTAAGTTTATAGAAACAACAGTGGATGATGTTAGGCTTGAGCTAGCCAAGGAAGATGCAGCAGATGCTGTCAAAGGAGTTATCCTTCCTCATTCTACAACACCCTCAGAGTTCATTTCAAAAGGTATTGAACTTGAGGAACAACAGTATGTGCTTTCTAAAATTGATTTTTATTTCATTGATGACTTATTGGTCATAGATGCAAGTTATCACATCAAGTATCTCTCCTTGGACACACAATGCCAGTCAATCAACAAATGAAGCTTCAAGAGCGGCGTACCTCACTATACCGGTGGATTGCAAACTGGCGCACAGTTCAATGAGTCTACATGCCTGCCATTGCTTCTTTACTGCCTAATCCTGAAGATGACTTCTCAGAGTTGATGCAAGTTGAATCACTTCCACTATTCCTTCCTTCTTTTCTATCCCCTGAAATGCTTGCCTTGCCATCAATTATTCCCCTTGCCAAGAAAGAGTTTAGGCTCAGGATAGCTCAAGCTGATGAAGCCCTAGAAAAGATTCGAGTTGCACGACGCCACATAACAAGTGTTAATGAGTTCAAGAAACATAACATCTCTGGCTCTGGTAATGCTCCAGTCACACGAGGTCATGAAGTCTTTGAATGTTACCAAAACCGGATTCAAGCTGCAGCTGCAACATATTGTGCTGCCTACCATTGTTTGTTGGCTCTTGATGCAGATAGTCCTGACCTGTCATGCTTTCAAACACTTAAGCCTGAGGATATATCTGGTCCTGGACGTGAGCCAGGAGTGGATGGAGGTCATAGCCGTTTTCAGATGTCATGGATCTGGTTAGTAGGAAAATCATCAAGCAGGACAAGTCATAATGAAGAAGAGTATGAAGAGTCAATGCGAGCAGATTGGGCAAAAGCACTAGCTAGGAAAAGTAGATGGGAAGAGGAGTATGAGCTACTTAAAGAAGAAATGCGGCGAACAGTGGAATACTTTCAATGGAAAGCTAGGTGGTGGAGGTTACAAGGAAAGCGACGGCTAGTAAAGGATTTAACACTTTCTCAAGGGTTACAGGCATATGCTGAGAAGCAAGCAACACTGTTGGAGATGCTGGGTCTAAGTTGTCTTGATAAGTGGGTGCCTTTGTTGAAAGCACAAAATGAAAGTGTTGCTTGGGCAGATGAGTACAGTAAAGGTATGAAGTCAAGAGGTATATTTGGAGAAAGTGGAGAAAATGAGGAAGAAGAGAATGAAGGTTATAACAGAGATGGGGCTGGACTTGCAGATGTATTAGATGTTGATGACTAGAATGGGATAGAATAAAGAAGTATCTATTAGCAATGGAGATATACCAAATATGAATGAAGATGAAGATTATGCAACTCAATACATATATATGAAGATATAAAGATATATAGTAAATTGGAGTTTGGGAAGGAATGAAGAATTGTTGAGCATTAATGAAGATATATCAAGTATTAATGAAGATACATATGAAGATTATACAACCCAATGCATATATGAAGATATGAAGATATATGATAAATTAGAGTTTGGGAATGAATGAAGAAGTGTATAGTATTAATGAAAATATATCAAGTATTAATGAAGATACATATGAAGATTATACAACCCAATGCATATATGAAGATATGAAGATATATGATAAATTAGAGTTTGGGAATGAATGAAGAAGTGTGTAGTATTAATGAAGATATATCAAGTATTAATGAAGATACATATGAAGATTATACAATCCAATGCATACATGAAGATATGAAGATATATGGCAAATTAGAGTTTGGGAATGAATGAAGAGGTGTCTACCATTAATGAAGATATATCAAGTATTAATGAAGATACATATGAAGACTAGGACACCCAATGCATATATGAAGATATGAAGATATATGGTAAATTAGAGTTTGGGAATGAATGAAGAAGTGTGTGCCATTAATGAAGATTTATCAAAGATGAATGAAGATATATATGAAGATTATACAACCCAATGCATGTATGAAGATATGAAGATATATGGTAAGTTAGAGTTTGGAAACGAATGAAGACGTGTGTAGTATTAATGAAAATATATCAAGTATTAATGAAGATACATATGAAGATTATACAACCCAATGCATATATGAAGATATGAAGATATATGATAAATTAGAGTTTGGGAATGAATGAAGAAGTGTATAGTATTAATGAAGATATATCAAGTATTAATGAAGATACATATGAAGATTATACAACCCAATGCATATATGAAGATATGAAGATATATGGTAAATTAGAGTTTGGGAATGAATGAAGAAGTGTATAGTATTAATGAAGATACATATGAAGATTATACAACCCAATGCATATATGAAGATATGAAGATATATGGTAAATTAGAGTTTGGGAATGAATGAAGAAGTGTGTAGTATTAATGAAGATTTATCAAATATGAATGAAGATATATATGAAGATTATACAACCCAATGCATATATGAAGATATGAAGATATATGGTAAATTAGAGTTTGGGAATGAATGAAGAAGTGCTTGCCATTAATGAAGATATATCAAGTATTAATGAAGGTATGTCAAGTAATAATGAAGATACATATGAAGGTTATGACTCCCAAGGCATTTATGACAGATTACTCACCATTTTTTGGATCTCAATGAAGATATTCCTTTGAATAATGAAGATGTAGCACTACCAGATTTATGAAGGTCACCTATTTTCCCATAAGTTATGAAATGAAAGGTTATCAGGAATTATGAAGATTGCATCTTTGGATACACCCAATAATTATCATTAAAGTGCTAGCTACCCCTCGGGAACTGGCGGCGTAGCCAATTCTGATCGAAGCGATTGTTCCAGAATGGACACGAAGTGTCCGTTGTGGAGTGCGCCGAGTTCTTCTTCTTTGCTGCAGAGCAGTTGGTGCAGTGGTGGTCATCCGGATTCCTCTTCATTGCTATGGATGCCTGGATATGCGAGTTGGCTGAATGCGGGCCCGCGCAATGAGGACAGCATATGCCATTGGAGCGGCATACATCAGCGTGATGGCCCCACCTCTGGCACTGAGTGCAGAGAGCAGAGCCGGGCCACGGGGCAGCGCCACGGATTTGACAGTTGCGCCCGCCAATAAAGATGTGCTTACCAATGAAGTCCCGGGCCGTGCGGCCAGAGACGGAGTCTGCAATGTTGACCCAAGCTATACAAGTGTCAGACTTACATGATGTCCGCATGAAACGGACGGCGTGCTTGATGTGAGTGGATAAGGGTTTACCCACAGGTGAGTTGTGCAACGCGACAGTGAACGCCTCGCGCTGCACTTGGATCCAGGTGGCGGGGGGAGCCGGAATGAGTGGTACGTCTAAAACTTTTAAGTAAGATGTGGAAGTGGGAGTGGCGGACTGGAGCAGGACGAGTCCATTGGGATCAACGAGGCGGCATACATGCCTAAGCACACACGCAGATTCTGGTTTAGAAAGAACCCGGGAGGCAGCAATGAAAATGCTGGAAGCCGAGTCCACAGAAGATTCTAGAATGACCTCGGACTTGAGCACCGCTTCTTGATCTGTAACCACCACCTTCCTGTTTAGGATATTGGTGTTGGCCGGCATTTAGTAGTGGTAATACACGTTCTACAGGGATAACGCTTGATATCTCGCGACCCCCTGCGCTCTAGTATGTCTGGGTTACACAACCAGCTGTACAACCAACCATCGCAACCACCATCGCCATCGGGAAGTACACGTTCATTCACTTCCCAAGCGTCCAAGAAATCCTCCTTCTACCAGAGGACTAAGGACCTAGTTTCGAAGGCAGCTGCTCCTAAGAAGAAGAGGAGTATGGCTAGAGAATTGAAGGGGATGTTGGCACCCAGTGCCTTCAGAACCTTGGATATGGAGGAAGTTGTACCGACTTCCCAAGAGTCACAAGACGGGCCTGCTCCCATGGATCCGTCAACGGATAAGAAGATCGGACTCGAGGAGGAGGTGGAGGAGAGTGAGAGTGAAGAGGAGAGTGAACCAGAGGACGATCGAAGGGTGCTTGAGAGAATTGAGAGAGAAAGAATTGAGAGGTTGCACCGGGAGGAGGAAGAAGAAGCCCGGGCCACCAACCAGACCTCCAGTGACTGGGGCATCCCCATGCCCACTGGAGATGAACTTAGGCATCCTGCCCTCGCTGCTCGCCACAGCGAGACTCCACTATCATACAAGACCATCACCCCAGGTGACATCTTCCCTACCCCCGATGCTGCGCTCTTGGACCACGAGGCTCTAAAGGCCATGTCAGCACCCACCACCCAATCGGAGAGTTTTGGCTTTCCGACACCTGACCCGGCCCTTCTTAGTCATCCGGCTCTGAGGGTAACCGGTACCACCCCACCCAATCCACCCGACAGCTTCGCCACCTCCACACCGCCATCCGGCATTGTCAGCCCGCCCCTCAGGACTCGGCAAATCACTCCTCCTTCTTGAGGTCCAGTCCCAGACCTTGATAAGACACCGACATCGCCAAGAATAGTCAAAACAACACAGGCGCAACTCCATGCCCTCCAGGCTGAGGAGAGAGAACGGGCATCCTTGCTCGACCGGATCATAGGTGGCAACACCATAACCGCCACCCAATTTTTAGAGGACATCGAAGCCGCCAGGGCCTGAGTCAACGAAATTCCTGAAATGGAGGAGCGTCCCTCCTCTCCCGCTTTTATCGGAGATGACGGAAAGAAGATTCACTTCTATCCGGATGAACTTGCTGAATTTGAGAAGAGGCTGCTGAACGCCTTCGGACCTGTTCTCAAAATTGTTAGAATGCCCCAAGCATTCAGTTAAGTCATGACATTAGAGTGACTGGTTAATTTGTTTTGTGTATATCTCGACTTAGAGTAAAGCGGACGATTCCGCTCACGTGATAGATTAGTCAGCGCATGTTGAACTTGCCTGTGGACAACTTAGAAGTCTTTAGCTTCTTATACTTGTCCACAGAGTAACTGTGCTAATACTAGCTCAATTCTTATCCGATCCGCTCGATACTAGCGTCGTTAGGATCGCCACTGCGAACTCTACGTTCTCATTCCAACAGGTTATGGGCCCCGGCTTCTAACGACCTACAAATCGACTTTTCATTCTTCAACCATCATCTACTCAACTCCTACTCTCTCTCATCCCTCCTCCCTCAAACTATTTCGCTTCCCCTGCCCGCAATTTTGCTCGTATGGCTTCGGGTTCGCCAGCGTTCGTTAAGCTCAATGGGGAGAACTATGCCACGTGGTCCGGCGAGATGGAGGCCTGGCTACACGCCTCTGGCCTATGGAGACTTGTTTCAGGCAAACAAAGCGCTCCCTCCATTCCCTCTTCCCCTACTCCCCAGGATTTCGCTTCCCAGTCACTCTGGGAGGACAAACTCGACAAGGCAGCTGGCTGGCTCTATCTTATGGTTGAAGAAGACCAAAGAGTGCATTTTGCAGGCATCCAGGACGATCCAAGCAAGATGTGGGCTGCTCTGGAGGCTGTACATCGTCAGAAGAAGGCTGGAATGCGGTTCAATGCCTATGATGAGCTGTTTAGCATCCGAAAACTCGAGGAGGAGTCGCTCCAATCGCTTATAAACCGTGTAGAGGGCTGCAAACGTCGTCTCAAGGAGCTTAGACCGGAAAAATTCACTTTAGATGAGCTGGATGATGAGCTGGCCTCTATGGCACTCATTAGGGCGCTCCCGGACGAGTTTTCTGCTTTCACATCATCTCTGTTGCTTATGGACAAGCTGGACAAGACCACCATTCATCAGGCCTTCGTTACAGAGGATATCCAGCGAAGGAAACGTGCTCAGGACGCCTTGGGAGGCTCCCAGGCCCTGGCAGCGCGTTCTGGCTTCAAAAACACGTCGGAGACCTGTGATTTCTGTGGGAGGACTGGTCACAAGGTGGCTAACTGCTGGACGTTCGAAAAAGCGAAGAAACGCGCTCAGGAGGACGCTCAGAAGCCTAAAACACGATGGAACAAGGCCAACAAGGCCCAGGACAGCTCCACTGACTCCCCCACCGCTTCCTCAAGCTCTAGCTCGACTCCTGGTGCCGAAAAAGCGCAGAGAGTGTGAGAATTTGCTGGAAATGCAAGTGCTCCCTCCCCTACCTCTTCCCCTTCGCTCTCTGCCCCCCTGCAGCTCAATGCTGACTTCCACTGGCTTGCAGATACAGGGGCCACTTCTCATATGACCCCCCACAAGCATTGGTTCAAATCCTACTCCCCCATCGCATTCCCATTCGCTTAGCCAATAATTCAGTTGTTTACTCTGCTGGGGTGGGGTCTGTGGTCTTTGAGCCAGTTTTGAGCGGAAAGGTGGCTAGAGCGGTCGAGTTTACTAGAGTTTTGCATGTTCCTGCTCTCCGGAGCAACTTGCTGTCCTGTTTATACCTTGCACAGCACAAGAATTTCATCATCACGATTTCTGCTCGCTCTATGGCCTTCTGCTGCAAGGGAACAACGCTTTTCACCGCTACAATCCATCCTAACAACTCTGCTGAGCTAGATGGCTCAACTTTGACCTCGGAGGCCGCCTTTTCGGTCTCTACACTCCCCTGTGACCTCTCCCTATGGCATCGTCGCTTTATTCACCATAATTATGCTGATGTGAGGTCTATGGTGAACAAGGAGCTTGTTACAGGCCTCAAAATCGACTCTAAAGCGTCCCCTGACCCTATATGTGAGCCCTGCCTTGCTGGCAAGATGCATTCAGTTCCTTTCCCCTCCTCTACCAGCCATAATCGATCTCCACTCGAGCTGGTGCACTCAGACCTTCATGGACCGCTCCCAATCGCTTCCCACTCAAGCTACAAGTACTGGATAACGTTTATAGACGATGCGACGCGTTTCCGGGCTGTATATCTGCTGAAAAGCAAGTCTGAGGCCTTTGAAGCGTTCAAAATCTATAAATCTTGGGCTGAAAACCAACTAGGAGTCAAAATGCGCGCTCTACAGGACGATAAAGGCGGAGAATACATGTCTAAAGCCTTCCTAGCCTTCACGGAACAGTGTGGGATCGATAGGAGGCATTCTACTCGCAACAGGCCTCAGCAGAATGGTCTAGCTGAAAGGGCTAACAGGACTATGGGGGAAAGGATCACTGCCATGCTCTCTGAGTCGAAATTGCCCCCGAGTTTCTGGGGTGAATGCATCTCTTCTATGGTGCATGTATGGAATAGGCTTCCTACGTCGTCTCTCCCTGGTTCTACACCCTTCCAAGCGTTCTATAAGCGAAAACCCGACGTTTCCCACCTCCAAGTATGGGGGTGCACTGCCTATGTCCATATACAACGAGATAAACGCAATTCTCTTCAGCCTCACTATGAAAAATGCGTTTTCATAGGCTATCCAACTGGCTACAAGGGCTGGAAGTTCTATAACCCAGTCACCAAGCGTTCAATCATCTCTGAAAGGGCAGAATTCGATGAAAGGTACTTCCCTGGCACTTCTAGAGCTCAACTCGATGCTGTTCCCTCATTTGCTGGCCCTCCCAGCTCTCCCGAAACTCCTATCGCTTCAGAGCCTTCTCCAGCGCTCCCCTCGTCGCATTTCGACTTCCCACCTCTCCAGGATGAAGGGGGTGGTATCTGGCCTCTCCCTGCACCGTCTCCGCCGCCTAGTTCGACTCCTGCAAGTGATATTCCTCCTGAAGAGTCTAAAGCACCTCAGAATGCTCCTGAAGCTCCTGTGATCGCTCCTGCATCTCCTGAGCTCGTTCGTGCATCTCCTGTCGCTCCCTCTCCACCTAGAACACCTCTACAACCTCCTGCACCGCTCCCTGTCACTCCTCCGACCGCTCCTGTGCCTGCTGAGCCTCCACGAGTCCCTAGGCGCACCAATAGAGTTAGACGACCTCCTGGTGAGTGGTGGAGGGTCAAGAACATTGACCTGCCTGGGGACAACCCAGAACTCGAAGAAGAGGCTGCTTTGCTTGTTGACAGTGATTTCTGCGATGTAGAGTTTGCTGGGACGGTTTCTAATGTGGATCCTCGCTCCTACAGGCTGGCTATGCAGTCTCCTGATCGCTCTCACTGGCAGGACGCTTGCAACACCGAGATTTTCAATCTGGAGGCCAACAACACCTGGGAACTCGTTGATTTGCCTCCTGGAAAGAAGGTAGTCAACTCTGGATGGGTATTCAAGGTCAAAAGGCATGCCGACGGCTCAATTGAGCGCTACAGGGCTCGCCTTGTTGCTAAAGGCTTCTCCCAGCGTCCAGGATTCGATTACACCGAGGTTTTTGCTCCTACATTCCGCCCTGCCTCCCTGCGCCTCATTGTAGCCTTAGCTGCAAGAGAAGGCTTCAAAATGTGCTCCGTTGACATCTCTTCTGCCTTTACCTATGGGGAACTCAAAGAGGAGATCTACATGAGACAACCAGAAGGCTACCACACTGGGGGACCTAATATGGTCTTCAGGCTCCGAAAATCGCTCTATGGCCTTAAGCAGGCTGCCAGACAGTGGAGTAAGAAGCTCCGAGGTGTTCTAGAGGGTATTGGCTACTCCAGGCTTCGCTCCGACAACTCTATCTACATCTATTCCAAGGGAGACATCAAGGTCATAGTGCCTGTCTTCATTGATGATATAACTCTGGTGTCTAAAAGCGATGCTGCTGTCTCTGCTGCTGTCTCTGAGCTGTCTAGCCACTTCAAACTTTGAGATCTCGGGTCTACCACTCTGCTACTGGGTATTCAGGTGAAGCAGGACCGCTCTAAGCGCACTATTTTGCTCTCCCAAGAGCACTACATCAAGGAGCTGCTAGAACGATTCCATATGGATGATTCCAACTCCCTTTCCACCCCACTTGCACCAGGTTCTGAGCTCTCCGACATTGTGCCCTCTCTTGAGGAGCAGGCTGAGATGAAATCAGTTCCTTATCTCTCTGCTGTAGGTGCCCTGCAGTATCTTGCCACCATGACTCGTCCCGACATTGCCTATGCTGTCTCCTATCTCGGGAGATTCAATCATAACCCTGCTCCTGCCCACTGGCTTGCAGTGAAGCATTTACTTCGCTATTTGAAGGGCACCCTGCACTACCAGCTTGTCTACAGAGGTGGTGACTCTGGGGAACTGTTTACCACCTATTCTGATGCCTCTCACGGTGGCTGCAAGGCCACAGGTTGAGCTACAGGTGTTATAGTGACCCCGGCCCGGTCCTAAGCTGGGGCGATACGTCACTACCGATAACACAGTTACTGATAGAGCGTATCAAAGGAGCCTTCTCAGTTGAATGGAGATTCAACTTCAAAGGTAATAATACTGAGACGATTATACAAGCAAGAGAGAGAGCTTAGCAATTAAGACTTATAGGTTCTAAAGCTTTTTAGATAAAGGCTTAGTATTAGTCTCCACCTAACCAAGTAGAAACGTTGTTTCTACATGGTCGAGTTGAGGGGTTTATATACTACAGCGAGTATCTACTTATGTAATACTAATAGGAGTCATATCCAGTCATAACTAGTCATAATAAGTCATATCAAGTCATAACTAATCATAATGAGTCGTATTAAGTCATATAAGTTCTCCAAGTCATTATAAGTCAGAATGACTCATGACTGTGAGTCGGAAGATTCTTGACTTTGCTGACTAAGAAATATTATGTAAGAAAAGAGAAACAATATTCGATATGATTACATCAGCAAAGGTAGGCATATTAGATAAGAAAAGGAATTGAAATCATAACATTATCCCTTTCGTAAACTAGATGTCCACATCTAAATTTACAAATTGAGATTACCTTCCCTATTGATATTGTACTCAGTTACTTCGTCATGTTAGAAGTCTTGTGACTCCTTATATTCGTCAACTTGATCATAAATTCCCAGTGTCGGGGATCATTGGTGTTTAGGTTTGTTAGAATTTCTGTGGTGTATGGAAGACGAGCAATCTGTTCCTCGATTGTGATGATTGGTGGGAGGGGTGGTAGTGGATATAAATGTTTTAACTGATTAGATATTATCTTTTGATCTATCAGTGTCATTTGGGATGTTGTTTGTTGTTTGGTTTAATTTTGATGTAAGATCCGGTATAGTGTTTGAATTATCTTGTAAAGATTCTTTCTTGCATTACAACCATCGACACTCATGTTTACTTCATTCATTAACTTGCTCTCTTCTTCTTTCATCTGTTGGGGTACTCGCAAACCCTCTATCGTCATTCCTGATGATGATATTCTCATCAACTACCTCCAGCAACTTCGTGTGTTGGCAGGTATTCCAGCATCTATTTCTGATGCTACTCTTTTCTCGAGTCTTACCACGACTCGTTTTCTGTTTTCCATTGATCTTCCAAATCATTCTCCGATTTGGAACCATCATATTCCTCTATTTGAGCAATACAACCGAGTCCTTATTCCTATGACTATGCGTAGGAGTAAGCGGGCTGCATTTGACGCTCGGATATATCATTGTCCGAATTACATTTCCATCGATCATACCGAGGAGATACCGAAGGATTTGGTAGAGGTCATGGTATCTGTTTTGTCGTTGAGTGGGGTGGCATTGTTTGAGTTCTCGATTAAGGGGCAGGTAGTGGGGATATACGGGGAAGATGAATTTTTTAATTATATCCGTATTTGGAATCTTATTCTTTCTAGGTTTGGTAGGAAGTAGTTGAATGTATGGACATGATTTCTAGTTGTTGAACAATTTGTCTTTCGTTTTATTTTATTTTATTCTTCTTTTATATAGTTTTGCCACGTATTGGTTTATTACGTGTTATAAAATTGAGTTTTGTGATTATGTCATGATTTCAAGGCATGGCGGGTATGGAAGAAATGTTTGCAGTTGCGGTGTACTAAGATCTTGGATATTTTCTTGCCGGTTGCTGGTATTGAGAATAATAAGAGAGGATAGTTGAAGTTGGTGGTGATCAGTCTTATACTGGACTGATATGGAAGGGGATGTGATGTCCTGGTGGACGCTCTGGGTTTCAGAGTGTGAATTCTTGGCATTTATGACAGGGGATGTAGAGTTTGAGGTGGTTGAGTTAGTTGAGTTGGTCATTGACCGATGTCTGTTGCTGGTAAGTTTCTGGTCCTTTTATACTCTTCAAGTGCCTCTTTTGCATTTTCCAAGTCATTTTCGATTTCCCAAGAATCCTCAGTTGGACCATAGCCTTTCCATCTGACTAGGTATTCTGTAGTCATTCTGAGTCGATTGTTGACTCCACGCTTTCTTCTGATTCGATGATTAATAATAGCTTCTACTTCATATTCTTCTTCTCCTGACACTAGTATTGGTGGCGGTTCTAGATTATGTTTCCCATAAATGTCATTCTCTGTGACTGGTGTTAGTAATGACGCATGAAATCTGTTGTGAATTTTCCATCTGTCTGGGAGTTTTAATTCATAGACTACGGGAGAGATCTTTCTTGTTATGGTGAAGGGACCTTCTCGTCGTTGGTTGAGTTTCTTTGACTCATATGGCATGGGTAGATTTCGATTATCTAGCCATACTTTGTCTCCTTCTTTGAATGGATTCCATGGTTTATTTTTGCGGTTACTCATAATGAGTCGTGCGCGTTCATGTGCTTCCAATGCTGCTTGTCGAGTCTGTTCTAAGAATAGTGTCTTTTCTTCGATTGCTGGTGAGTTTGACTCTTCATGAGATATGAATGCTTTAGGGTTGTATCCCATGATTAATTCATAAGGTGTGTGTGTTCTTCCTGAATGTGGTTTAGTGTTGTGTACGAATTCTATCATGGGTAAGGCTCTTTTCCAGTTGTTTGGATTTTTAGAAGTGTAAACTGCGAGATAGAATTCGATTTCTTGATTGTACCGTTCTGTCGTTCCATCTGTTTGTGGATGATATGCCGTTGAGAATGCTGGTGTTATATTTAGCTTTTCATAAAGTTTCTGCATAGATTTGGCTGCAAAACGAGGGTCTCTGTCCGAAATAATCTTTTGGGGGGTGCCATATTTAGAAAATACTTTTTCGATAAGAATTTCAGCTATATCATCAGCTGTAGCTGTTTTTCGAGTAGCTGTAAGGATTATCCCTTTCGTAAGTCCATGGTCCACTATGGACAATATTGAATCATATGATCCGTCTGGTGGTAGATCCGTGATGAGATCCATGGATATTTGTGTAAAGGGTTTAGTTGATCCTGGTCCCGAAATAGGTTGCATGGGTGGTTTGGTAGGATGTCGGTTAATTTTGTACTGTTGACAAACGGGGCAACCTTTGACATAGTTTTGGACGTAAGTTCCCATTCCTGGCCAGTATACTTCTTTAGTGAGTTTTCTCAAGGTTTCTGTTATTCCTGGGTGTCCTGATGACTCATGGTCGTGTGCATTTATTAAGATTTGCTTCTTAATTGTCGGGTTGTCTGGAATAACTATTCTTCCTTGGTATTTGTAGAAATTGTCTTCCTCGTTTTCGGTATATCTGTCAGATAATGTGACTAGAGATTTGTCATTGTTAATTTGAGTCATTAATTCTTCTGTCAAGAAGTTAATGAAATTTTCGGGAGGTAAAGCGGTGACGTTTTCGTTGTCTTTCCCTTCTGGGACTAGGTCTGGTCTTCTGCTGAGTGCATCGGCTAATTTATTTTTGGTTCCTGCTAAGTGTTTTATGACATAGTTGAATCGAGTCATGTATAATGTCCATCGGGCTTGGCGGCGATTCAATTGTTGTGGTTCTCTCCATCTAGTAAGATTTTCGTGATCTGACCAAATGGTGACTGGGTGATTTGATCCTTCTAAGTAGTGTCTCCATTCCTTTAGCGCTCTGATGATTGCTAGGAATTCCTGGTCTGAAACGTGATAGTTTCTTTCAGCTGCGTTTAATGCTTGGCTGAAATAGGCAACTGGATGTTTATCTCCATTGGTGTCCCTTTGGAGTAGTACTGCTCCGGTTGCGTATGCTGATGAATCACATTCGATCTCGAATGGTTTATTTTGATCAGCTATTTGGAGTATTGGTCGTTCAAGGAATTGTAATTTCAGGTTTTCAAATGCTGCTTGTGCGTTTGAATTCCATTCGAATTTTGTGGTTTTCTTGGTTAATTGGTATAGGGGTTGTGCAATATGAGCATAATTCTTGATGAATTTGCGATAAAAGTTGCAGAATCCTAAGAATTGTCTGACATTCTTGACTGTTTTTGGAGTAGGCCAGTCAGAAATTCCATTGAGTTTGGTTGATTCCATCTCGATAGAGTCATGAGTAATGACAACTCCGAGATATTCTAGTCGATCTTTCTCGAATTCGCATTTTTCTGTCTTTAGATAGAGTTTGTTTCTTTGGAGTATTTTTAGAACTAGTAGAGTCAATTCATGTAATCGTTGTTTTGAATCAGCATGAATCAGTATGTCGTCCATGTAGATTATGACTCCTCCTGAGTCAATGAGGTCCTTATATATGGAGTTCATCATGGACTGGAATGTTGCTGGTGAATTAGTCATTCCAAAGAACATAACTGTGGGCTCATAGAACCCTTGCGGTGTTCTGAAGGCAGCTTTCCATTCGTCTCCTTGGCGTATTCTCACGTTGTTGTATCCAAGCCTGACGTCTAGCTTGGTGAAATATTTTGATCCTTTTAATTTGTTCATTATGCTCGAAATGTTAGGAATTGGGTAAGCATTCTTGATAGTGTTTTGATTTAGATATCGGTAATCTTGGCATGGGCGTAAGTCTCCACTCTTCTTTCCTACAAAGAAGAATGATGATGCCATTGGCGATTCTGAAGGGCGGATATATCCCTTTCGTAGGTTTTCTTCTATAAACTTGCCCAATTCTTTCTCTTCTTTAGGTGTTAGAGCATATATCGGCATGCGTTTTGGTTTAAATTCCGGTATGAGATCAATTTTATGATCCCATTCTCGTCGTGGTGGTAATCTTTCTGATTTTTGTTTGTCAAATACTTTGAGAAATCTATGATATCTTCTAGGTACGACTTTGAGTGGGTCGGATTCCTTTTTAAGATTAACATTCTTTGCTAATTGTTGTGATGCGTTTGTTTTGTAGTTGATCTCTTGATAGATTTTATTTATAGAATTGATTTCGAGAGTATGTTTCAATGGTATTGGAAGATGATTTTCGTCTCTCCATGATAATGATGGTGCCTGCCAATCAATATCTGGGTTGAATTTCTTTAACCACGTAATTCCCAAAAATAGTTTATGTTTGCCAAGAGAAACTATTCTTGGTTTGATTATCATTGTCTTGTTATTGATTGTGATTTTCATTTCGACGTAATGGGAGCATTTTCCTGCAGAGTTTCGTGATCCGTCTGCATTTAACGTATATCGCACTTCCTTTAGTGGATATTTTTGGAGATGATATTTGTCGACTAATTGATGATCGACAAAATTTCCGCTAGCTCCTGAATCTAGTAGAGCTTCAATGTTATGTCGATTATTTTTGGTATGTAATTTTGTTGGAATTAGAAGTGTTCGTCCTGATGATTTCTGAAGATCAATTTGGTCGATTTGATCTTCAGGAGTTATTAAAAATTTTCAGCATATTCATGTGAAAATTCATCTAGGATGTCATCTATATCTTCGTCTTCTAAATTGTAGACCATAGCATTTGGATCTACTGGTGGTTGTGATGGTTGCTGTGGTTTTCTTCTGGGATTTCCTCTAGGTCTTCCATTTCCTGGTTTTGTTGAGTATCTTGGTTTAGGTTTAGATTTTGGAGTGAATTTGTTAGTCTTGTCCATTCTCTTTGAATCTGAGAGTTTGAGGTAGGCCTTGCGTTCTGGACAGTTTGCGACCCAATGTCCTGTCTTATGACAAAAGAAACATTCTCCGCGTCGTAAGGCTTGTTTCTGTTCTGGTGTGAAGATTGTATTGACAAAGGATTCGATTGTCTTTCAGTTTGAATTTCTTTGTCTAATGTGGTTGGCTTGTTCATCTTTGTAATCTTCTTCTTCACTGTCACTGTAGGATTCTTCGGATCCTGAGGTTTCATTGTCATCTGTGTGGATATCGAGCTCATTGATTGCATAGGTGAGTGCGTCGACGTCCATGTCCCATTCGCTTCTTTGTCTGACTGGATTGTGATTGTATGGAGCATATCTTGGGTTTTGTCGCTTATGTTTGGTTTTACTGTGGTTCCTTGATGACTTGTAGTTGTTTGGTAGCTTAGATTGCTTTCTGTATCTGTTTTTGATGATCTCGATATCTTCGGCAGCTCTGGCAGCGGTTTTCCAAGCTTGTAAGTCTTGTGGTTGTTGCCTGAGTGCTTCTTCTCTGATTGAATCTTGTAATCCTGCTGCGTAATACGAGCAGAGGACGGTGTCATCTGTAATTCCAGATTGGCTCTTGAGGACTGAGAATTTGCTGTTGTATGATTGGATGTCCATTCCATGTGTCTGTCTGATGGCTCTGAGTTGCCTTTCGAGGTCTTGTTTTCTCTGGATTGGGGCGAACACTTGTTCCATTGCTGATTTGAAATCTGCATAGGTTCCTGGGTTTGCTTGGTTTGTTTTGAACCAGTCTTGTTTCCAATCTGCTGCTGATCCTTTGAGTAATCCGAGTATGAAAAAGATTTTTGTCCTGTTGTCTGTGATGTTGAGGGATTCGAAGTAGATGTCACATTCTTCGATCCATGTGTTATAATGCTTTGGGTCTCCATAGTAGACTTGAGGTTTCTCGAACTTGATTGTTGCCATTGGTTGTCTTGGTGGGCTTGGTGTTCTTGGTGGTGATCCTGGTGGACTTGGTGTTCCTGACGGTGATCTTCTTGGTGGTGTTGGTGGTCTGGGCGGACTTGGTGTTCTTGGTGGTGAATTAGGTTGTGTTGGGGGTTGTGGTGGTGTTGGTGGTCTTGAGTGACTACGGCTTTTGGTGTGTAGTATTGTTTTCTGAGTTCCTGTGTTTGTTGGGCTAATTTGTTGAGATTGTTTTCCTTTATTAGAGCTTCTTTGTCGTGGAGTTTCTCCAAGCGCTGAATAATTTTCGGGTAGTCCTGATCCCGAACTTGAAAGAAATCCTTCGTAAAGTTCGTTAGTTCCAATAAGTTTTCGCTTAATTTCTCGATCCGCTTCTGAGGGGTATTCCTCGCTTCTATTAATTTGTCTGATAACGGCAAGCTGATGTTCTTGTTCGATTGCCTTTTGATCAATGCACTGATATCTCTTTCCGTCTGATTCTTTGATATAGTACCAGACACTTTTTGCGGTGCTGAAGTAGACAGTTGTTTGGAGATTAGTGCTGAAGAATTGGATGGGGTTTGGTTGTTCCGTGATGATGTCACTTTTATTTTAATTGTTTTTGATGTGGGTGTATTGATTTCGACTGAATTGGTAACTTCTGATTCAGTTGTGGTAATTTTAGTTTTTACGTTTATTCCGTCTATGGTGCCTAGGTTATATTTGTTAGTTGATATATATTTATACCCTTCAGCTGGTGAGATTTGATTCTCGTCTCCCGCTGGCAATTTATCCTTTCCCTTTATAAAGGCAGATTTAAGTCTTTTCAGACAAGTTGTACTAGACAGTTTATAGTCTTTCTCTGGACTTCTGATCGTTCCTTCCACAGTACTAGATCCGTTTATAGTCGTTCCAAACTCTGTACTGGACTTCGTGACTTTGTCAGTACCGATTCCGGTAACCTGAGATTCACTAGGGTTCTCTAGCCTCTTCAGGCCTCCTACAGTTGTGTTATGTGACCTGCTAGACTTCAATTACGGTCTGCAGTCGGTACAACAACCGTCCCGTATATTTTACAAGCGCGACCTCGCTTTAGCTGGTAGGCTCAGCCTCAACTATTTCCCTAGTTGGCAGGTGCCGTCAATCTCCCGGTAATAATAACACAAATAGTTTTTGGACAGCTTTGTGTTTTTATTATGACCCCTAAAATTGACGATCGCTAGCGTTTGTTTAGGGTTTTATGGGGCAGCAAACGGTTTCGTCTCCAAGCAACGGAGAAGGAACGTTTCTACTTAATGTTATAGTGACCCCGGCCCGGTCCTAAGCTGGGGCGATACGTCACTACCGATAACACAGTTACTGATAGAGCGTATCAAAGGAGCCTTCTCGGTTGAATGGAGATTCAACTTCAAAGGTAATAATACTGAGACGATTATACAAGCAAGAGAGAGAGCTTAGCAATTAAGACTTATAGGTTCTAAAGCTTTTTAGATAAAGGCTTAGTATTAGTCTCCACCTAACCAAGTAGAAACGTTGTTTCTACATGGTCGAGTTGAGGGGTTTATATACTACAGCGAGTATCTACTTATGTAATACTAATAGGAGTCATATCCAGTCATAACTAGTCATAATAAGTCATATCAAGTCATAACTAATCATAATGAGTCGTATTAAGTCATATAAGTTCTCCAAGTCATTATAAGTCAGAATGACTCATGACTGTGAGTCGGAAGATTCTTGACTTTGCTGACTAAGAAATATTATGTAAGAAAAGAGAAACAATATTCGATATGATTACATCAGCAAAGGTAGGCATATTAGATAAGAAAAGGAATTGAAATCATAACAACAGGTGGATATGTAACCATTGTCTCTGGTGCTGCTGTGGGCTGGTCCTCAAAGCGTCAGCCTTTCGTGACTCTCTCGAGCACTGAAGCTGAGTTTGTAGCTGCTGTTGAGGCCGGAAAGGAGATCAAGTGGACCAGGAACATTCTCAGCGAGTTTGGCTACCCCCAGACACTTGCTTCAACTTTATTTGTTGATAACAAGTCTGGAATCAGTGTAGCAAAGAATCCTGAGCACCACAGGCGCATGAAACACCTGGATCTTCGGTTCTACTGGCTCCGGGAGGCTGTAGAAGAAGGAATCATTGATCCCCTCTATGTTTCTACTGATCAGCAAGTGGCCGACATTCTGACCAAGGCTGTGGCACCAAAGGTGATCGATTTCGCTGTCCCACTACTGGGACTTGGACACTAGACTGCTTGGATCAAGGGGGTGTGTTAGAATGCCCCAAGCATTCAGTTAAGTCATGACATTAGAGTGACTGGTTAATTTGTTTTGTGTATATCTCAACTTAGAGTAAAGCGGACGATTCCGCTCACGTGATAGATTAGTCAGCGCATGTTGAACTTGCCTGTGGACAACTTAGAAGTCTTTAGCTTCTTATACTTGTCCACAGAGTAACTGTGCTAATACTAGCTCAATTCTTATCCGATCTGCTCAATACTAGCGTCGTTAGGATCGCCACTGCGAACTCTACGTTCTCGTTCCAACAAAAATGGCTCCCAATAACTGCTCCAACCCCAGGGATGTAGCAGAACTCATCTGCAATGCCTTTGGAGCAATCCTTGGCACAGACTGGGCCAATGTTCAGGTCCCGGGCAAAGGTTTGCTCAACCACCGCTTGAGTAAATATATCCACCAAATGGACGATGAAACCAAGAAGGCTTTCCTCCCCATGACCACCACGCCCATCCAGCCACTACCCGCTCAGCAAGTCCGTTGGCGGTACACGTCATCATAATACTTCTGCCAGTCGGGTTCAGCAATCCTCAGTACGCGAGTGAGTTCAGCATCGTCTTCAAACGCAAACGCTTTGGGGTTGTCATACAGGAAAAGAATGAGTCCTTGAATTGACTCAATCCCGTTGATAGAATAGTGTTCGGCTCTTCAAACATAGAGCGGACACATGTTGAGGATGTGGCTTCTGGTCTCCGGCGAATCTTGGTTGCAGTGACAGACCTTGAAGGGTTCGTTCGGAAAGAATCACGCACGATAAGATCCGATTGGGGCGTGGTTGGTGATCATGTGGGTGAGACGGGCGCATAAGGGAGCATGGTCGGCGACGGTGACTCCACAATGGTTGCGGAGCCACAATCCTAAGTTAAGGTGAGTGGGTTTGTCTACCTTGTATTCATTTTTATCTAAGACAGCGGCACTGCCCTGTTTTAACCGTCCAGATTTCTTCCGCTGACATGGTTGATGGTCTGGTGAGGAGCTGTCCGGGCTCAACATCCCATCCCTGAAACCAATGTCCAAATTTCTTCCAATGCGACCAAAGGGGGAGGTGGCTAGCCCCGCTCTCAATTGCCGCTTGGGATTTTCTGCCCATATGTGGTCCAGATACGAAGCGCTATGCTTCAACCTCTCAGACCGATCCATGCAGGAGAATGTGTTGTACCAGCTGTGCCCCTTGAAGCACTGCTGGTCTTTTGGGTCGTCAAAACCCTCTTGCCAGATCGAGATGGCGTCCTTGACTGTTTCGCTTCTCGTCCAGCTATAGGATGCAGACTGTGGAAATTGACGTCCCACTGTGTTGAAAGTCCACGCTTTGTTGGCATTGTAATACGCCTGGAAGGCTGCGAGTTGGAGACCTTCGTTATAATCTGGCTCCTTGGTGGCCCAGGACTCTAGAAAGCCCTTCACCAGAATATCCACAGTTGGGAATTTGGTTACAAGAGCATCGAACATGAGAGAGACAGCAATAGATAATTGACCGCCTACAGGCTTGGAATTGGTTGCCATCAAATTACGAATGGTCGAGGGGGAAGTGGTGTAGAGGATGACCCTTTTGACGTCGAGTCCCTTCTCTAGTTTGCGATAAGCCTTTAGGAGGCTGAGGAAAGCAGACCATCCTGATAGCATTTCTTCTGTAACTCTTCTACCAGCAGCTCGGGTTTTGGACGAAATTGTTCTCCTGTGATGAATGACTGAGAGAGCGATGTGGGAGTGTGAATGGTCCTCGAGACAATGCCGAGGATCATAAGGGTGCTTGACGCCTGCAGTAATAATGTGGAGGTCGTTGATGTTGTTGAGATTAGCGACTTGAATGTTGTCATGGTAATCTCTTGATAATTTTGAGTTCAAGGGGGGCATCTCGAACTTGATGCGGTCTGGGTACGTGTCGATGAATCTCCGTCCCACTTGTACATGCTCAGAGAGGGGATCGAATATCTCTTTGCAAGGGATGTTGATGATGGTGTCCAAGGGCGACTTCATCTTTTTGTGGATTGCTTTGGTTTTGAATTCCAAAGCGTTTGGATGGAGGGGGGTCTCCTTGGCTTTCCGCCATTCCACAAGTGAAAGAACAGGATGGTGTGGGTGAAGTGTGTTGAGTCGAGCGACAGCCCGATTGAAAAGCTTTCGGATAGTAATGGAGATGGGCATGAGGCCAGCCACGGCACTCATTCCACCTAGGGGGGTAGTGCGAAATGCTCCAGTGATCCAGCACGCCCCTTGATTGTGTGTAGCTTCCACCATTTTGAGATTAGTATGGAAGCATCGAGTACCTGGGATGTACCAACAGCGGAGACCAAATGTCGCTATTGGTTGTACGCATGAGACATAAAGAATGCGCTTTTGCTTGGCTGTGAGGCCACACGCTGAGTTGCCTAGTACTTTCATACAGCGGACTGCAGAAAGTGACTTTGTAGCGTAGAATTTGACATGTTCTTTGAAATTGAGGTTGCGGTCGAACATGATCCCAAGATACCTCCACACTGTTTTCGGAGTGAGGAGGTTTGAAGTGTCAAATGGGGCGAATCCTATGTCGAGAGGGGGATTGGCCGAATGGTAGTTGCAGGCGGAATCCGCAAAATGAAAGAGTTCCGTCTTTGTGTGTTCCATAACAAGACCAAAGTCATTGAAAATGGAAGTGATGTGGGCGTACGCCTCTTTTAGAGAGTCCATAACATTGTTTCTACAATCCCCCATGGCAACAAGAAGTCCATTGTCCACAAAAGAAAGAAAAGCAGTCAAAGGAAAATGAATACGAGCCTCATCATCCGATAACCAAGAGTCCAATAAATGGAAAACAGGCACAATATACAATGCAGAAAGAATAGGAGAAAGAGCGCTACCTTGTCCTACACCTACATCCGAATCGAATAAAGGAGAGGTTTGGTTATTAATAGAATATTGAGTTTTTCGACCTACTAGATAAGAAGAAAAGAAAGAAACTACTTTACTCGCATAACCAAAATGTTTGATAATTTTAGATAATGCCTGATGATTAAGAGAAGGAAAAAATTGAGCCACGTCGAAAGCGATAACTGAAGTGACCTTTTTGTTTGACCATCCCGCACGAACGTGGTGAGTGAGGGATACAGCCGCATCATCAACAGACCGCTGGATGATACCACCGGTTTGGCATGGGTGAATAGCTCCTGACGCGACTCCTTTGAATTGGAGTCACCATGCGATCATTTTCTCTATGAGCTTCCCCATAGTGTTGAGTAATACGATTGGCCGGAATGATTTGGCCATGCTGTAGGATGGTTTACCCGGTTTCAGTATGATGACAGAGACTGAGTTTTTGAAATGCTTGGGCCAGTATCCTACTTCAATACAGGCATTAGCGACATTCGTTACAAGTTCACATATTTCATTAGAAATGGCAAACTGCTTCCATAACCTCCAGGTGACGTTATCAGGCCCTGGCGTGGTGTTCTTTGCGCAATTATTGAGGGCGTCATGAAATTCTTGAAGCGAGAACGCTGGCCATTCTCTTTCTTCAAGTTCGTCGATTTTTTCCGTAAACCTTTCAAGATTGATAGATCAGTTGTTGGTGGAGTTATATGTGTGATGGAGGTTGTCAAATAGCTTTTGAGGGCTGTCGCATGGCACTCCTTGTTGGTCCAGGATGGCTTCCACCGCTGGAAGTTTGCGTTCGCGAGTCCATGGCATAAGGTCCCATGGTCTTTGATTGTCAGTTGCCATTTCTTCAATTTTCTTGTCAAAATGTTCTTGTTTAGCTTTTCGGATGGTACGTTTGAGGTTGCCGCGTTCCACCCGATTTCTAGAGCCACCATTTCTCCTCATCTTCTGGTACGCCTCTTTACATTCCTCGTTCCACCACTTCTTCCCGTGACGGCTCAGTTTTCTTTCCTCCGCGAATTTCAGCCACGCACTTTCTAAGATGTCCGCTGCCCTTCCCATAGTTGTTTCTAGTTCCTCCTCCGACCCTAGAACGTTCCTTTCCAAGCTTCCCAGCTCTCTCCATATCATCTTGACATACTCCTCCTCCTCCTCTGAATACACCTCAATCTTCAACTTTCCCCTCTTCTCCAGCTCTGCCCCAAGTATAGGAATCTTGATGAGGAGGGGGCGGTGATCCGACGTCCATCTCCTTGCTTCTTGAGTTTGAATTTCATATCCAAATTCCTGTAGATTTATTATATCCGCCGAAGCGAATACAAGATCAAGTACGGACGCCCTTGAGTTAGGGTTATCTGGGATGCGCGTTGGTTTGCCTCCATTAGAGGGCTGAACATAGACAATTTCTAGGTTAGACATGACGTTTTTGAGTCTCATATATGGGGAGGAACGACCATATTGTGAGGCCGCTCCTTCATCCCATTCCCGATCTTGGATATTAAAATCCCTGGTGCATAGTGAAATTGGAGGACAGATATCACTTACTGCGTCTAGCTGGTGTACCGCCGCATGGGATTGGCCATCGTTGTACACATTTAGGATATTGAACTCACTGGGTACACCAGCTAGGGGTCGGTTGAGGTGCAGTGTGACAAGTGACACGTCACGATGCTTGATAATGTCAGATCTGAGTTGAGGTCTGAAAACGTCAAGTCACTTGTTAATGTATGTGAGGACCCTACGATCAGGTCTCTCCGCATCTCTGTTGTTGTAAGCCTCTGTGAAAGGAGACCATGATGGGTGGATGGGGGGGCCATAGGCCATGTCCCCTTCCTTGTTAGTATTGGATGGCTGCCTACGCACGCCCCTCCATCCAGGTTCTTGGAACAAAATGATGTCCACGACCCCAGCGAGTTTGTCTAGTACAATAGAAGTGGTTTCCCAATTCTTCTGCACATTAAATGATAGAATAGTAAAATTATAGGTACTTAACAAATGTGGTGCGAGGTTTCAAGTCTCGCTTGAAGACGGTGTGTCGTCACTATTCATTGGGATGAATCGGTGACCTCGATTACTTGAGAGGGTGGTGCCTCAAAAGCCTGTGTAATGTTAGCCTTTCGCCTTTCGTGCTTCGTGCATTCAGCATTGTTATCAGCGATGCGGCGTTGTTCATGCCACGTGACATCATGTTGGTGTTGTTTATAGACACACTTGGAATCATTGGCAGCGTGTGCGCCACCACAATTAAGACATTTAGGAGCGTGCTTACACTCTTTAAAGCCCAGTTTCTTTCTCTCTTCACCACAGCATGGTCCAAACATGTCATGATTTTCAGTTCGGTGAGGATTCTTGCATCTTGCGCAGATATTATGGTTGATGCGACACCTTGAAGTTCCGTGATTCCACTTCCAGCACTTTTGGCACTGGGGAACGAATTCAATTGAATCGCATTCCAGCCTTTTTCTGACGATGTACATGTTAGACTGCCCCAGCAGTCTTGTGTTAGAGTGCCCCAACAGTCTTGTATATGGACTTAGAGATGGTACGACTTTCTGATCATGTGATATATTAGTAAGCACATGTTGAACTTGTCTGTGAACGCTCTAGAAGCCTTTAGCTTCTTAGACTTGTTCACAGGTGAGTATAGAGTTCTGTATATTCATAGATAGCTTCTTAGACTTGTTCACAGGATTGTCGGACGTAGAACGTGGCGCGTGCGGAGACAGTTCTAACAGTGGTAGTCACGAGTGAATCGGATAAGAATTGATTGAGCAATCCTGTGAACAAGTCTAAGAAGCTATCTATGAATATACAGAACTCTATACTCACCTGTGAACAAGTCTAAGAAGCTAAGGGCTTCTAGAGCGTTCACAGACAGGTTCAACATGTGCTTACTAATATATCACATGATCAGGAAGTCGTACCATCTCTAAGTCCATATACAAGACTGTTGGGGCAGTCTAACACACCCCCTTGATCCAACCAGTCCATACTAAGCTCCAAGTCCTAACAACGGCACAGCAAAGTCAACAACTTTCCTTGATACAGCCTTGGTTAGGATGTCCGCAACTTGCTGGTCAGTGGATACATAGAGAGGATCAATGACTCCATCTTCTACAGCCTCGCGGAGCCAATAGAACCGAAGATCTAGGTGTTTCATGCGCCCGTGGTGCTCAGGATTCTTGGCTACACTGATCCCAGACTTGTTATCCACGAAAAGCGTTGAGGGAAGTGTCTGGTGATAGCCAAACTCAGTCAGGATGTTCCTAGTCCACTTGATCTCCTTTCCAGCTTCAACAGCAGCAACAAATTCAGCCTCAGTACTCGAGAGAGTCACAAAGGGCTGACGCTTTGAGGACCATCCTACAGCAGCCCCAGACACTAGAGTCACATAACCACCTGTAGCTCGACCTGTGGCCTTGCAGCCACCATGGGAAGCGTCAGAATAGGTGGTAAACAGCTCTCCAGAGTCAGTACCTCGGTATACAAGCTGGTAGTGCAGTGTGCCCTTCAAATAGCGAAGTAAATGCTTGACAGCAAGCCAATGGGCAGGAGCAGGATTGTGGTTGAATCTCCCGAGGTAGGAGACTGCATAGGCAATGTCGGGACGAGTCATGGTGGCCAGATACTGCAGGGCACCTACAGCAGAGAGATAGGGAACAGACTTCATCTCAGCCT
This sequence comes from Agaricus blazei, assembly GCA_029719445.1. Lineage (NCBI taxonomy): Eukaryota > Fungi > Basidiomycota > Agaricomycetes > Agaricales > Agaricaceae > Agaricus > Agaricus blazei. The sequence continues at coordinate 1,569,844 of SSNC01000010.1, forward strand.
GCTCCTCGAGTGAGGGAATAATGTCTGAGAGCTCAGAGCCAGGAGGTAGAGGGGTGGAAAGGGAGTTAGAATCGTCCATATTGAACCTTTCTAGCAGCTCCTTGATGTAGTGCTCTTGGGAGAGGGAGATAGAATGCTTAGAGCGATCCTGCTTCACCTGAATGCCCAGTAGAAGAGTGGTAGAGCCTAGATCTCGCAATTTGAAGTGCCGAGACAGCTCTGAGACAGCAGAGGCCATGGCTGCATCGCTTTTAGAGACTAGGGTAATGTCATCAATGAAGACTGGTACAATGACCTTAATGTCTCCCTTGGAATAGATGTAAATGGAGTTGTCGGAGCGAAGTCTGGAGTAGCCAATACCCTCTAGAACACCTCGGAGCTTCTTACTCCACTGTCTGGCAGCCTGCTTAAGGCCATAAAGCAATTTCCGGAGCCTGAAGACCATATTAGGGCCCCCAGTGTGATAGCCCTCTGGTTGCCTCATATAAATCTCCTCCTCGAGTTCCCCATAGGTGAAGGCAGAGGAGATGTCAACAGAGCGCATTTTGTAGCCCTCTCTAGCAGCCAGAGCTATAATGAGTCTCAGAGAGGCAGGACGAAATGTAGGGGCAAAGACCTCGGTGTAATCAAATCCAGGACGTTGGGAGAAGCCCTTAGCAACAAGACGAGCCCTATAGCGCTCAATAGAGCCGTCGGCATGCCTTTTCACCTTGAAGACCCAGCCAGAGTTGACTATCTTCTTACCAGGAGGCAGCTCAGTGAGTTCCCAGGTCCTGTTAGCCTCGAGATTGAATATCTCAGTGTTACAAGCATCGACCCAGTGTTCCCTGTCAGGGGACTGCATAGCCAGCCTGTAGGTGCGAGGATCAGCTGTAGAAACAGCTCCAGCAAACTCAACCTCGTAGAAGTCAGTATCCACTGAGAGAGCAGCTTCATCGTCATCTTCTGGGTCTCTAGCAGGCAGATTAGGTTGTCTGACCTTCCACCAGTCACCAGGAGGCTTCCGAACGCGCCCAGTGCGACGTGGCACTCTAGGAGGCTCAGGGGGCACTCCAGAAGTGGGAGGAGTCACAGGGAGCGGAATCGGAGCTTGTGGAGGTGGAGTAGCAGGGCTAGGAGGAGGAGGAGCAGGCAGAGGTGTCTCCTCTTCGAGAGGAACAGGAGAACTCGGACTGGGAGGCTGAAAGCGAGCAGGGAGAGGGCTAGTATCACCCCCTTCATCTAGGAGAGGTGGCACTCCGAAATGCAACATTGGTGGTGCAGGAGAGGGCTCAGAAACATTCTGAGACTCAGGGGAGGGGGGAGGGCCAGCAAATGAAGGTATAGCATCGAGTTGGGCTTTAGAAGTCCCAGGAAAGTACCTTTCATCGAAATCAGCTCTCTCCGAGATCACAGAACGCTTAGTGACTGGATTATAGAACTTCCAGCCTTTGTAGCCTGCAGGATAGCCTATAAAGACGCATTTTTCGAAGTGGGGCTCTAGGGAAGTCCTTTTATCTCGCTGCACATGCACATAGGCAGTGCACCCCCATACTCGGAGGTGGGAGACATCAGGTTTTCGCTTATAGAAAGCCTGGAAGGGTGTAGTCCCAGAAAGCGACGCAGTAGGCAGCCTATTCCACACATGGACCATAGAAGAGATACACTCCCCCCAGAAAGAGGGAGGAAGTCGAGATTCAGAGAGCATAGCAGTGATCCTCTCACCCATAGTCCTATTAGCTCTCTCCGCAAGGCCATTCTGCTGAGGCCTGTTGCGAGTAGAGTGCCTCCTTTCGATCCCAGACTGCTCCGTGAACGTTAGGAACGCTTTAGACATGTATTCACCGCCTTTATCATCCTGTAGAGCCCGAATTTTGACTCCAAGTTGATTTTCGGCCCAGGATTTGTAGACTTTGAACGCTTCAAAGGCTTCTGACTTGCTTTTAAGCAGATGTACAGCCCGGAATCGTGTTGCGTCGTCTATAAAGGTAATCCAGTACTTGTAGCCTGAGTGGGAAGCGACTGGGAGTGGTCCGTGAAGATCTGAATGCACCAGCTCGAGAGGAGATCGATTATGGTTAAGGGAGGGAGGGAATGGAAGTGAATGCATCTTGCCAGCAAGGCAGGGCTCACATATAGGGTCAGGGGGAGCATTAGAATCGAGTTTAAGGCCTGTAACAAGGTCCTTACTCAACATAGACTTCACATCAGCATAATTGTGATGAATGAAGCGACAATGCCACAGGGAGAGGTCAGCTGGTAGTGTAGAGACAGCAAAAGCGGCCTCGGAAGTGATTGTAGAGCCATCTAGCTCAGCAGAGTTGTTGGAGTGGATAGTGGCCGTAAAAAGCGTTGTTCCCTTGCACTGGAAAGCGATAGAGCGAGCAGAAATGGTGATATTGAAGCCCTTGTGCTGAGCAAGGTATAAACATGACAGCAGATTACTCCTGAGGTCAGGAACATGCAGTACCCTCGAAAACTCGACCGCTCTAGCCTCCTTTCCATTAACAACTGGTTTAAACACCACAGAACCTATCCCCGCAGAGTATACAACTGAATTATCAGCTAATCGGATGGGAATGCGATTGGGGGAGTAGTTCTTGAACCAGTGACGATGTGGGGTCATATGAGAAGTGGCCCCAGTGTCTGCAAGCCAATGGAAGTCAGCATCGAGCTGTAGAGGTGTAGAAAGCGAAGGGGAAGGGGAGGGATGTGAGGCACTTGCATTTCCAGCAAATTCACGGACTCTCTGTGCTTTTTCGGGGCTAGAAGTCGAAGAGGAGCTTGCTGCAGAGCCTGAGGCGTCATTTGAAGCGTCCTGAGCCTTGTTAGCCTTATTTCCGCGAGTTCTAGGCTTCTGAGCGTCCTCCTGAGCGCGTTTTCTCGCGTTTTCGAACGCCCTACATGTCTCCACCTTGTGACCCAGCCTCCCACAGAAATTGCAGCTCACTGACGCGTTTTTGAAGCCAGAGCGAGCAGCTAGAGCCTGGGAGCCTCCCAAAGCGTCCCCAGCACGTTTTTTGCGTTGAATATCCTCTGTGACAAAGGCCTGATGAATGGTGGCCTTGTCCAGCTTGTCCATAAGCAAAAGAGACGAGGAGAAGGCGGAATAGTCATCTGGGAGTGCTCTAATGAGGGCCATAGATGCCAGCTCATCATCTAGCATCTCCAGAGTGAAGGAAGTGGGTCTGAGCTCTTTAATTCGACGTTTGCAGCCTTCTACCCTGTTGATAAGCAATTGGAGAGACTCCTCCTCGAGTTTTCGGATGCTGAACAGCTCATCATAAGCATTAAAACGCATTCCAGCCTTTTTTTTTTTTTTTTTATCAACGGCACCTCTCGGTGGACCTTTTATTCAAGTAGCTATAAGACATCCGAGTAGATAATTCGGGCATACTACAAGAATAGGGATGCCATGACGCGTATCCAGTGAAAACATTAAGCCCCATACAACAAAATTTAAACGTATCCGGCGGAAAATACTTCGCCTCGAGGAAAGAAGAAAAAAACATATCAAAGTGAAAAAGAAATGATAAGTCCGAAAGAGAGGCGAGCGAAGCGAGCCTTGGCTCAAGCAAACACAAATCACCTACGTTCAGACTTGGATACAGCTCCGATTTTTTGTCGAGCTGGTTTGCGATCGCGGACGAGATGGCGAGGGAAAATGGTGGGTACCTGCAGCGCGCGCTCCCGAAACAGGCGGTGAAACCTATTACTTCTTCGATGGGAATTGGCGCTTGAGCCAATCCCGGTCGAAGCGATTATTCCAGAACGGACACGAAGTGTCCGTTGTGGAGTGCGCCTTGTTCTTCTTGCCTGCTGCGGCACAGTTAGCGCAGTGTCGGTCGTCCGGATTCTTCTTCATCGCGATGGCGGCCGGGATATGGGACTCCGCCGAGTGCGGTCCCGCGCAGTGAGGGCAGAGTATACCTTTAGAGCGGCATACGTCAGAGTGGTGGCCCCATCTCTGGCACCGAGTGCACAGAGCAGAGCCGGGCCGCGGGGCAGCGCCGCGGATTTGACAGTTTCGTCCCCCAATGAGAACGTGCTTACCAATGAAGTCGCGGGCCGTACGGCCCGAGACGGAGTCGGAGATGTCGAGCCACGCAACACAAGTGTCAGCGCGGCAGGATGTCCGCATGAAGCGAACGGCATGCTTGAGATGTCGGGAAAGGGCAGTGCCGACGGGCGAGTTGTGCATAGCGAGGGTGAAGGCCTCGCGTTGCGTGGTGATCCATGAGGCGGGAGGGGCCAGAATAAGTGGAACGTCGATTACCTTGAGGTAAGACGTGGATGTAGGAGTGGCGGACTGGAGGGGGACGAGTCCGTTGGGATCTACGAGGCGTCGGATGTGTTTGAGCACACATGCGGTCTCAGGTTTGGAGAGGACTCGAGAGGCGGCTATGTGGATGCCGTCTGCCGTGTCGATGGAAGATTCCAGAACAACCTCGGACTTGAGGTCATTCCGGAGATGATTGTTGCACTCCCGGAGGATGTCGGGAGTGATATTAATAGCTCGGATGGAAGATCCGGCCGGGGGGTGAACGAGAACTCCTCGGCGCAAAGCGCCGTGGCTAGTATGCTTGCCCTTGCGTGCAGGAGCACGGCGAGAGACAGCGGGGGTGGAAGAGGGAGCCAGGGCCTTTGGGAGGGAGGGGACTGAGGCCGGCTTAGCCTTGAGAGTGCTCTTGGAAGGTGCTCGAACAGCTGCGGAAGCAGCCGGGGCACGCTTTCCTAAAGCGGGTTTCTTGGGTGCAGAGCCAGGTGGGGACTGGATGCGGACTTTCTTCGGGGCCGGGATAGTGACTCCGTCCTCGGCCATCGGGGACCGGGGACGAGATTGAGGCACTAGTGGGGTCGAAGGGGGAAGGGGGGTGGTGGGCTTGACGGGGGAGGGGGGGGAGGCTGTGCCAGTTTGACCAATGATGATAGCGAGGGCGGTCTCGAAAGAGCACACCCCAGCCATGTTCTGGAAGTCTATATTCTTGTGAGCGCCACTCGACAAGATGTTGAAAATGAGACAAAGAAGTTCATCGGCGTAGCCGATGAAGTTGTCGTCGGGGGGGGTTTGCTGGACGATGTCGGCGGCAGTCGACAGTGACACAGCAAGTCCATGCTTCTTACCTGGCACCTTGGTAGGTGTGTAGATAGAGGCAGCGCGGGGTGTGCGGGGGGTGGCTGGTGAGGAAAGTCCCTCAAGCAGCGACTGAGCGGTCGTCCCCAAAGGCTGGCGAGAGCCCGATGGGGTGGGGGTAACGGGAGTGGTGGGCCAAGGGGCCGTATCGAGTTTTTCACGCCTGCGTTTGGCGCGAGTTTGCTTTTGAGGGGTGGGGGAATCCTCCCTCATCAACCTAGAGATTGACTCCGATGCGTCCGCAAGGACGCGATTGAAGTCGGATGAGGAGACGGCGGGGGCAGTGTCCAAGAACGAAACGTCCTTGGTCTTGCCCTTACCTGCTAGATGTGCACGCATCTTCGCGATACGCACGGCCTTTGGAGTCTCCAACTCCATCTCCAACGCTTCACCTGCAGCTCGCATAGCGGGCGGCAGCTTTGAATCATCGTCGCTATCGGTCTCCCAGTTGCCAGAATCGAAATCCTCGCGGGTATCCATAGTGCAGAATGTATATTGCTTCCAGTACAGCTAAACCACTGAGGCTTCCAAAACAGGAAGGTAGTGGTAAGAAGTCAAGAAGCGATGACGCATTCCAGCCTTCTTCTGCCTGTGTACAGCCTCCAGAGCCTCCCACATCTTCACGGGGTCGTCCTGGATGCCATTAAAGTGTACCCTCTGCTCCTCTTCAACCATCAAGAATAGCCAGCCAGCAGCCTTGTCACAACGAGCCTCATAAGCGTCCAGAGCATCTGCTTCAGCCTGGGTAACAGGGGAGGACACAGTGGGGGACTTCTGCTTGCCAGAGATGATTCTCCATAGCCCAGAAGCTCGCAGCCACGCCTCCATCTCACCAGACCACGTCGTGTAGTTCTCCGCATTGAGTTTTACGAATGTGGGCGTTCTGGAAGCCATCGGAGTTGATTTGAGAGCAGGGGAAGCGAAATAGATTTAAGGAAGTAGAGAAGGAGAGGAGAATGAGTGAAGTTGTGAATGAAAAACTCGTTTTTCCAGTAGTTAGAAGCCGGGGCCCATAACCAGTCGGACGTAGAACGTGGCGCGTGCGGAGACGGTTCTAACAGTGGTAGTCACGAGTGAATCGGATAAGAATTGATTGAGCAATCCTGTGAACAAGTCTAAGAAGCTATCTATGAATATACAGAACTCTATACTCACCTGTGAACAAGTCTAAGAAGCTAAGGGCTTCTAGAGCGTTCACAGACAAGTTCAACATGTGCTTACTAATATATCACATGATCAGGAAGTCGTACCATCTCTAAGTCCATATACAAGACTGTTGGGGCAGTCTAACAAGGATATCTCGTTTAATTCTAATCTGATTCACTCGTCACTACCACCGTTAGAACCGTCTCCGCACGCGCTATGTTCTACCTCCGACAGGTTATGGGCCCCGGCTTCTAACTACTGGAATAACGAGTTTTCATTCACCAACCTCACTCAATCTTCTCTTCCTCTTTCCCTTCTTGAATCTATTTCGCTTCCCCTGCTCTCAAATCAACTCCGATGGCTTCCGGATCGCCAACGTTTGCGAAACTCAATGCGGAGAACTATACGACGTGGTCTGGCGAGATGGAGGCGTGGCTGCGAGCTTCTGGGCTATGGAAAATTATCTCTGGCAAGCAGAAGTCCCCCACTATCTCCTCTACTGTTACCCAGGCTGAAGCGGACGCTCTGGACGCTTATGAGGCTCGTTGTGACAAGGCTGCTGGCTGGCTCTTCTTGATGGTTGAACAGGAGCAGAGGGTGCACTTTAATGGCATCCAGGACGACCCCATGAAGATGTGGGAGGCTTTGGAGGCTGTACACAGGCAGAAGAAGGCTGGGATGCAATTTAATGCTTATGATGAGCTGTTCAGCATCCGAAAACTCGAGGAGGAGTCCCTACAATCACTCATTAACAGAGTAGAAGGCTGCAAGCGACGCATTAAGGAGCTTAGACCCACAGACTTCACTCTCGACATGCTGGATGATGAGCTGGCATCAATGGCACTCATCAGAGCCCTCCCTGACGACTATTCCGCCTTCTCCTCGTCTCTTTTGCTTATGGACAAGCTGGACAAGACCACCATTCATCAGGCCTTTGTCACAGAGGATATTCAACGCAAAAAACGCGCTGGGGACGCCTTAGGAGGCTCCCAGGCTCTAGCCGCTTGCTCTGGCTTCAAAAACGCGTCAGACACCTGCGATTTCTGTGGGAGGACTGGCCACAAGGTGGAGAAGTGCTGGCCGTTCGAAAAGGCGAAGAAACGCGCCCAGGAGGACGCCCAGAAGCCCAGAACTCGCGGAAATAAGGCTAACAAGGCTCAGGACGCTTCAAACGACGCCTCAGGCTCTGCAGCAAGCTCCTCTTCGAGTTCTAGCCCCGAAAAAGCGCAGAGAGTCCGTGAATTTGCTGGAAATGCAAGTGCCTCACATCCCTCCCCTTCCCCTTCGCTTTCTACACCTCTACAGCTCGATGCTGACTTCCATTGGCTTGCAGACACTGGGGCCACTTCTCATATGACCCCACATCGTCACTGGTTCAAGAACTACTCCCCCAACCGCATTCCCATCTGATTAGCTGATAATTCAGTGGTATACTCTGCGGGGATAGGTTCTGTGGTGTTTAAACCAGTTGTTAATGGAAAGGAGGCTAGAGCGGTCGAGTTTTCAAGGGTACTACATGTGCCTGACCTCAGGAGTAATTTTTTTTTTTTTTTTTTTTTTTTTTTGTATCAATGGCACCTCTCGGTGGACCTTTTATTCAAGTAGCTATACGACATCCGGTTAGATACTCCGGGCATACTACAAGAATATGGCAGCCATGACGCGTCGCCGATAAAAACATTAGCCCCAAACAACATTATAATCGTATATCGTATCCGGTGGAATTTACATCGCCTCGAAGAAGAATAAAATAAAAACAAAACAATAAGGATAAAAATAATGGGCCGTAGGGAAAAGTGTATGAAACGAGCCTTAGCTCAAGCAAACATAACACCTACATAACGGCCCGGATACGCCCCCGATTTTCTGACGAGGCGGTTGCAGACGCGCGCGAAGCGCAGTGAGTGCGAGTGGTGGGTGCCGGTGGAACGTGCTCCCGTGAAAAGAATGACGAAGGCAGCTGGGTGCCTGAAAAGATTGCGGAGAGCTGGCCATCGCATAGAGTAGCCAGGGCCGGGAAAGAGTGTCGGGGCAGCTGGGTGCCGGGAACGAATGAGGGAACCGGCTACGAAGTAGCCGGGGCCGGAAGGGACAGGATGGAAAGTTGGGGGAAAAACGAACTTTCCAGATGTTGGGTTGAAAGACCCGGAGCGTGAGGTCACGTCACAAAGTAACGCAACCACTCGGTGCCAGCCAAGAATAGCTGGCCAATAGTGGACGGACCCAGGGTAGGATCCGGCCGAGGAGAGGGAGGGGGAGCCACGCACGAGTGCGCAGCAAAGTGGTGGCCGCCAGAGAATGGACGACCGGGAGAGATCGAGCAGCGCAATGCCGCTGAAAGATAGTGCACGGCGGGAGGGTCTCTTGAAGACACCGCAGCCCGGTGCGGGGAGAGATCGGACCGTCCGATGGGAAAAGAAAGGGGGGACGGTGAAAAGCTGGACGTGGTCGCATCTGACGTCCGTTGGGAGAAGGGAAGGTGGGCGCTATGAGCGGCGCCGACGCGGTGGTGTCCGGAGGGTGTTGGCCAGTCCAGACGAGAGGGTGCGCCCATGAAAGGAGTGGGCGCGAGTGGTGGAACGAAGGTTTTTCGTCCCGAGCAGAAAAGGAGTGTGAGGCGCAGAGAGCGGCGCCAGCGCAACGGTGTCCAAGAGGTTTTGACCGTCCTGAATGAGGGGTGCGCCCCCAGGAAGAGAGCGCGAGGGTGGGACGCACAAAGTACGCCCTGAAAGTCAAGCGGAAGGGGAGTAACATACCCCAAGGCCGCCCAATGGTGGTCGACACGACATCCATCGATAGCACAGATGCCGACCGCGCTATTCAACTCGAACCCCTGGGATATCAGCAGGGAGTGAGACCCCGCCTACACAGCGCCTCCTACGATTTCACCGAGGAGTGGACGTCTCAGCTACTAAGGCGTAGGCCCCACCCATCCCAAAAGGGAAGGTGGTGGTTAGAGGTCAAGAAGGGAATGACCTCAGGAGTAATCTGCTGTCTTGTTTATACCTTGCTCAGCACAAGGGCTTCAATATCATCATCACTGCTCGCTCTATCGCTTTCCAGTGCAAGGGAACAACGCTTTTTACGGCCACCATTCACTCCAACAACTCTGCTGAGCTAGATGGCTCTACAATCACTTCCAAGGCCGCTTTTGCTGTGTCTACACTGCCAGCTGACCTCTCCCTGTGGCATCGTCGCTTCATTCATCACAATTATGCTGATGTGAAGTCTATGTTGAGTAAGGACCTTGTTACAGGCCTCAAACTCGATTCTAATGCTCTCCCTGACCCTATATGTGAGCCCTGCCTTGCTGGCAAGATGCATTCACTGCCATTTCCTCCCTCCCTCAATCACAATCGATCCCCTCTCGAGCTGGTGCATTCAGACCTTCACGGACCACTCCCAGTCGCTTCCCACTCAGGCTACAAGTACTGGATCACCTTTATAGACGACGCAATGCGATTCCGAGCTGTACACTTGCTTAAAAGCAAGTCAGAAGCCTTTGAAGCATTCAAAGTCTACAAATCTTGGGCCGAAAATCAACTTGGAGTCAAAATTCGGGCTCTACAGGATGATAAAGGCGGTGAATACATGTCTAAGGCCTTCCTAACGTTCACGGAGCAGTCTGGCATCGAAAGGAGGCATTCTACTCGCAACAGGCCTCAGCAGAATGGCCTTGCGGAGAGAGCTAATAGGACTATGGGTGAAAGAATCACTGCTATGCTCTCAGAATCTCGACTTCCTGCCTCTTTCTGGGGGGAGTGTGTGTCTTCTATGGTCCATGTCTGGAATAGGCTGCCTACTGTGTCGCTCTCTGGGACTACACCCTTCCAGGCCTTCTATAAGCGAAAGCCTGATGTCTCCCACCTCCGAGTATGGGGGTGTACTGCCTATGTGCATGTACAGCGAGATAAGAGGACTTCTCTAGAGCCTCACTACGAAAAATGCGTCTTTATAGGCTATCCTGCAGGCTACAAAGGCTGGAAGTTCTACAATCCAGTCACTAAGCGTTCTGTGATCTCGGAGAGAGCTGATTTCGATGAAAGGTACTTTCCTGGGACTTCTAAAGCCCAACTTGATGCTGTTCCGTCATTTGCTGGCCCTCCCCCTCCCCTGAGCCTCAGACTACTTCTGAGCCTTCTCCTGCACCACCAACGTCGCATTTCGGAGTGCCACCTCTCCTAGATGAAGGGGGTGATATTAGCCCTGTCCCTGCTCGCTCTCAGCCTCCCATTCCCAGTTCTCCTGCTGTTCTTCTCGAAGAGGAGACTCCTCTACCTGCTCCTCCTCCTCCTAGCCGTGCTACTCCACCTCCACAAGCTCCGATTCCGCTCCCTGTGACTCCTCCCACTGCTGGAGTGCCCCCTGAGCCTCCCAGAGTGCCACGTCGCACTGGGCGCGTTCGGAAGCCTCCTGGTGACTGGTGGAAGGTCAGACAACCTAATCTGCCTGCTAGAGACCCAGAAGATGACGATGAAGCTGCTCTTTCAGCTGATACTGGCTTCTACGAGGTTGAGTTTGCTGGGGCTGTTTCTACAGCTGATCCTCGCACCTACAGGCTCGCTATGCAGTCCCCTGACAGGGAACACTGGGTCGATGCTTGTAACACCGAGATATTCAATCTCGAGGCCAACAGGACTTGGGAACTGACTGAACTGCCTCCTGGTAAGAAGGTAGTCAACTCTGGCTGGGTCTTCAAGGTCAAAAGGCATGCCGACGGCTCTATTGAGCGCTATAGGGCTTGCCTTGTTGCTAAAGGCTTCCCCCAACGTCCTGGCTTCGATTACACCGAGGTCTTTGCCCCTACATTTCGTCCTGCCTCTCTGAGACTCATTATAGCTCTGGCTGCTAGAGAGGGCTACAAAATGCGTTCTGTTGACATCTCCTCTGCCTTCACTTATGGGGAACTCGAGGAGGAGATCTACATGAGGCAACCAGAGGGCTATCATACTGGGGGACCTAATATGGTCTTCAGGCTCCGAAAATCGCTCTATGGCCTTAAGCAGGCTGCCAGACAGTGGAGTAAGAAGCTCCGAGGTGTTCTAGAGGGTATTGGCTACTCCAGACTTCGCTCCGACAACTCCATTTACATCTATTCCAAGGGAGACATCAAGGTCATAGTGCCTGTCTTCATTGATGACATTACCCTAGTCTCTAAAAGCGATGCAGCCATGGCCTCTGCTGTCTCGGAGCTGTCTAGGCACTTCAAACTGCGAGATCTAGGCTCTACCACACTTCTGCTGGGCATTCAGGTGAAGCAGGATCGCTCTAAGCGCACCATCTCCCTCTCCCAAGAGCACTACATCAAGGAGCTGCTAGAACGATTCAATATGGATGATTCTAACTCCCTTTCCACCCCTCTACCTCCTGGATCTGAGCTCTCGGACATTGTTCCCTCACTTGAGGAGCAGGCTGAGATGAAGTCAGTTCCTTATCTCTCTGCTGTAGGTGCCCTGCAGTATCTAGCCACCATGACTCGACCCGACATTGCCTATGCTGTCTCCTACCTCGGGAGATTCAACCACAATCCTGCTCCTGCCCACTGGCTTGCTGTCAAGCATTTACTTTGCTATTTGAAGGGCACACTGCACTACCAGCTTGTGTATCGAGGTAGTGACTCCGGAGAGCTGTTCACCACCTATTCTGACGCTTCCCATGGTGGCTGCAAGGCCACAGGTCGAGCTACAGGTGGTTATGTGACTCTAGTGTCTGGGGCTGCTGTAGGATGGTCCTCAAAGCGTCAGCCCTTTGTGACTCTCTCGAGTACTGAGGCTGAATTTGTTGCTGCCGTCGAGGCTGGAAAGGAGATCAAGTGGACTAGGAACATCCTGACTGAGTTTGGCTATCACCAGACACTTCCCTCAACACTTTTCGTGGATAACAAGTCTGGGATCAGTGTAGCCAGGAATCCTGAGCACCATGGGCGCATGAAACACCTAGATCTTCGCTTCTATTGGCTCCGCGAGGCTGTAGAGGATGGAGTCATTGATCCCCTCTATGTGTCTACTGATCAGCAAGTTGCAGACATCCTAACTAAGGCTGTATCACTAAAGGTTGTTGAGTTTGCTGTGCCATTGTTGGGACTTGGACAGTAGTATGGACTGGTTGGACAATCGCTTCTTGAACCGCAACCACTACCTTCCTGTTTTGGAAGTCTCAGTGGAAGTGCTTGAGAGGCAATACATAGCGTTCACATCGTCTTCATGGATACGCGCGAGGATTTCGACAACGGGAACTGGACGTCGGACGACGATGATCAGCTTCCCCCACAGCTGGAGGCAGCGGTGCTCAAAACACCGATGACTCCAAAGGCAACCCGTCTCGAAAAGATGCGGTCTCACTTGAGGGCCAAACAGCTAGCAGCTCTAGGGCCCTCCCCTATGCTACCCCTACCCCCGCAGGCCCTTCGCAAGCATCGGCGACCCCGTTGTCGTATGCGTCTCAGGACCCGCACACTCCGGCCAAGGGCAAGGCCCCCGCCACTCCTTCTACCCCAAGACTCCCAATCCCTTCTCACCCTCTGCGGTGCCAGGGAAGAAGAACCGCCTCGCATCGATGTTGGCCACTGCGTCCGACCTCGTCCGCTCCATGCCCCAGACAACGACTACGTGGCATATGCCTCGGAGCTGTTGATTCTGATTTTCAACCTCCTTAGCTCGCCCGCCCACAAGCAGGTCGAGTTCCAGAACATGGCTGGTGTCGTCTCCTTTGAGACTGCACTCGCCATCATCATCGGCCAGACTGGCGCCGCCTCTCCTCCCTCTCCAGTCAAGCCCACCACCCCCTTCCCCCTCCTGCTCCGACCACTCCCTCTAGACCCCGGTCCCCGATGGCCGAGGTTGAACATGAGGCTGCTGCGCCGCAGCCGAAGAAAGTCCGGGTCCAATCCCCATCTGGCCCCACTCCTAAATCCGCCGCTTCTCGGAAGCGTGCCCCGGCTGCTCCCGCAGCTGTCCGAGCACCTCCGAAGAGCATCCTCAAGGCGAAGCCGGCCCCCATTCCCTCCTCCCCCAAGGCCCCTTCCCCCGCTACCGCTCCTGCTGTGTCTAAGCGTGCCCCGGCGCGCAAAGGCAAGCATACAACTCACGGCGTCTCAAGGCGAGGCGTCCACATCACTCCCCCGGCCGGATCTAGTATCCGTGCTAATAATATCACACCCGAGGTTCTTCGGGAATGCAATCGACACCTCAAGGACGACCTCAAGGCTGAGGTCGTTCTCGAATCTTCCTCGGACACGGCAACCGGCATTTTCATAGCCGCGTCCCAAGTTCTATCCCACCCCGAGTCTGCGTGCGTCCTTAGGCACGTCCGCTGCCTCATCGACCCGAATGGCCTTGTCCCACTCCAGGCCACCACCCCCTCCTCCACGTCGTACCTAAAGATAATCGACATACCACTTGTCCCGGCTCCCCCCGCCACCTGGATCCACGCGCAACGTGATGCTTTCAACGTCACTATGCACAATTCCCCAGTAGGTCACGCCCTGTCACGTCACCTCAAGCACGCCGTCCGCTTCATGAGGACGTCACGCCATGCTGACACTTGTGTCGCTTGGCTCGATATCTCGGACTCCGTCTCGGGCCGTACGGCCCGAGACTACATTGGTAAGCACGTCCTCATAGGCAGGCGGAACTGTCAAATCTGGGGCGCTGCACCCCGGCCCGGCTCTGCGCTGTGCACTCAGTGCCAGCGTTGGGGCCACCACGCTGAGGTATGCCGTTCGAAAGGTATCCGATGCCCCCACTGCGCGGGACCGCACTCTGCGGAGTCCCACATTCAGGCCGCGATCGCGATGAAGAGGAATCCCGACGACCGCCATTGTGCTAATTGCTCCGCTGCCAAGAAGAGCAAGACCGCGCACTCCACCACGGACAAATCCTGTCCGTTCTGGGACAATCGCTTCGACCGGGACTGGATCCGACGCCAGTTCCCATCGAAGAAGTAAGAGGCTGTCATGGTCGCTTTCGGGAGCTGTAGTATGCGCGCCCACCACTTTCCTTCGCCATAATCGTTTGCTTTGGAAACCGCTGATCGGAGGTCGGTGTATACGGGATGGAATCTCGCGGGGATGTTGGCTTGAGCTACGGTTCGTCACGGTCTGTGCTGTGTTCTGTTTCACCATTTTATTTTCATTTTGTTATGTGTGTTTGCGGTTTGGGTTCTTCGAGCGCTTGACCTCGTCGCGCGGATACGTTTCTTTCCCTCCCATGTAAGTGTTTGATTTTGTAGCGGTCTGGGGGCCCGTATCGGATATGCGTTAAGGCATCCATATTAGTGTAGTAAGCCCGGAGTATCTAACCGGATGTCATATAGCTACATTAATAAAAGGTCCACCGAGAGGTGCCATTGATTATAAAAAAAAAAAAAAAAAAAAAAATGGACTGGTTGGATCAAGGGGGTGTGTTAGACTGCCCCAGCAGTCTTGTGTTAGAGTGCCCCAACAGTCTTGTATATGGACTTAGAGATGGTACGACTTTCTGATCATGTGATATATTAGTAAGCACATGTTGAACTTGTCTGTGAACGCTCTAGAAGCCTTTAGCTTCTTAGACTTGTTCACAGGTGAGTATAGAGTTCTGTATATTCATAGATAGCTTCTTAGACTTGTTCACAGGATATCTCATTTAATTCTAATCCGATTCACTCGTGACTACCACCGTTAGAACCATCTCCGCACGCGCTACGTTCTACCTCCGACAGTACAGCCTCCAGAGCAGCCCACATCTTGATTGGATCGTCCTGGATGCCTGCGAAATGCACCCTTTGGTCTTCTTCAACCATTAGATACAGCCAGCCAGCTGCCTTGTCGAGTTTATCCTCCCAGAGTGACTGGGAAGCGAAATCCTGGGAGTGGGGGAAGAGGGAATGGAGGGAGGACTCTGCTTGCCTGAAACAAGTCTCCATAGGCCTGAGGCTCGTAGCCAGGCCTCCATCTCGCCGGACCACATGGCATAGTTCTCCCCATTGAGCTTAACGAACACTGGCGAACCTGAAGCCATACGAGCAAAAATGAGGGCAGGAGAAGCGAAATAGTTTGGGGGAGGAGGGAAGGGAAAGAGTAGTTGTTGAGTTGAAGATGGTTGAAGAATGAAAAGTCGATTTGTAGGTCGTTAGAAGCCGGGGCCCATAACCTGTTGGAAGTGGAACGTAGAGTTCGCAGTGGCGATCCTAACGACACTAGTATCGAGCAGATCGGATAAGAAATGAGCTAGTATTAGCACAGTTAATCTGTGGACAAGTATAAGAAGCTATAACAACAATACAAAGAGATTGCTCACCTGTGGACAAGTATAAGAAGCTAAAGACTTCTAAGTCGTCCACAGGCAAGTTCAACATGCGCTGACTAATCTATCACGTGAGCGGAAGCGTCCGCTGTACTCTAAGTCGAGATATACACAAAACAAATTGTCCAGTCATTCTAATAGCTGAATGCTTGGGGCATTCTAACAATCTCTGAGCTGTCTAGCCACTTCAAACTTCGAGATCTCAGGTCTACCACTCTGCTACTAGGTAATCAGGTGAAGCTTTTTTTTTTTTTTTTTTTTTTTTTTTTTGTAATCAATGGGATTTATTTCAAAATCGACCTTAAGGGTGCCATAACGCGTTCCCCGTACTTTACATCACCTGTACACTACCTCTGTTGGCTCGAGACATTACATGAAAAAACGAACAACAAATGAGCAGAAGAAACGTATCCAGCGGACTTGGTCAATGCTATATGAGAAAAAGAAAAACATAGCAAACGAGAATAGAGCGATCCATATACAAGTACAATAATACCGGACTGAAGGAAAAGGAAACGCTGAAGTACAAGCACAAAGAACAGAAACTCCTTGCACCTTTTGAAAACATTCCGCTGAGTCCACGGCTTCATCTCCATTACCGAGTTCGTAAACACCTCTCTCCATTCATCTGCCTCGAACACGGTTTCAAACTGGCTCATAATTGTCTCATGGTAAAAGATCGGCCCCGTTAGAAGAGGACGCTTGCGCTTCCTCCTTTCTTTGTTCTCGTTCTTCTGTTGCTGGTAAACCTGCTTGTAATACGTAGGCCAGTCGGATTCGCACACTCGTGGCACTCGCGGAAGATCAGAGTCATCTTCGAACGCGAATGCTTTAGGGTTGTCGGTCAGGAATAGGATAAGACCTTGGATGGATTCGATTCCGCCGATAGAGTAGTGGTCCGCCCTTCTGACGAATAGTGGGCAGACGTTGAGGATGTGCTGACGCGTCTCGGGTGAGTTGGGAGAGCAAGGACATGTCTTGAACAGTTCGTTCGGAAAGAATCTGGCGCGATAGGATCCGATGGGGGCATGATTGGTGATTGTGCGCACGAGACGAGCACACAAAGGGGAGTTATGAGCGACTAAGACCCCGCCGTAGTTGCAGAGCCATAAGCCTAGATTAAGGTGAGTTGGTTTGTCAACCGTGAACTTACTGTTATTTTCGTGATCAGCGGCACCGCCCTGTTTTAACCGATCTGAATTATCTGAGTCAGCGGCACCGCCCTGTGTTAACCGACCAGATTTCTTCTTCCCTGGACGGAGTTGATAGTCTGAGTAGGAGGCGTCCGGCCTCAACATCCCAGTCCTGAAACTTCCGTCATGAAATTCATCATGCAGAGCAAAGGGGGAGGTGGCTAGCCCTGTCGGACGTAGAACGTAGCGCGTGCGGAGATGGTTCTAACGGTGGTAGTCACGAGTGAATCGGATTAGAATTAAATGAGATATCCTGTGAACAAGTCTAAGAAGCTATCTATGAATATACAGAACTCTATACTCACCTGTGAACAAGTCTAAGAAGCTAAAGGCTTCTAGAGCGTTCACAGACAAGTTCAACATGTGCTTACTAATATATCACATGATCAGAAAGTCGTACCATCTCTAAGTCCATATACAAGACTGTTGGGGCACTCTAATACAAGACTGCTGGGGCAGTCTAACACACCCCCTTGATCCAACCAGTCCATACTACTGTCCAAGTCCCAACAACGGCACAGCAAAGTCAACAACCTTTAGTGATACAGCCTTAGTTAGGATGTCCGCAACTTGCTGATCAGTAGACACATAGAGGGGATCAATGACTCCATCCTCTACAGCCTCGCGGAGCCAATAGAACCAAAGATCTAGGTGTTTCATGCGCCCGTGGTGCTCAGGATTCCTGGCTACACTGATACCAGACTTGTTATCCACGAAAAGCGTTGAGGGAAGTGTCTGGTGATAGCCAAACTCAGTCAGAATGTTCCTAGTCCACTTGATCTCCTTTCCAGCTTCGACGGCAGCAACAAATTCAGCCTCAGTACTCGAGAGAGTCACAAAGGGCTGACGCTTTGAGGACCATCCTACAGCAGCCCCAGACACTAGAGTCACATAACCACCTGTAGCTCGACCTGTGGCCTTGCAGCCACCATGGGAAGCGTCAGAATAGGTGGTGAACAGCTCTCCAGAGTCACTACCTCGGTAGACAAGCTGGTAGTGCAGTGTGCCCTTCAAATAGCGAAGTAAATGCTTGACAGCAAGCCAATGGGCAGGAGCAGGATTGTGATTGAATCTCCCAAGGTAGGAGACAGCATAGGCAATGTCGGGACGAGTCATGGTGGCCAGATACTGCAGGGCACCTACAGCAGAGAGATAGGGAACTGATTTCATCTCAGCCTGCTCCTCGAGTGAGGGCACAATGTCCGAGAGCTCAGAGCCAGGAGGTAGAGGGGTGGAAAGGGAGTTAGAATCGTCCATATTGAATCGTTCTAGGAGCTCCTTGATGTAGTGCTCTTGGGAGAGGGAGATGGAACGCTTAGAGCGATCCTGCTTCACCTGAATGCCCAGCAGAAGTGTGGTAGAGCCTAGATCTCGCAGTTTGAAGTGCCGAGACAGCTCAGAGACAGCAGAGGCCATAGCTGCATCGCTTTTAGAGACTAGGGTAATGTCATCAATGAAGACTGGTACAATGACCTTGATGTCTCCCTTGGAATAGGTGTAAATGGAGTTGTCGGAGCGAAGTCTAGAGTAGCCAATACCCTCTAGAACACCTCGGAGCTTCTTACTCCACTGTCTGGCAGCCTGCTTAAGGCCATAGAGTGATTTTCGGAGCCTGAAGACCATATTAGGGCCCCCAGTATGATAGCCCTCTGGTTGCCTCATGTAGATCTCCTCCTCGAGTTCCCCATAAGTGAAGGCAGAGGAGATGTCAACAGAACGCATTTTGTAGCCCTCTCTAGCAGCCAGAGCTATAATGAGTCTCAGAGAAGCAGGACGAAATGTAGGGGCAAAGACCTCGGTGTAATCGAATCCAGGACGTTGGGAGAACCCTTTAGCAACAAGGCGAGCCCTATAGCGCTCAATAGAGCCGTCGGCATGCCTTTTCACCTTGAATACCCAGCCAGAGTTGACTACCTTCTTACCAGGAGGCAGTTCAGTCAGTTCCCAAGTCCTGTTAGCCTCGAGATTGAATATCTCGGTGTTACAAGCATCGACCCAGTGTTCCCTGTCAGGGGACTGCATAGCAAGCCTGTAGGTGCGAGGATCAGCTGTAGAAACAGCTCCAGCAAACTCGACCTCATAGAAGTCAGTGTCAGCTGAAAGAGCAGCTTCATCGTCGTCTTCTGGGTCTCTAGCAGGCAGATTAGGTTGCCTGACCTTCCACCAGTCACCAGGGGGCTTCCGAACGCGCCCAGTGCGACGTGGCACTCTGGGAGGCTCAGGGGGCACTCCAGAAGTGGGAGGAGTCACAGGGAGCGGAATCGGAGCTTGTGGAGGTGGAGTAGCAGGGCTAGGAGGTGGAGGAGCAGGGAGAGGAGTCTCCTCTTCGAGAGGAACAGCAGGAGAACTAGGAATGGGAGGCTGAAAGCGAGCAGGGACAGGGCTAATATCACCCCCTTCATCTAGGAGAGGTAGCACTCCGAAATGCGACGTTGGTGGTGCAGGAGAGGGCTCAGAAACATTCTGAGACTCAGGGGAGGGGGGAGGGCCAGCAAATGATGGAACAGCATCGAGTTGGGCTCTAGAAGTCCCAGGAAAGTACCTTTCATCGAAATCAGCTCTCTCCGAGATCACTGAACGCTTAGTGACTGGATTGTAGAACTTCCAGCCCTTGTAGCCTGCAGGATAGCCAATAAACACACATTTTTCGTAGTGAGGCTCTAGAGAAGTCCTCTTATCTCGTTGTACATGCACATAGGCAGTGCACCCCCATACTCGGAGGTGGGAGACATCAGGCTTTCGCTTATAGAAGGCCTGGAAGGGTGTAGTCCCAGAGAGCGACACAGTAGGCAGCCTATTCCAGACATGGACCATAGAAGACACACACTCCCCCCAGAAAGAGGCAGGAAGTCGAGATTCCGAGAGCATAGCAGTGATTCTTTCACCCATAGTCCTATTAGCTCTCTCCGCAAGGCCATTCTGCTGAGGCCTGTTGCGAGTAGAGTGCCTCCTTTCGATGCCAGACTGCTCCGTGAACGTTAGGAACGCTTTAGACATGTATTCACCTCCCTTGTCATCCTGTAGAGCCCGAATTTTGACTCCAAGTTGATTTTCGGCCCAAGATTTGTAGACTTTGAATGCTTCAAAGGCTTCTGACTTGCTTTTAAGCAAGTGTACAGCCCGGAATCGCGTCGCATCGTCTATAAACGTGATCCAGTACTTGTAGCCTGAGTGGAAAGCGACTGGGAGTGGTCCGTGAAGGTCTGAATGCACCAGCTCGAGAGGGGATCGATTGTGATTGAGGGAGGGAGGAAATGGCAGTGAATGCATCTTGCCAGCAAGGCAGGGCTCACATATAGGGTCAGGGAGAGCATTAGAATCGAGTTTAAGGCCTGTAACAAGGTCCTTACTCAACATAGACTTCACATCAGCATAATTGTGATGAATGAAGCGACGATGCCACAGGGAGAGGTCAGCTGGCAGTGTAGAAACAGCAAAAGCAGCCTTGGAAGTGATTGTAGAGCCATCTAGCTCAGCAGAGTTGTTGGAGTGGATAGTAGCCGTAAAAAGCGTTGTTCCCTTGCACTGGAAAGCGATAGAGCGAGCAGAAATAGTGATATTGAAGCCCTTGTGCTGAGCAAGGTATAAACAAGACAGCAGATTACTCCTGAGGTCAGGAACATGCAGTACCCTCGAAAACTCGACCGCTCTAGCCTCCTTTCCATTTTTTTTTTTTTTTTTTTTGTAATCAATGGGATTTATTTCAAAATCGACCTCATACATGGGATGCCATAACGCGTTTCCCCGCCTTTCAACCCTCGGCAGCGTACATTAAGCCCGAAACAACATGCACTTTCCTTTGTTCTCGTATCCGCGGGACGAGGTCAACCGCTCGACATAAATAAAAAAACAGATCATAAAGGCCGTAGAAAATGAAAGAACGACTACGAATGGCCATCATAATGCTGAATAAAAGAAACTCCTACCCAGCCTCTAAACGCGAGGGAACTGACGGTGAAGCCAGTTCCGATCGAACCTATGTTTCCAAAACGGACATGAAGTGTCCGTTGCAGAGTGATTTACCTTAGCGCGCTTGGAAGCGACGCAATTGACGCAGCGACGTTGATCAACTTGTTTAGGGTTGACTAACGTTGAATGATTGTGTTCAGTGTGTGGACCGCCGCATAGAGCGCAGCGGACACCTTGTCGGCGACACTGATTAGCATGGTGGCCCCATCGATGACAACGTTGGCATCGGACGGAGCCGGAATGGGGACGAGCGCCCTGAATACGGCACAAGGTTCCAGAGACAGGAACCTTCTGGCCAATAAATGTACGAGCATTGATGCCCGTGGTGGTGTCGGAGATATCGATCCATGCAATGCACGAATCAGAATGAGCGGAAGTCCGCATGATACGGACTTGGTGTTGGATAAGTGTCCCTAATCGGGCATGAGGGGAAGCAGCAATAGCGTCGAGAAGACGCTTGCGTGTGAGATTGACCCAGTCATTTTTGGGCATAGACTGAGGGATGGGGACGTCAACGATCTTCAGGAACGAAGTCGAGGTGGCCGGTGTGGATTGGATTGGCTGAGGGAGGCCTGTAGGGAGGAGGCGGCGGACGTGTTTGAGCACGAAGGCCGACTCGGAGGAGGTCGGGACAGTGGTAGTGGCTAAAAATATCTTGCCGTTACTACCCGGTTCAGCATGAGTAATCAGTATCTTGGAAGAACCAAGATCCGATCCGATAAGTTTGTTGATCTCTGCGATAAGAGATAGAGAGATGTTGGCTGCGGACTTATTAGATCCGGCTGGTGGAGTGAGGATAATGCCACGACGCGAAGCGCCATGGACAGTGTGGCGGGAATTACGCTTCGACCTAGGTTTCGGCGCAATGTGAGAGACGGGGGGAGCGGCCTTAGGAGGAGGGCGTTCCTTGACTTCGACGACCACTGGTTCTGCAACGACCTCCATTGCTGGAGGCGGAGCACTCGGTGGGGCCGGGGTAGAGGGTGGAGCGGGAGTAGCCGGGCCGGAGCGCGGCTTCTTCCTAGGAGGGGACACGTCGCCAGGAATGGATACCTGGGGTCGAGTAGGGGCAGGGGCAGGAGGTGGGTCAGCTATATTTAGCTTTTTGACGAGTAAGTCGAGTGCAGCGCGCATGGAATGCCCGTTGGGCAGGACGGTACGACGGTGTTCACCATCCTGAATGGCGGTGATGAGCGAGTTAATGCATTCAAAGGCAAACCTGCCCATGAATTCACGATGCCTGTAATAAGAACGATTGTCCTTAAGCCAATCGAGGACCTCCAGAGGGCCAATGACCAACTGGGGAACCTCGGGGACCGGGGTAGGGGCCGGGACCGGGGTGGCAGAGCGCACTGACTGCTGCTCCATGCCAGATTCTTCGTCCCAATTCTCCGGGGGGCCAGAGGCAGAGGGGGAAGGGGAAGGGGAAGGTGGAGGGGCAGCGCTGGAAGATCCAGACGCTGTCGGCTGCACTGGGAGGGAAGGGAATGGCTGACGAACAGGGAATCCCATCGATTGAGCGATTGAGTGGGCATCGGCCCAGCTCTTGATGTCTTCGAAGAGGTCGTCGGAGAGATACTCGGCGAACTCTGGATAGATCTTGAGGACGGACTCCTTCGGAAGGTGAGGAGAGGGTTTGGGCTTGGGTATGTGCTGAGGGACTTCCTGGCCATACTCGTATGCGATAGTCGCAGGATTGGGCGAACCCTCGGGAAGTCGGGGGTTCTTGCTACGCATCAACTCCTCAGCAGCATCCCAGATGGACTGGGGCATGCCAGGAGGCTTGGACGGTCGTTTAGATTGCTTGGGAGGCATATCGGACGATGAATACTACTTCTATGCTACGACCACTGAGACTTCCAAAAGAGGAAGGTAGTGGTAACAGGTCAAGAAGCGTGAGCCTCCTTTCCATTAACAACTGGTTTAAACACCACAGAACCTATCCCCGCAGAGTATACCACTGAATTATCAGCTAATCGGATGGGAATGCGATTGGGGGAGTAGTTCTTGAACCAGTGACGATGTGGGGTCATATGAGAAGTGGCCCCAGTGTCTGCAAGCCAATGGAAGTCAGCATCGAGCTGTAGAGGTGTAGAAAGCGAAGGGGAAGGGGAGGGATGTGAGGCACTTGCATTTCCAGCAAATTCACGGACTCTCTGCGCTTTTTCGGAGCTAGAACTCAAAGAGGAGCTTGCTGCAGAGCCTGAGGCGTCGTTTGAAGCGTCCTGAGCCTTGTTAGCCTTATTTCCGCGAGTTCTGGGCTTCTGAGCGTCCTCCTGGGCGCGTTTCTTCGCCTTTTCGAACGGCCAGCACTTCTCCACCTTGTGGCCAGTCCTCCCACAGAAATCGCAGGTATCTGACGCGTTTTTGAAGCCAGAGCGAGCGGCTAGAGCCTGGGAGCCTCCCAAAGCGTCCCCAGCGCGTTTTTTGCGTTGTATATCCTCTGTGACAAAGGCCTGATGAATGGTGGTCTTGTCCAGCTTGTCCATAAGTAAAAGAGACGAGGAGAAGGCGGAATAGTCGTCGGGGAGGGCTCTGATGAGTGCCATTGATGCCAGCTCATCATCTAGCATGTCGAGAGTGAAGTCTGTGGGTCTAAGCTCCTTAATGCATCGCTTGCAGCCTTCTACTCTGTTGATAAGGGATTGTAGGGACTCCTCCTCGAGTTTTCGGATGCTGAACAGCTCATCATAAGCATTAAATCGCATCCCAGCCTTCTTCTGCCTGTGTACAGCCTCCAGAGCCTCCCACATCTTCACGGGGTCATCCTGGATGCCATTAAAGTGCACCCTCTGCTCCTGTTCAACCATAAGGAATAGCCAGCCAGCAGCCTTGTCACAACGAGCCTCGTAAGCGTCCAGAGCGTCCGCTTCAGCCTGGGTAACAGTGGAGGAGACAGTGGGGGACTTCTGCTTGCCAGAGATGATTCTCCATAGCCCAGAAGCTCGCAGCCACGCCTCCATCTCGCCAGACCACGTCGTATAGTTCTCCGCATTGAGTTTCGCAAATGTTGGCGATCCGGAAGCCATCGGAGTTGATTTGAGAGCAGGGGAAGCGAAATAGATTCAAGAAGGGAAAGAGGAAGAGAAGATTGAGTGAGGTTGGTGAATGAAAACTCGTTTTTCCAGTAGTTAGAAGCCGGGGCCCATAACCTGTTGGACGTAGAACGTAGCGCGTGCGGAGACGGTTCTAACGGTGGTAGTCACGAGTGAATCGGATTAGAATTAAATGAGATATCCTGTGAACAAGTCTAAGAAGCTATCTATGAATATACAGAACTCTATACTCACCTGTGAACAAGTCTAAGAAGCTAAAGGCTTCTAGAGCGTTCACAGACAAGTTCAACATGTGCTTACTAATATATCACATGATCAGAAAGTCGTACCATCTCTAAGTCCATATACAAGACTGTTGGGGCACTCTAATACAAGACTGCTGGGGCAGTCTAACAAGCCCCGCTCTCAATTCCCTGCTTGATACCCAAAAGTGATCCGGGTACGAAGCGCTATGCTTCAACCTCTCAGATTCCACTTTACAGGATTTTGTGTCGTACCAGCCTTGTCCCTTGAAGCAAGGCCGGTTCGCTGGGTCATCGAACCCTTGTTGCCATAATGCGATAGCGGATTTAGTTGTTTCGCTTCTGGCCCATTTATACGACGCGGATTGAGGAAACTGAATCCCCTCCCGAGTAAAAGTTCGCTCTTTTCTAGCGTTCCAATAAGCCTGAAAAGCAGCCGGCTGGAGGCCGACATTGCTATCCGGTGGTTGAGTTGCCCAACTCTCTCGGAAGCCCTTCACACAAATATCCACTAAGGGGAATTTGGTTACTAGAGCCTTGAACATGAGCGAGACGGCAATCGACAATTGACTACCGAATGGCTTGGATGAAACCGCCATAAGTTCACGAACGATGGATGGCGAGGTGGTGTAAAGGATGACTCGTTTGACATCGAGTCCTTTCTCTAATTTGCGATATGCTTTAAGGAGGCCGAGGAATGCGGACCATCCTACGAGTGTTTCCTTCGTGACTCTGCGTCCAGCGGCACGGGTTTTGGACGATATCGTTTTGTCATTGAATACGGTTGACAAAGCGATGTGGGAGTGACTCTGATACTCCAAGGGATGGGAGGGATCGATTGGGTTGAGAACACCTGCCGTGATGACGTGGAGGTCGCTGGTGTTATGAATGTTCGCCCCGTGTATGTCGAGGTGATAGAGAAAGGAGTCATCTTTGTCCGTGGGGGTTGGATGAACTTGATGCGGTCCGGGTGTTGATCGATGAGTCGGTGGCCCGGTTTTATGTGCTCGGAGAGGGGGTGAAAGATCTCCTTGCAAGGTACGTTGATGATGGAGTCGAGGGGGGACTTCATCTTCTGTCGGATTGCCTCGGTTTTGAATTCCAAGGAGTTGTGGTGGAGGGTTGAGCCCTTGGCTTTCCGCCGCTCTATAAGTGTGAGAACGGGATGGTTGGGATGTAGCGTGTTGAGGCGAATGTTGGATCGCTCATACAGCTTCTTGAGGGTGATGGAGATGGGCATGAGGCCAGCCACGGCACTCATCCCACCTATGGGAGTAGTTCGGAACGCGCCTGTGATCCAGCGAGCTCCTTGAGAATGGGTAAGTTCAACCATTTTGACGTTTGTCCTAAAGCATCGGGTACCCGGAATGTACCAACAGCAGAGTCCGAAGGTCGCTATTGGCTGAACGCACGAAATGTAGAGCATACGTTTTTGCTTGACGGTGAGTCCGCGCGCTGAGTTGCCAAGGGATTTCATGCATCGAACTGCAGAAATGGATTTCGTGGCATAGAATTTGATATGGTCCTTGAAAGTAAGGTTGCGGTCGAACATGATTCCGAGATACCTCCAGATGGTCTTGGGGGTAAGAGGGTTGGTTGAAGTGAATGGGGCGAACCCGAGGGGAAGTGAAGGGTTGGCCGAGTGATAGTTGCGGGCAGAGTCCGTGAAGTTGAATAATTCCTGTTAGAATGCCCCAAGCATTCAGCTATTAGAGTGACTGGACAATTTGTTTTGTGTATATCTCGACTTAGAGTATAGCGGACGCTTCCGCTCACGTGATAGATTAGTCAGCGCATGTTGAACTTGCCTGTGGACGACTTAGAAGTCTTTAGCTTCTTATACTTGTCCACAGGTGAGCAATCTCTTTGTACAGAAGTCTTTAGCTTCTTATACTTGTCCACAGATTAACTGTGCTAATACTAGCTCAATTCTTATCCAATCTGCTCGATACCAGCGTCGTTAGGATCGCCACTGCGAACTCTACGTTCTCGTTCCAACAGGTTATGGGCCCCGGCTTCTAACGACCTACAAATCGACTTTTCATTCTTCAACCATCTTCAACTCAACACCTACTCTCTCCCTTTCCCTCCCCCTCAAACTATTTCACTTCCCCTGCCCGCAATTTTGATCGTATGGCTTCGGGTTCGCCAGCGTTCGTTAAGCTCAACGGGGAGAACTATGCCACGTGGTCCGGCGAGATGGAGGCCTGGCTACGTGCCTCTGGCCTATGGAGACTTGTTTCAGGCAAGCAGAGTGCTCCCACCATTCCCTCTTCCCCTACTGCCCAGGATTTCGCTTCCCAGTCACTTTGGGAGGATAAACTCGATAAGGCTGCTGGCTGGCTCTACTTAATGGTTGAAGAAGACCAAAGGGTGCATTTTGCAGGCATCCAGGACGATCCAATCAAGATGTGGGCTGCTCTGGAGGCTGTACATCGTCAGAAGAAGGCTGGAATGCAATTCAATGCCTATGATGAGCTGTTTAGCATCCGTAAACTCGAAGAGGAGTCCCTCCAGTCGCTTATAAACCGTGTAGAGGGCTGCAAACGTCGTCTGAAGGAGCTCAGACCGGAGAAATTCACTCTAGATGAGCTGGATGATGGACTGGCTCCGTCGCCAGTTCACATCGACGAAGTAATCGGCTGTCATGGCCAGTTTCGGAAGCTGCAGCATGCGCGTCCAAAATTTCCATTCATCTTTTCTGATATCGCTATCTCGTTCGCGTTTGGAACCGCTGGTCGGAGGCTGGTGTATACGGGGCGGAGTACTATGGGGATGTTGGCTTGAGTCTAGGCTCGTCACGGTCTGTAGATTTCTTCGCTTCATCATCTTTTTTCTTTTGTTATCCGGTTTGTGTGTTTGGGTTCTTCGAGCACTTGACCTCGTCGCGCGGATACGTTTCTTTCCCGCCCATGTAAGTGTTCGATTTTGTATGCGTCTGGCGGCCGCACTTGGATACGTGTTAAGGCATCCGTATTAGACTAGTAAGCCCGGAGTATCTAACCGGATGTCGTATAGCTAGTTTAATAAAAGGTCCACCGAGAGGTGCCATTGATTATAAAAAAAAAAAAAAAAAAAAAGAGCTGGATGATGAGCTGGCCTCTATGGCACTCATTAGGGCGCTCCCGGACGAGTTTTCTGCTTTTACATTGTCTCTTTTGCTTATGGACAAGCTGGACAAGACCACAATTCATCAGGCCTTCGTTACAGAGGATATCCAGCGAAGGAAACGTGCTCAGGACGCCTTGGGAGGCTCCCAGGCCCTAGCAGCGCGTTCTGGCTTCAAAAATGCGTCGGAGACCTGCGATTTCTGTGGGAGGACTGGTCACAAGGTGGCTAACTGCTGGATGTTTGAAAAAGCGAAGAAACGCGCTCAGGAGGACGCTCAGAAGCCCAGAACTCGAGGAAACAAGGCCAACAAGGCCCAGGACAGCTCCAATGACTCCCCCACCGCTTCTGGAAGCTCTAGCTCGACTCCTGGTGCCGAAAAAGCGCAGAGAGTTCGAGAATTTGCTGGAAATGCAAGTGCTCCCTCCCTACCTCTTCCCCTTCGCTTTCTGCCCCCTGCAGCTCGATGCTGACTTCCACTGGCTTGCAGATACAGGGGCCACTTCTCATATGACCCCCCACAAGCATTGGTTCAAATCCTACTCTCCCCATCGCATTCCCATTCGATTAGCTGATAATTCAGTTGTCTACTCTGCTGGGGTGGGGTCTGTGGTCTTTGAGCCAGTTTTGAGCGGAAAAGTGGCTAGAGCGGTCGAGTTTACTAGAGTTTTGCATGTTCCTGCTCTCCGGAGCAACTTGCTGTCTTGTCTATACCTTGCACAGCACAAGAATTTCATTATCACAATTTCTGCTCGTTCTATGGCCTTCTGCTGCAAGGGAACGACGCTTTTCACTGCTACAATCCACCCTAACAACTCTGCTGAGCTAGATGGCTCAACTCTCACCTCGGAGGCCGCTTTTTCGGTCTCTACACTTCCCTGTGACCTCTCCCTATGGCATCGTCGCTTTATTCACCACAATTATGCTGATGTGAGGTCTATGGTCAACAAGGGGCTTGTTACAGGCCTCAAACTTGACTCTAAAGCGTCCCTGACCCCATATGTGAGCCCTGCCTTGCTGGCAAGATGCATTCGCTTCCTTTCCCTGTTAGAATGCCCCAAGCATTCAGTTAAGTCATGACATTAGAGTGACTGGTTAATTTGTTTTGTGTATATCTCGACTTAGAGTAAAGCGGACGATTCCGCTCACGTGATAGATTAGTCAGCGCATGTTGAACTTGCCTGTGGACGACTTAGAAGTCTTTAGCTTCTTATACTTGTCCACAGGTGAGCAATCTCTTTGTACAGAAGTCTTTAGCTTCTTATACTTGTCCACAGATTAACTGTGCTAATACTAGCTCATTTCTCATCCGATCCACTCGATACTAGCGTCGTTAGGATCGCCACTGCAAACTCTACGTTCTCGTTCCTACAGGTTATGGGCCCCGGCTTCTAACGACCTACAAATCGACTTTTCATTCTTCAACCATCATCTACTCAACTCCTACTCTCTCTCATCCCTCCTCCCTCAAACTATTTCGCTTCCCCTGCCCGCAATTTTGCTTGTATGGCTTCGGGTTCGCCAGCGTTCGTTAAGCTCAACGGGGAGAACTATGCCACATGGTCCGGCGAGATGGAGGCCTGGCTACGTGCCTCTGGCCTATGGAGACTTGTTTCAGGCAAACAAAGTCCTCCCTCCATTCCCTCTTCCCCTACTCCCCAGGATTTCGCTTCCCAGTCACTCTGGGAGGACAAACTCGACAAGGCAGCTGGCTGGCTCTATCTAATGGTTGAAGAAGACCAAAGGGTGCATTTTGCAGGCATCCAGGACGATCCAATCAAGATGTGGGCTGCTCTGGAGGCTGTACATCGTCAGAAGAAGGCTGGAATGCGATTCAATGCCTATGATGAGCTGTTTAGCATCCGAAAACTCGAGGAGGAGTCACTCCAATCGCTTATAAACCGTGTAGAGGGCTGCAAACGTCGTCTCAAGGAGCTTAGACCGGAAAAATTCACTTTAGACGAGCTGAATGATGAGCTGGCCTCTATGGCACTCATTAGGGCGCTCCCGGACGAGTTTTCTGCTTTCACATCATCTCTGTTGCTTATGGACAAGCTGGACAAGACCACAATTCATCAGGCCTTCGTTACAGAGGATATCCAGCGAAGGAAACGTGCTCAGGACGCCTTGGGAGGCTCCCAGGCCCTAGCAGCGCGTTCTGGCTTCAAAAACGCGTCGGAGACCTGCGATTTCTGTGGGAGGACTGGTCACAAGGTGGCTAACTGCTGGACGTTCGAAAAAGCGAAGAAACGCGCTCAGGAGGACGCTCAGAAGCCTAAAACACGATTGAACAAGGCCAACAAGGCCCAGGACAGCTCCACTGACTCCCCCACCGCTTCCTCAAGCTCTAGCTCGACTCCTGGTGCCGAAAAAGCGCAGAGAGTCCGAGAATTTGCTGGAAATGCAAGTGCTCCCTCCCCTACCTCTTCCCCTTCGCTCTCTGCCCCCCTGCAGCTCGATGCTGACTTCCACTGGCTTGCAGATACAGGGGCCACTTCTCATATGACCCCCCACAAGCATTGGTTCAAATCCTACTCCCCCCATCGCATTCCCATTCGATTAGCTGATAATTCAGTTGTTTACTCTGCTGGGGTGGGGTCTGTGGTCTTTGAGCCAGTTTTGAGCGGAAAGGTGGCTAGAGCGGTCGAGTTTACTAGAGTTTTGCATGTTCCTGCTCTCCGGAGCAACTTGCTGTCCTGTTTATACCTTGCACAGCACAAGAATTTCATCATCACGATTTCTGCTCGCTCTATGGCCTTCTGCTGCAAGGGAACAACGCTTTTCACTGCTACAATCCACCCTAACAACTCTGCTGAGCTAGATGGCTCAACTCTCACCTCGGAGGCCGCTTTTTCGGTCTCTACACTCCCCTGTGACCTCTCCCTATGGCATCGTCGCTTTATTCACCATAATTATGCTGATGTGAGGTCTATGGTGAACAAGGAGCTTGTTACAGGCCTCAAAATCGACTCTAAAGCGTCCCCTGACCCCATATGTGAGCCCTGCCTTGCTGGGAAGATGCATTCGCTTCCTTTCCCCTCTTCTACCAGCCATAATCGATCTCCACTCGAGCTGGTGCACTCAGACCTTCATGGACCGCTCCCAGTTGCTTCCCACTCAGGCTACAAGTACTGGATAACGTTTATAGACGATGCAACGCGTTTCCGGGCTGTATATCTGCTGAAAAGCAAGTCTGAGGCCTTTGAAGCGTTCAAAATCTACAAATCTTGGGCTGAAAACCAACTAGGAGTGAAAATGCGCGCTCTACAGGACGATAAAGGCGGTGAATACATGTCTAAATCGTTCCTAGCCTTCACGGAACAGTGTGGGATCGATAGGAGGCATTCTACTCGCAACAGGCCTCAGCAGAATGGTCTAGCTGAAAGAGCTAACAGGACTATGGGGGAAAGGATCACTGCCATGCTCTCTGAGTCGAAATTGCCCCCGAGTTTCTGGGGTGAATGCATCTCTTCTATGGTGCATGTATGGAATAGGCTTCCTACGTCGTCTCTCCCTGATTCTACACCCTTCCAAGCGTTCTATAAGCGAAAACCCGACGTTTCCCACCTCCGAGTATGGGGGTGCACTGCCTATGTCCATATACAACGAGATAAACGCAATTCTCTTCAGCCTCACTATGAAAAATGCGTTTTCATAGGCTATCCAACTGGCTACAAGGGCTGGAAGTTCTATAACCCAGTCACCAAGCGTTCAATCATCTCTGAAAGGGCAGAATTCGATGAAAGATACTTCCCTGGCACTTCTAGAGCTCAACTCGATGCTGTTCCTTCATTTGCTGGCCCTCCCAGCTCTCCCGAAACTCCTATCGCTTCAGAGCCTTCTCCAGTGCTCCCCTCGTGTTAGAATGCCCCAAGCATTCAGTTATTAGAGTGACTGGTTAATTTGTTTTGAGTATATCTCGACTTAGAGTATAGCGGACGCTTCCGCTCACGTGATAGATTAGTCAGCGCATGTTGAACTTGCCTGTGGACGACTCATAAGTCTTTAGCTTCTTATACTTGTCCACAGGTGAGCAATCTCTTTGTATTGTTGTTTTAGCTTCTTATACTTGTCCACAGAGTAACTGTGCTAATACTAGCTCATTTCTTATCCGATCCGCTCGATACTAGCGTCGTTAGGATCGCCACTGCGAACTCTACGTTCCACTTACAACAGGTTATGGGCCCCGGCTTCTAACGACCTACACATCGATTTTTCATTCTTCAACCATCATCAACTCAACTCCTACTCTCTCCCTTCCCTCCTCCCTCAATCTATTTCGCTTCCCCTGCTCTCATTTTCGCTCCTATGGCTTCGGGTTCGCCAGCGTTCGTCAAGCTCAATGGGGAGAACTATGCCACGTGGTCCGGCGAGATGGAGGCCTGGCTACGAGCCTCTGGCCTATGGAGACTTGTTTCAGGCAAGCAAAGTGCTCCTTCCATTCCCTCTTCCCCTACTCCCCAGGATTTTGCTTCCCAGTCACTCTGGGAGGACAAACTCGACAAGGCAGCTGGCTGGCTCTATCTTATGGTTGAAGAAGACCAAAGGGTGCATTTTGCAGGCATCCAGGATGATCCAATCAAGATGTGGGCTGCTCTGGAGGCTGTACATCGTCAGAAGAAGGCTGGAATGCGATTCAATGCCTATGATGAGCTATTTAGCATCCGTAAACTCGAGGAGGAGTCCCTCCAGTCGCTTATAAACCGTGTAGAGGGCTGCAAACGTCGTCTCAAGGAGCTTAGACCGGACAAATTCACTTTAGAGCAGCTGGATGATGAGCTGGCCTCTATGGCACTCATTAGGGCGCTCCCGGACGAGTTTTCTGCCTTCACATCGTCTCTTTTGCTTATGGACAAGCTGGATAAGACTACCATCCATCAGGCCTTCGTTACAGAGGATATCCAGCGAAGGAAACGTGCTCAGGACGCCTTGGGAGGCTCCCAGGCCCTAGCAGCGCGTTCTGGCTTCAAAAACGCGTCGGAGACCTGCGATTTCTGTGGGAGAACTGGTCACAAGGTGGCTAACTGCTGGACGTTCGAAAAAGCGAAGAAACGCGCTCAGGAGGACGCTCAGAAGCCCAGAACTCGAGGAAACAAGGCCAACAAGGCCCAGGACAGCTCCAATGACTCCCCCACCGCTTCCGGAAGCTCTAGCTCGACTCCTGGTGCCGAAAAAGCGCAGAGAGTCCGAGAATTTGCTGGAAATGCAAGTGCTCCCTCCCCTACTTCTTCCCCTTCGCTCTCTGCCCCCCTGCAGCTCGATGCTGACTTCCACTGGCTTGCAGATACAGGGGCCACTTCTCATATGACCCCCCACAAGCATTGGTTCAAATCCTACTCCCCCCATCGCATTCCCATTCGCTTGGCTGATAATTCAGTTGTTTACTCTGCTGGGGTGGGGTCTGTGGTCTTTGAGCCAGTTTTGAGCGGAAAGGTGGCTAGAGCGGTCGAGTTTACTAGGGTTTTACATGTTCCTGCACTCCGCAGTAATCTGCTGTCTTGTCTATACCTTGCACAGCACAAGAACTTTATTATCACGATTTCTGCTCGTTCTATGGCCTTCTGCTGCAAGGGGACGACGCTTTTCACGGCCACCATCCATCCTAACAACTCTGCTGAGCTAGATGGCTCAACTCTGACCTCGGAGGCCGCTTTTTCGGTCTCTACACTTCCCTGTGACCTCTCCCTATGGCATCGTCGCTTTATTCACCATAATTATGCTGATGTGAGGTCTATGGTGAACAAGGAGCTTGTTACAGGCCTCAAAATCGACTCTAAAGCGTCCCCTGACCCTATATGTGAGCCCTGCCTTGCTGGCAAGATGCATTCACTTCCTTTCCCCTCCTCTACCAGCCATAATCGATCCCCACTCGAGCTGGTGCACTCAGACCTTCACGGACCGCTCCCAGTCTTTTTTTTTTTTTTTTTTTTTTTTTTTTTTTTATAATCAACGGCACCTCTCGGTGGACCTTTTATTAAACTAGCTATTCGACATCCGGTTAGATACTCCGGGCTTACTAGTCTAATATGGATGCCATAACGCGTATCCGATAGGGGCACGAACCCATTACATGGAGTCAAACTTACAAAGGTGCAAAAGAAACGTATCCGCGCGACGAGGTCAAGCGCATATGAAAGAACGAAAACATAACAAATTGAAAAGAAAATGATGAAATGAATCCTACCCCAGACCGTGACGAACCGAAGCTCAAGTCAACATCCCCAAGGGTCTCCATCCCGTATACACCAGCCTCCGACCAGCGGTTTCCGAAGCGAACGAAGTGAGCGAAGGAAAATGGTGGGCGCGCTTGCTGCAGCTCCCGAAGCCGACCATGACAGACGACTACTTCTTCGATGGGAACTGGCATCGAATCCAGTCCCGGTCGAAGCGGTTGTCCCAGAACGGACAGGATTTGTCCGTGGTGGAGTGCGCGGTCTTGCTCTTCTTGGCAGCGGAGCAATTAGTGCAGTGGCGGTCGTCGGGATTCTTCTTCATCACGATCGCGGCCTGAATGTGGGACTCCGCAGAGTGCGGTCCCGCGCAGTGAGGACAACGGATACCTTTAGAACGGCAAACCTCAGAGTGGTGGCCCCAATGCTGGCAACGAGTGCACAGCACAGAGCCGGGCCGGGGTGCAGCGCCCCGGATTTGACAGTTCCGCCCGCCAATGAAGACGTGCTTACCAATGTAGTCGCGGGCCGTACGGCCCGAGACGGAGTCGGAGATATCAAGCCAGGCAACACAAGTGTCAGCGTGGCGTGACGTCCTCATGAAGCGGACGGCGTGCTTGAGGTGACGTGACAAGGCGTGACCTACGGGGGAGTTTTGCATAGCAACGTTGAAGGTGTCACGTTGCGCGTGAATCCAGGTGGCGGGGGGAGCCGGAACGAGTGGTACGTCGATTATCTTCAAGTACGACGTGGAAGAGGGGGTGGAGGCCTGGAGCGGGACGAGGCCATTGGGATCAACGAGGCGGCGGACGTGCCTAAGGACGCACGCAGACTCGGGGTGGGTCAGAACTCGGGACGCGGCTATGAAGATACCGGTTGCCGTGTCAGAAGAAGATTCGAGAACGACCTCAGCCTTGAGGTCGTCCTTTAGGTGGCGATTGCATTCCCGAAGAACCTCGGGTGTGATATTAATAGCACGGATGCTAGATCCGGCCGGGGGAGTGATGTGGACGCCTCGCCTTGAGACGCCATGAGTTGTATGCTTGCCCTTGCGCGCCGGGGCACGCTTGGACACAGCAGGAGCGGTGGAAGGGGAAGGGGCCTTGG
The DNA here is from genome assembly GCA_029719445.1 of Agaricus blazei. Lineage (NCBI taxonomy): Eukaryota > Fungi > Basidiomycota > Agaricomycetes > Agaricales > Agaricaceae > Agaricus > Agaricus blazei. The sequence continues at coordinate 1,604,232 of SSNC01000010.1, forward strand.
GAGAGGAAGGAATGGGGGCCGGCTTCGCCTTGAGAATGCTCTTCGGAGGTGCTCGGACAGCTGCAAGAGCAGCCGGGGCACGCTTCCGAGAAGTGGCGGATTTAGGAGTGGGGCCAGGTGGGGATTGGACCCGGACTTTCTTCGGCTGCGGCGCAGCAGCCTCATGTTCAACCTCGGCCATCGGGGACCGGGGTCTAGAGGGTGTGGTCGGAGCAGGAGGGGGAAGGGGGGTGGAGGGTTTGACTGGGGATGGAGGGGGCGGGCCAGTCTGCGCAATGATAATGGCGAGCGCTGTCTCGAAAGAGACGACACCAGCCATGTTCTGGAACTCAACCTGTTTGTGAGCAGGCGAGCTGAGAAGATTGAAAATCAGAATCAGCAACTCCGAGGCATATGCCACATAGTCACTGTCTGGGGGCATGGAGCGGACGAGGTCGGACGTAGTGGCCAACATCGATGCGAGACGATTCTTCTTCCCTGGCACCGCAGATGGTGAGAAGGGATTGGGAGTCTTGGGGGTGGAAGGAGTGGCGGGGGCCTTGCCCTTGGCCGGGGTGTGCGGGTCCTGAGACGCGTACGACAACGGGGTCGTCGCCGACGCTTGCGAAGGGCCTGCGGGGGTAGGGGTGTAGGGTGAGGGCCCACCAGCCTTGAGCTGCTTGGCCCTCAGATGTGAGCGCATCTTTTCCAGACGGCTCGCCTTCGGGGTCATCGGTGTTTTGAGCACCGCTGCCTGTAACTCGGCGGGGAGCGGTCCATCGTCGTCCGTGGACCACCCACCGTTGTCGAAGTCCTCTCTCGTATCCATAGCTGGGCTGTAGAACGCAATGTATTCCTACTCAAGCACTAACACTGAGACTTCCAAAAGAGGAAGGTGGTGGTAGCGGTTCAAGAAGGGATGACCGCTCCCAGTCGCTTCCCACTCAGGCTACAAGTACTGGATCACGTTTATAGATGATGCAACGCGTTTCCGGGCTGTATATCTGCTGAAAAGCAAGTCTGAGGCCTTTGAAGCGTTCAAAATATACAAATCTTGGGCTGAAAACCAACTAGGAGTGAGAATACGCGCTCTACAGGATGATAAAGGTGGTGAATACATGTCTAAATCGTTCCTAGCCTTCACGGAGCAGTGTGGGATCGATAGGAGGCATTCTACTCGCAACAGGCCTCAGCAGAACGGTCTAGCTGAAAGGGCTAACAGAACTATGGGGGAAAGGATCACTGCAATGCTCTCTGAGTCGAAATTGCCCCTGAGTTTCTGGGGTGAATGCATCTCCTCTATGGTGCATGTATGGAATAGGCTTCCTACGTCGTCTCTACCTGGTTGTACTCCCTTCGAGGGGTAGCTAGCACTTTATTCATAATTCATTGGGACTATCCAAAGATGCCATCTTCATAATTCCTGATAACCTTTCATTTCATAACTCATGGGTAAGTAAGTGGTCTTCATAGAATTACTAGTCCTACATCTTCATTAACCACATGGATGTTTTCATTGTGAGCCAAAAAATGGTAAATGATCTTTCATAAATGTATTGGGTGTCATAATCCCCAAATGAATTTTCATTAATCCCAGCAATATCTTCAGACACATCTTCATTCTACCCCAACCTATAATATGCTATATATCTTCATTCCTTCATAAGTGCATTGGATTGCAGAATCTTCATAACATTCTTCATTAATACTTTATATATCTTCATTGAAGACACACACTTCTTCATTCTATCCCAAACTCTAATTTGGCATATATCTTCATTCCTTCATAAGTACATTGAAAACACAGAACCTTCATAACATTCTTCATTCTGTCCCAAGCTCTAATTTGGCATGTGATCTTCATTCCTTCATAAGTGCATTGGGTTGCAGAATCTTCATAACATTCTTCATTGATACTTGACATATCTTCATTAAAGACACCTACTTCTTCATTCTGTCCCAAACTCTAATTTACTATGTATCTTCATTTCTTCATAAGTGCATTAGATTGCAGAATCTTCATAACATTCTTCATTAATACTTTATATATCTTCATTGAAGACACACACTTCTTCATTCTATCCCAAACTCTAATTTGGCATATATCTTCATTCCTTCATAAGTACATTGAAAACACAGAACCTTCATAACATTCTTCATTCTGTCCCAAGCTCTAATTTGGCATGTGATCTTCATTCCTTCATAAGTGCATTGGGTTGCAGAATCTTCATAACATTCTTCATTGATACTTGACATATCTTCATTAAAGACACCTACTTCTTCATTCTGTCCCAAACTCTAATTTACTATGTATCTTCATTTCTTCATAAGTGCATTAGATTGCAGAATCTTCATAACATTCTTCATTAATACTTTATATATCTTCATTGAAGACACACACTTCTTCATTCTATCCCAAACTCTAATTTGGCATATATCTTCATTCCTTCATAAGTACATTGAAAACACAGAACCTTCATAACATTCTTCATTCTGTCCCAAACTCTAATTTGGCATGTGATCTTCATTCCTTCATAAGTGCATTGGGTTGCAGAATCTTCATAACATTCTTCATTGATACTTGACATATCTTCATTAATAAAACACATTTCTTCATTCTGTCCCAAATTGCAATTTAAAATGTATCTTCATTTCTTCATAAGTCCATTGGGTTGTAGGATCTTCATAACACTCTTCATTAATACTTGATAGATTATTATTAATAAAACACATTTCTTCATTCTGTCCCAAACTCTAATTTAAAATGTATCTTCATTCCTTCATAAGTACATTGGGTTGCAGACACTTCATAACATTCTTCATTGATACTTGACATATCTTCATTAATAAAGCACATTTCTTCATTCTGTCCCAAACTCTAATTTACCATGTATCTTCATTCCTTCATAAGTGCATTGGGTTGTAGAATCTTCATAACAGTCTTCATTGATACTTGATATATTATCATTAATAAAACACATTTCTTCATTCTATCCCAAACTCTCATTTAACATGTATCTTCATTCCTTCATAAGTGCATTGGGTTGTAGAATCTTCATAACAGTCTTCATTAATACTTGACATATCTTCATTAATAAAACACATTTCTTCATTCTGTCCCAAGCTATAATTTGGCATGTATCTTCATTTCTTCATAAGTATATTGGGTTGTAGATTCTTCATAACATTCTTCATTAATACTTGACATATCTTCATTAATAAAGCACATTTCTTCATTCTGTCCCAAACTCTAATTTACCATGTATCTTCATTCCTTCATTGGGTTGTAGAATCTTCATAACATTCTTCATTGATACTTGACATATCTTCATTAATAAAGCACATTTCTTCATTCTGTCCCAAACTCTAATTTGGCATGTATCTTCATTTCTTCATAAGTATATTGGGTTGTAGATTCTTCATAACATTCTTCATTAATACTTGACATATCTTCATTAATAAAGCACATTTCTTCATTCTGTCCCAAACTCTAATTTACCATGTATCTTCATTCCTTCATTGGGTTGTAGAATCTTCATAACACTCTTCATTGATACTTGACATATCTTCATTAATAAAACACATTTCTTCATTCTGTCCCAAACTCTAATTTAACATGTATCTTCATTCCTTCATAAGTGCATTTTGGCATGTATCTTCATTCCTTCATAAGTGCATTGGGTTGCAGACTCTTCATAACATTCTTCATTGATACTTGACATATCTTCATTAAAGACACATACTTCTTCATTCTGTCCCAAACTGTAATCTACCATAGATTCATTTTAATCATCAATATCCAGTATATCTGCAAGTTCAACCCCATCTCTATTGTAACCTTCATTCTCTTCTTCCTGGTTTTCTCCACTTTCCCCAAATTGGCTCATTCCTTTCTTGTAGCCCTCTGCCCAAGCAACATTTTCATCTTGTGCTTTCAACAAAGGCAACCACTTATCAAGACAACTCTCACCCAGCATCTCCAACAGTGTTGCTTGCCTCTCAGCATATGCCTGTAATCCTTGAGAGAGAGTTAAATCCTTTACCAACCGTCGCTTTCCTTGTAATCTCCACCACTTAGCTTTCCATTGAAAATATTCAACAGTTCGCCGCATTTCTTCTTTTAGTAGCTGGTACTCCTCTTCCCATCTACTTTTCCTAGCCTTTGCTTTTGCCCAATCTGCTCGCATTGACTCTTCATACTCTTCTTCATTATAACTTGAATTGCTTGATGATTTCCCAACTAACCAAATCCATGACATTTGAAAACGGCTATGGCCTCTATCCATTCCTGGTTCACGTCCAGGACCAGATATATCTTCTGGCTTGAGTGTTTGAAAGTGTGATAAATCAGGACTATCTGGGTCAAGAGTCAACAAACACTTGTAGGCAGCATGATATGTTGCCACTGCTGCTTGAATCCGGTTTTGGTAATGTTCAAAAACTTCACGACCTCGTGTGACTGGAGCATTGCCTGACCCAGAAATGTTGTGTTTCTTGAACTCATTGACACTTGTTATGTGGCGTCGTGCAAGTCGAATCTTGTCCAGGGCTTCATCAGCTTGAGCTATACGGAGCCTAAACTCCTTTTTGGCCAGGGGAATAATTGATGGCAAGGCAAGCATTTCAGGTGAAAGAAAAGAGGGAAGGAATAATGGGAGTGATTCAACTTGCATCAACTCTGAGAAGTCATCTTCAGGATTGGGCAGTAAAGAAGCAATGGCAGGCATATACACTCGTTGAACAGCTCGCCAGTTTGCAATCCGTCGGTATAATGAAGTACGCCGCTCTTGAAGCTTTATTTGTTGATTTACTGGAATTGTACGCCCAAGAAGAGATGCTTGACGTAATAACTTGCGTCTACCAACAATAAGTCATAATTAAGAAATTAATCTTAGGAAATACATACTGTTGTTCCTCAAGTTCAATTCCTTTTGATATGAACTCTGAGGGTGTTGTAGAATGAGGAAGAATAACTCCTTTGATAGCATCTGCAGCATCTTCCTTTGCAAGCTCAAGCCTAACATCATCCAATGTTGTTTCTATAAACTTAGAATTAGGGAATCTGATATATGTAATCAGCATAAAGTACTCACGGATCTCAACTTCTTCAAATGGATTAGTGTTGGAATGATCACTCTCCCATTTCTCTACCATACGGGTCCATTTCCTTACTGATGATGATGTGAATGTTGAAGAAAGAGCAACAAAAATATCATGATGCTTCTTTCTCATTGATGCTGCTTCCACAAATCGTCTAGCAAAAAGAGTGCCTTAAACAAATTTATAAGTCACAAAACACCAACAAGATTGGATGAACTCACGAAAATGAACAATCTTCTGAAAGTTCCAACCATTCCAATGGTCATTCAATACTTCACGTCGGGTAGCAGGCCCCATCTCACGTATACTTGGAGCCAGTGAATTAGTATGAGACCATGTTGTCTCAATGTCTTCACCACAAGTACGGCCAACACCATGAAAATAATGGAGTGAAAAATTATTACGACAGACAGCACCATGACCATTGGCATGCCAGCTAGGAATAGCTGTCTGTATATCAAGGTCGGGTGGTACTTGCATTGTGGAAGGGTAGCTCGCAACACGTTCGTCAAATTTCTTCGACCACTGGCAGCCAATGTCATACGAAATGACCACATGAAGCAGTGTGATACCCATTAGTGCTGAGAGCACCATGTAATCAATTGACCGATACCTACACACCACAATAAGCATATAAATGAAAATCTATAATCGTAAACTTACTTTTCACCCTTCTCTAGATCCACAGCACCATTTCTACGCACCAAGGAGTGTCGAGAACATATTGCGAGAGCAACACCATTAACCTGGTATCCAGGAACAGAGTTGTTTGCTTTTGCAATAGCATTATGCTCCGACAAGCAAGTATTAACCTACAGAGAATAACGTATGAGAGACTGAAGCGGGTTAGTAAGAATGGTAAACAGACACACCTCTGGTTCATCATAACTTGAACGAAGATGATCCTGGTAGCGCGAGTTCTCGACATAGGCACCTAGTCCCGGATCCAACTCGAAATCGTTGATACCTCGGTCCTTATTCTTCAGTTTGAAATTCGCATCCACAGCAAGGAAAAGGGTAAATAAGAACCTGTATTAGATTGTGTGTCAGCATTAGAATAACTCCTTGGGTCTTTCTTACTTACCGAAGATGGCTCGGGTACTCATCCCAGTCCTCAGGCAGGTTTTTTCCCGGGTGAGGGCAGGCCGGACACTCAAGAATCAGATGTCCCTCAGGCGTCGATGCCACCCCTCCAGGATCGTGACCCCGCCCTGACCGTTTGAGGTTCTTCAGATGACGCCATACTCGAAAGGAGTGCTGGAACTCGGGGTAGAGGTACTAGACTGGAATGAGTTTTATGGTTGTAATATAAGCGGATGTCACCAACCACTGCTTTACCAAGCTCCAGGGGATCACTTCTATTGCAAAGTGCGTGATAGTAATCATAAAGAGATATCTTGCTTTGAAGTGTGAGCTTATGGAACGTATCAAGCATGTCGAAGGTGAATGCAGTTTGAGGGCGGTCTGATGAAGCAGGGAACCAACCTGCACGAAGTATCTGAACATGCGCAGGTATCGTGGACCGTGATACACAATCACAAAAATCGACGATGATCCGAACGTAACCATTGCTTGTGAAGACCAGAAATTCGGGTGGACCAGCTCGAGGACATGGACACGGGAGGCCAGCATGCCCCAGCTGGTAACGGAGTCCAAGATCCTTGAGAGCAGTAGTTTCAAAGAAGACCCCGTTGAATACCTATGTCATCGTGACAATGTTCAGAGTATACTCAATGACTCAGACGAAATTTAAAACATACCTGGACGCGGTGGAGCGGTAAGATGGCATGGACCTTGACAAGGCAAGTCTTGCAATGCAAAGAACCGCGATCACAGCAGTCGATGCACCTATATTTGCCTATACCACTCTTACAGTCGACACACTTGAGACCCCCATTCTCATCCCCTCCGCGCTCACCAGACTCGATGCCTTCGAGACGCAGGAGTTCATCGAGAAACGAGTCTCGAAATTGCAACCACTGCAGCAGTTTAGACTGGAACTTCGCTAAGTATATGAATTCAGAACAAATAATATTCTAGGCTCACGGTAGTTGTGTTCGTCTGCTTTCGCTTCTTGGAGGTCGTGTCTGGAGTAACAATGGGAGCGGGCAGGGGGGTAGGGCTCGCATTATCGATTCCAGGTTCAGGAGCGGCGTCTGAAGTCGGGTCAACGGAAGGTGGAATGCAACCGGTAGACGACGAGGGCTGATTGGGCGGAAGAGGACGTTTTTCATCGTGTCGACATGCAGTCTTCACCTTATAAGCTGTCAATTGGCGGGAGGTGCTCTTCACATTCAAGGATGCGACGCGGATACTGCTGGCAACGTCTGAGGGAATGACACGTCGCCGGCGGTTGACTCGTTCCTTTTTTGATGGTCATGCATGGGCCGACTCCGCAGATTCGAGAGTTCGCTTGGGGGGTTGAGACATGCTACTCTGACATATATAGAGTAAGAAAGGGAGAAGGTCACAACTGTTCAACCTTACTGTTCGTGTCAGAAAACGTTCAAGCGAGGGATGTGCTGGCAGAAAGGCACGCGTGACACGGGAGTGAAACACTGTGCATTGAAAGTCAACAAATGGCGGAGTGAGATTCAAGGGAACGAGAATACTCACATGTGAGCTTGCGAAGGACGTCGGCAGTTTGTTTGCTTCAGTCAGAGGACAGTGAGGAAGACGCGCGTTGCGCTCGCCGAACACGTAGAACACGTGACTGTCACTCTATGAATTGGTGCTGAAGGTGTACAACAAAAATCGGTATCTAAGTGACTCACGCGATCTGTTTGGTTCAGGTTTTGAGAGAGAGAAAGGGCTCGATTGACTGATAAGTGCGTAGGTTGTTTCACGAGAGTGTAGCAGGATGTACGTCGTATGAAACTGGCCGGAAACACGTGTTCACCCACCCGCCTCCACTGAGTTTGGAACTTTTGACATTATCTTCCATCCTCCGCTACCAGGGCTACGTAGAGGTGTGGCCGTTAAATAAGACTCTATATCCGAAAGAATCTAGAAAGTCTGTTGAGAAAAGAGGACGCTAAGGAGAAAAGCCCGCCCTTGTGTCAATGCACACTGAGCGTGCTAGTTTCGACGATATTATCCGCCCTGCTCTGTTATTAGAACTATGTAGGAGTGTGATCGTTAAATAAAAGTTTCTATATTCGAAAGAATCTCAAATATCTATAGGGAGAAGGGGACGCTAGGAAGAACGGCCCGTCCTTGTGTTATGCACCCTGAATTTGCAACTTTTGACGATAATGCCTGCCCTCCTCTGTTACCAAAATTACGTGAGAGTGTACTCGTTAAATAGGGCTTTCTATATCCAAAGAAATCTCGAAAATCCATCCAGAAAAGGCGACGCTAGATAGAAAAGCGTGCCCTTGCATCAATGGAAAGTTGATTTGATCTAAAGCACTCAACATCCAACAACCGAATATGTGCTTCTCTTACCATAACTCTATCATTCACCTATTGACTTGCGAGATTTTTTTTGAAGCAGAAAGCATGGAGTAGCAGTAAAAACAGTGGACAGCTTGGATACCAAATTCCAAAATGGAAAGTTGTCGAGAAACAAATTTATGCTATGATCTATATCATGCATGTACCTCGCCCTCACTGAGTTTGGTGGATTTGACTACCTTGCATTTCATTCTCCTCTACCAATCTATACAGAGGCATAGCTATTGGAAAACAGTTTCTATAACAAAAATAATCTCGAAAATCGATAGAGAAGTGAGGATGTTAGGAAGACGAGTTTGCCCTTTTGTCAACACAAACTTGAACTTGGATTTGATGTAACGCACTCGACATCAACAGCCGCGTACGTGCTTCTTTTGCTGTGAGTGCCTCAATGCCCTACCGATTTGCGAGGTTCTTTTTGGAATAGGAAGCGTACTTTACCCTTTGCATCATTGTAAAGCCTTAAGATGCGACGTTCTCAAAATGATAGTGTATTCAACAAGTTGTACCATCAATATATCACGCAACCGCACACGCGTTTATTTTACCGTAACTGCCTCACTGTCCTATTGATTGGCGAGATTTTCCTTCGAATAGAAAGTTTAACTTACCTTTCACATTCTTGTATCGGCCTTAAGATGCGACATTGTCAAAGTGAGAATGTATTTCACAGTTTCCACGATCAGTCTATCTTGGAACGAAGTTAAGAAATTATTCGGCAATTATTCTCTGCTTGAGTCCGTGAGTTTCTCTTTTAGAAACATGACGTCTACAAATCATGATGTAGGAGTCTATGCACCTGGCCTTGGAGTATTGACTCTTGGGTTATCTACTGGCTCATCCACCTAAGTTATAAGCGCAAGGACCGGTAAGTAAAAGCCCCTCATGACCTCCTTGGGGAAAGATACATACGATCGATACAACGATCTCAGATAGATCTAACGATCTGAACAACGATCTAATACAGTTTCTCTCTATCAGGGTCGTAACGGCAAGAGTACAAGTCCCCGAACGTATTTGTTCATTGAATATTTTTTGTTTTTGTTTTTGTTTTGTTTATTTGTACCACGCTAAATAACGAAGAGGCGAATAACAATAACCAATGGAGTTATATACCGCTGAAAGGGAACCGTGGGGTAAATAACTAAGCAATAAACAGCTAAGTTAGAAAACTTCATATACTCTTCATAACTTCCCCATCAATTGTTGAAGCTTGCAGACGAAACATGACCCGCAGACGTTGGACAACTGTAAAGCAACGGACTTGGCTCCAAGGACGTCAAACGGCTTGGGTCGACGCCCAGGCTGGGGGGTCTACGAAGGCTTTCTGGGCCCTGCTTGAGAAGGAGTGGTTCGAAGAATTCCCTGTAGAGGCCCCAGGCGAAGAGGAACTGAAGGCGGCTGAAGGAAATGTTGAGGTGGCTCTGCGAGCGATCAAAAAAGCTACATTCAAGGTAACGAAGACCCACCGAATACATCCAAGCATTCCACTAACCCTCGCATACAGCGCGTCTCTCAATGGTTCTATAACATAGGGAGGTTGGGGCTTAGTGAAATGAGCACCATTGACTTCCAGAAGAAGAAAAAAGCGCCAGCCGTATGGCAAGCGTACCAGAATTTGTTCTGGGAGGAGAAACTCAAGCCACTCGTCGAAATAGCATACGAAAAGGAAGTCTCGTCAGATCTTGATGCCCTTTCAAGGAAGGGGGCTAGGTTGAGGATTCGTAATCGCGTTGTAAGGGAAGAGTTTGCGAAGGAGTCAGAAGAGATCAGGCAGGCGGCATTACTCCATAGAGAGAGGATGACCACCACCTCAAAAAGTAGTCGACTCGAAGCTGAGAAAATGCAGCGGTAAGCCTGCTGCGTTGGGAAAATGTAACGTTGCTCACCTTAGTGTTTCATAGGAACATAAACATCTTGCCAAATACTCTCAAGGAGTTCATCAAGAGGCTGTCCTATGAGACCGGCTGGACCTTCAGCATTTTTGCAGGTGGGCCGGAGCCGCGTTTTGAGGGACGCCTGAGTGCGTTCATGTGAGTGTCTAAGCTCCTTGTCCATATACTGTATTTTGTGACTCACCCCTTCCCTAGCGTCAACGGAGAAGTTGAAGCGTCAGAGATGACGTTTCAGGACTTTCTCTGTGCTGACTACAAGGCGTTGGCACAGCAGTGGGATGGGTTTTTGTGCAAAGCTTACGGTAAGTTCATTGTTTTCTGAACCTCGTCTATTTCGGGAATTGATCAACGTGATCAGAAACATCTTCTCATCCTACTTCCACCACCTTTACCGCTGGCCATGCCTACGACACCGCTGGCGATGAAGACGATATTGACGGAGACCCTGCCTCCGGCGATGAAGGCGACGCAAGCGACGATGGAGACAGCGCCGGAGATGACGTCGACAAAGACAATGTAGCAGGAGAGAACCTATCTGAATACGAACGCACGAGGGAGACGAACATTGCGCGCAATGCTGCTCTCCTCGCCGAAGTTATGGGGAAATTCAATATCCGCAGTCCTGATAAGCCCTCGCGAGGAGGAAAAAGAGGCCGGGGAGCTCGAGGGCGTGGTCGAGGTAGAGGTCAAGGCGCCGCACTACCGCAGCCTCGAATGACGAGGTTGCGACAGGCAATAGGGTAAGTCATTGCATCTTGGAGATGCGTCCTCTTACCTTTGGTGTAGTGCAAATGAACCATCAACGAGCGACGAAGGCGCGACCCCCCCATCTGTTCAGGCTGGTGAAATAGAGACTGTAGTCGGTAACAAGGGCGAGGCTTCCCAGCCTCACCAGACCACAGGGTTAGTCTCATCATATATTATTCTACTACTCACAGATTGTCGACTATTAGGGCCGAGTCATCTCCTAACGATAACGTGCAACCGACCGCATCGGGAACTTCTGCCATCGAAGTGGGTCAAGTCCCTCAAGTGTAGGTCTTCATTCTATGAATTGGTTTCCCTTTCTAATACTCTGGTCACAACCAGGCCGACAGAGTCGTCTCCCAATGATGACACGCAATCCAACGAAAATCCTGCATCGGGAATCTCTGTCATCAAACTGAGTCAAGTCTCTCAAGCGTACGAACATGCCGCATCAGGAACCTCTGCCATCGAACTGGGTCAAGTCTCTCAAGCGTGAGTCTCTACTTTACGAATCAGTATCACTTTCTAATTGTCTAGCTCAACCAGACCAATCATGCAACCGAATGAGAACGTCGCATCGGGTACTTCCGCCCCGGATACTTCCGCCCTCGAATTGGATCAAGTCTCTCAAGCGTAAATCTCTATTTTATGACTTGGTATACTTTCTAATTGTCTAGCTCAACCAGACCAATCATGCAACCGAATGAGAACGTCGCATCGGGTACTTCCGCCCCGGGTACTTCCGCTCTCGAATTGGGTGAAGTCCCCCAAGCGTAAGTCTCTACTTCTATGGATTGGTGCCAATTTTTGATACTCTAGCTACAACCAGCCCGACGGAGTCACATTCCAATGATGTTGTAGAATTGAAGAAGAATGCTGCACTGGGAACTGCTGCTGTTGAATCGAGTCAGGACCCTCAAGTGTAAGTCTCTATTTCTATGAATTCGCAGCATTTCTAATACTTTAATTCAGATTGACAGAAACTTCGGTCGCAGCATCCCAGTCTGCTATTAATGATGACATGCAACCAAATGAGAACGCCGGCAATGGAGGGGAGCCACAGGCCCCTGAAGTCACTGAGCAGGTCGATGAGCGGTTAGTCGAAACTGCGGGCGCACGTATACCAGTGGCTAAGAACTCTGAGCGAGAGCAGCACCCGTATGTGCCTCTCTTGATCGTGTGTAGTACATGGCTGATACTATGACCAACTAGACCATCTCGATCTTCGGAGCCTGCCAACAACAACGAGCAAGCAACGAAGAACACTGACAGTGAACAACGAGCTCTCGAACTCTCTTTAATCAATAGGGTGACTAACCCCCGAGCCGACACATCCTCAGGAGGCCAGGATGACCCTTCCTTCGATGATCTCGTGTTGCCGCCGATTTCTCATGATCTCCCTGAGTTCGTGAATTCCGCTGATAGATATTTCCGGGCCATTGCACAGTCTTCAAAAGTTTGGAAGAAACTTGTGCCCAACTGGCTGCGTTTTGAGAGTGCTTGTTCGACAAAAGGTGTACGTTCTTTAAATCCCCCTCTTGTGCTGGTTAACATTCCTGTTTTGATAGAATTTATCCACGAAAAATCGCCCGCTCGAGCTCAAGACATGGATGAAATATGGTCGCAAGTTGACGTCAACTCCTGAGGTAACGATTAGTGAGTTCTCGGGTACGTTCAGCGAATGGTGGAAGTTTTTGCAGCCGAAAGAGCGGTGTCAACCAGACGGGTCATTGTCTAGATCCATCCCCGAAGATGTTGATTGGTCGTCCTTGATGCATGCAGGCCCCACTGGTGTTTTCCTGGTCATTATGGCCCTGGCTTGGTGGGCTCACCGTGCTGAAAGGGATGACAAAAAGACATCTACAGATCATATGATGTCTGAATTTGATGTCGTTGCAGATGATGTAAATTGGACCCTCCTGATGATGCTGAAGACACTTTCTCCGAGATCAAATAAACGTGATATTGCTAATGTTGACACAATTGTTGATAATTACCCATATACAAAGAGAAAGTGAGTATATACTAATATTTTTAGAAACTTTCTTATATTTTGCCAGATTGGTTTGAAGAAAAGAAAGTTTCCGTTGTCTCTATCTTACATCTGCTGTCCTTAGTACTAGTAAAAATGTTAGCAGATATTAATTCAAGTATATGTCAGTACTGATGATTGAAATACTGAAATGAAAATGTGTGTAAAGGTCATGCCAGTCATCACTTTATGGAAAAAGGTATTTGTATATCCACTATACAACCTAATGTAGTTATAAAAAAAGAAAATTATTAGTTTGGAACTGAATGAGGAAGAATAGGTTAACAATGAAGATACAGTAGTAGGATCAATGATAAGATTATGTGACCCCATGGATTTATGAGAAAATGAAGATATGGTAGATTATGATTGGGGATGAAATGAAGAAATACCTATTAGTAGTGAAGATGTGGTTGGGATTAATGAAGATCTATATGAAGATTATGCAACTCAGTGCATTTATGAAGAAATGGAAAATTATGCTCTGGGAAAGAATGAAAAAATGCTCTGTATTGAGTTGCAGAATCTTCATAACACCCTTCATTGATACTAGATATATCTTCATTAATAACAGACACTTCTTCATTTTGTCCCAAACTCTAATTTAGCATGTATCTTCATTCCTTCATAAGTGTATCTGGCTGCAGAATCTTCATAACACTCATTGATACTTGATATATCTTCATTAATAGCAGACAAGTCTTCATTCTGTCCCAAACTACAATTTACCATAGATCCTCACTTCATAAATGCATTGGGTTGCATAATCTTTATTATGATAACAACTTTTTCATCATTTTTCAAAGCACTGGTAAACATATAACTTCATTTCTTCATAAAAACACTTGGTCTTGTAATCTTTAATGAAGCTCATCATTAAGCAATGCTACATCTGCATTACTACTGTATTAATCCCTGTAGCATATTCATTACTAATAAACAATTCTTCATTTTATACCAAAGCATGATCTAGTCTATGTTTCCAATTTAGCATATACTAATTAGATGGCATAATCTTCACTCTTCATTAATCTATACTATTAACAATGAAGGTATATCAAGTATTAATGAAGAGTGACATGAAGGTTCTACAACCAAATGCACTTATGAAGGAATGAAGATACATGGTAAATTAGAGTTTGGGACAGAATGAAGAAATGTGTTTTATTAATGATAATATATTAAGCATTAATGAAGACTGTTATAAAGAATCTACAACCCAATGCACTTATGAAGGAATGAAGATACATGTTAAATTAGAGTTTGGGACAGAATGAAGAAATGTGTTTTATTAATGAAGATATGTCAAGTATTAATGAAGAATATTATGAAGATTCTACAATCCAATGAAGGAATGAAGATACATGGTAAATTAGAGTTTGGGACAGAATGAAGAAATGTGCTTTATTAATGAAGATATATCAAGTATTAATGAAGAGTGTTATGAAGAATCTACAACCCAATATACTTATGAAGAAATGAAGATACATGGTAAATTAGAGTTTGGGACAGAATGAAGAAATGTGTTTTATTAATGATAATATATCAAGTATTAATGAAGACTGTTATGAAGATTCTACAACCCAATATACTTATGAAGAAATGAAGATACATGTTAAATTAGAGTTTGGGATAGAATGAAGAAATGTTTTTTATTAATGAAGATATGTCAAGTATCAATGAAGACTGTTATGAAGAATGTACAACCCAATGCACTTATGAAGGAATGAAGATACATGGTAAATTAGAGTTTGGGATAGAATGAAGAAATGTGTTTTATTAATGATGATATATCAAGTATCAATGAAGACTGTTATGAAGAATCTACAACCCAATGCACTTATGAAGGAATGAAGATACATGGTAAATTAGAGTTTGGGATAGAATGAAGAAATGTGTTTTATTAATGATGATATATCAAGTATTAATGAAGACTGTTATGAAGAATCTACAACCCAATGCACTTATGAAGGAATGAAGATACATGGTAAATTAGAGTTTGGGACAGAATGAAGAAATGTGTTTTATTAATGATGATATATCAAGTATTAATGAAGACTGTTATGAAGATTCTACAACCCAATGCACTTATGAAGGAATGAAGATACATGTTAAATTAGAGTTTGGGATAGAATGAAGAAATGTGTTTTATTAATGATAATATATCAAGTATCAATGAAGACTGTTATGAAGATTCTACAACCCAATGCACTTATGAAGGAATGAAGATACATGGTAAATTAGAGTTTGGGACAGAATGAAGAAATGTGTTTTATTAATGATGATATATCAAGTATTAATGAAGACTGTTATGAAGATTCTACAACCCAATGCACTTATGAAGGAATGAAGATACATGGTAAATTAGAGTTTGGGATAGAATGAAGAAATGTGTTTTATTAATGATGATATATCAAGTATTAATGAAGACTGTTATGAAGTGTCTGCAACCCAATGTACTTATGAAGGAATGAAGATACATGGTAAATTAGAGTTTGGGACAGAATGAAGAAATGTGTTTTATTAATGATAATATATCAAGTATTAATGAAGACTGTTATGAAGATTCTACAACCCAATGCACTTATGAAGGAATGAAGATACATGGTAAATTAGAGTTTGGGACAGAATGAAGAAATGTGTTTTATTAATGATAATATATCAAGTATCAATGAAGAATGTTATGAGGATTCTGCAACCCAATGCACTTATGAAGGAATGAAGATACATGGTAAATTAGAGTTTGGGACAGAATGAAGAAATGTGCTTTATTAATGAAGGTATGTCAAGTATCAATGAAGAATGTTATGAAGAGTCTGCAACCCAATGCACTTATGAAGGAATGAAGATACATGTTAAATTAAAGATTGGGACAGAATGAAGAAATGTGTTTTATTAATGATAATATATCAAGTATTAATGAAGACTGTTATGAGGATTCTGCAAACCAATGCATTTATGAAAGAATGAAAATCTATACAATGAAGATATGTCTAAAGATAGTACTGGGATTAATGAAAATTTTATACAAAGAATATGTCACCCAATGCATTTATGAAAGATTGTTCATCAATCTTTGGCTCACAATGAAAACATCCATGTGGTTAATGAAGATGTAGAACTAGTAATTCTATGAAGATCACTTACTTACCCATGAGTTATGAAATGAAAGGTTATCAGGAATTATGAAGATGGCATCTTTGGATAGTCCCAATGAATTATGAATAAATTGCTAGCTACTAGTGTCCCTTCCAAGCATTCTATAAGCGAAAACCCGACGTCTCCCACCTCCGAGTATGGGGGTGCACTGCCTACGTGCATATACAGCGAGATAAACGCAATTCTCTTCAGCCTCACTATGAAAAATGCGTTTTCATAGGCTATCCCACTGGCTACAAGGGCTGGAAGTTCTATAACCCAGTCACCAAGCGTTCAATCATCTCTGAAAGGGCAGAATTCGATGAAAGGTACTTCCCTGGCACTTCTAGAGCTCAACTCGATGCTATTCCTTCATTTGCTGGCCCTCCCAGCTCTCCTGAGACTCCTATCGCTTCAGAGCGCTCTCCAGCGCTCCCTCGTCGCATTTCGACTTCCCACCTCTCCAGGATGAAGGGGTGGTATCTGGCCTCTCCCTGCACCGTCTCCGCCGCCTAGTTCAACTCCTGCAAGTGATATTCCTCCTGAAGAGCCTAAAGTACCTCAGAATGCTCCTGAAGCTCCTGTGATCGCTCCTGCACCTCCTGTGATCGCTCCTGCATCTCCTGTTGCTCCCTCTCTACCTAGAACGCCTCCACAACCTCCTGCACCGCTCCCTGTCACTCCTCCGACTGCTCCTGTGCCTGCTGAGCCCCCACGAGTCCCTAGGCGCACCAATCGAGTTAGACGACCCCCTGGTGAGTGGTGGAGGGTCAAAAACATCGACCTACCTGGAGACAACCCAGAACTAGAAGAGGAGGCCGCTTTTTTGGTTGACAGTGACTTCTGTGATGTAGAGTTTGCTGGAGCAGTTTCTAATGCAGATCCTCGCTCCTACAGGCTAGCTATGCAGTCTCCTGACCGCTCTCACTGGCAGGATGCTTGTAACACCGAGATTTTCAATCTGGAGGCCAACAGGACCTGGGAACTCGTTGATTTGCCTCCTGGAAAGAAGGTAGTCAACTCTGGATGGGTATTCAAGGTTAAAAGGCATGCCGACGGCTCAATTGAGCGCTACAGGCTCGCCTTGTTGCTAAAGGCTTCTCACAGCGTCCTGGCTTCGATTACACCGAGGTTTTTGCTCCTACATTTCGCCCTGCCTCCCTGCACCTCATTGTAGCCTTAGCTGCAAGAGAAGGCTTCAAAATGCACTCCGTTGACATCTCTTCTGCCTTTACCTATGGGGAACTCGAAGAGGAGATCTACATGAGACAACCAGAAGGCTACCACACTGGGGGACCTAATATGGTCTTCAGGCTCCGAAAATCGCTCTATGGCCTTAAGCAGGCTGCCAGACAATGGAGCAAGAAGCTCAGAAGTGTCCTAGAGGGTATTGGCTACTCCAGGCTTCGCTCCGACAACTCTATCTACATTTATTCCAAGGGAGACATCAAGGTCATAGTGCCTGTCTTCATTGATGATATCACTCTGGTGTCTAAAAGCGATTCTGCTGTCTCTGCTGCTGTCTCTGAGCTGTCTAGGCACTTCAAACTGCGAGATCTCGGGTCTACCACTCTGCTACTTGGTATTCAGGTGAAGCAGGACTGTTCTAAGCGCACTATTTCGCTCTCACAAGAGCACTACATCAAGGAGCTGCTAGAACGATTCCATATGGATGATTCCAACTCCCTTTCCACCCACTTCCACCTGGCTCTGAGCTCTCCGACATTTTTTTTTTTTTTTTTTTTTTTTTTTTTTTTTTTTTTTTTTTCAATGGCACCTCTCGGTGGACCTTTTATTCAAGTAGCTATACGACATCCGGTTAGATACTCCGGGCTTACTACAAGAATACGGATGCCATAACGCGTATCCGATGCGAGCCCGGTGGTCGCTACATGGAATCATTCTATACAAAGCGGGGGAGAAACCGTATCCGCGCGACGAGGTCAAGCGCATGTGAGAAAATAAAAAACATATCAAAATGAAAAAGAAAAAGATAATGGGGAAAAAGAGGAAGTGCCCGAAGCGAGCGCAATGCTACAGCGAAAACATCACACTTAACTTCAACCCCGGATACACCAGCACATGGGCCGGCGGTGCCAAACGTAGACGTGATAACGGATAGGAAATGGTGGGTGCATACGACGACAACTCCCGAAGTAAGGAATGACCCCTACTACTTGCGCGATGGAACTGGCGCTTGAGCCAGTCCCGGTCGAACCTATTATCCCAGAACGGACACGAAGTGTCCGTGCTGGAGTGCTGCGTCTTCTTCTTCTTGGCTGCGGAACAGTTGCAGCAGTGGCGGGCATCGGGATTCCTCTTCATCGCGATCGCGGCCTGGACATGGGACTCCGCAGTATGCGGTCCCGCGCAGTGGGGGCATCGGACGCCTTTGGAACGGCAGATGTCGGCGTGGTGACCCCACCTCTGGCACCGAGTGCAGAGGGCAGAGCCGGGCCGGGGGGCAGCGCCCCGGATTTGACAATTGCGACCTCCAATAGAGATCTGCTTACCAATAAAGTCTCTAGCGACGCGGCCAGAGACGGAGTCCGAGATATCCAACCATGCAACGCATGTGTCGGAGTGGCGTGATGTCCGCATGAAACAGACGGAATGTTTGAGGGCGCGGGACAAAGAGAGTCCGACAGGGGAATCATTGAGAGCGAGGGTGAACGCCTCGCGCTGAGCAGAGAGCCATCTGGCCGGTTCGGCCTGGACAAGAGGCACGTCTATTACCTTTAGATAGGACGTGGAAGTGGGGGTGGCGGCTTGGATGGGGATGAGGCCGTTGGGATCGACGAGCCGGCGAATGTGCTTGAGCACAAAGGCGGACTCGGGCTGGGTGAGGACCCGGTTAGCGGCAATGTGAATGCCGGTGGCGGTGTCTGAAGAACTTTCCAGAACGACCTCGGACTTGAGGTCGCTCTTGAGTCGGCTATTACATTCCCGTAAGATGCCGGGAGTGATGTTGATGGCGCGGATGTTAGATCCGGCCGGGGGAGTGATGTGTACGCCACGTCTTGTAGCGCCATGAGCAGTGTGCTTCCCCTTGCGTGCCGGGGCACGCTTGGAGACAGCAGGGGCAGTGGAGGGAGCCGGGGCCTTGGGAAGGGAGGGGACAGTGGCCGGCTTTGCTTTCATCGCTGGTTTCGGGAGAACACGTTTGGCTGCGGGAGCAGCCGGGGTCCTTCCAAATCCGGGTTTCTTGGGAGTCGAAGGGGGGGATTCAATTCGAACTTTCTTCTGCTGAGGTGCCGCGGCCTCATGTTCAACCTCGGCCATCGGGGACCGGGGTCGAGACGAGGGAGCACTCGGAGCAGAAGGTAGGGGGACGGGGGCTTGGCTGGGGATGGAGGAGGCGGGCCAGTCTGTCCAATGATGATGGCGAGCGCGGTCTCGAATGAAAACGGTGCCAGCCATGTTCTGAAACTCGACCTGCTTGTGGGCAGGCGAGCTAAGCAGATTGAAGATCAGAATCAGCAATTCCGATGCATACGCATAGAAATCGCTGTCTGGGGGCATGGTGCGGACGAGGTCGGACGTGGTGGCCAACATCGATGCTAAGCGGTTCTTCTTCCCTGGCACCGCAGAGGGCGCGAAGGGATTGGAAGTCGAGGGGGTAGAGGGAGTGGCGGGGGCCTTGCCCTTGGCCGGAGTGTGTGGGCTCTGAGTCGCATACGACAACGGAGTCGCCGATGCTTGCGAAGGGCCCGCGGGGGTGGGGGTAGCGTAGGGGAGGGGCCAAGGGCAGCAAGCTGCTTGGCTCTCAGATGAGACCGCATCTTTTCAAGACGGGTCGCCTTTGGAGTCTTCGGTGTTTTGAGCACCGCCGCCTCCAGTTGTGGGGGAAGTCGATCGTCGTCGTCCGTAGACCAACCTCCGTTGTCAAAGTCCTCGCGCGTATCCATAGTAGCCTGTAGAACGCAATGTATTCCTACTCAAGCACTAGCACTGAGACTTCCAAAAGAGGAAGGTGGTGGTAGCGGTTCAAGAAGGGATTGCTCTCCGACATTGTTCCCTCTCTCGAGGAGCAAGCTGAGATGAAATCAGTTCCTTATCTCTCTGCTGTAGGTGCCCTGCAGTATCTGGCTGTTGGTACGAGAACGTAGAGTTCGCAGTGGCGATCCTAACGACGCTAGTATCGATCGGATCGGATAAGAATTGAGCTAGTATTAGCCACTAGTAGCTAGCAATTTATTCATAATTCATTGGGACTATCCAAAGATGCCATCTTCATAATTCCTGATAACCTTTCATTTCATAACTCATGGGTAAGTAAGTGATCTTCATAGAATTACTAGTTCTACATCTTCATTAACCACATGGATGTTTTCATTGTGAGCCAAAGATTGATGAACAATCTTTCATAAATGCATTGGGTGACATATTCTTTGTATAAAATTTTCATTAATCCCAGTACTATCTTTAGACATATCTTCATTGTATAGATTTTCATTCTTTCATAAATGCATTGGTTTGCAGAATCCTCATAACAGTCTTCATTAATACTTGATATATTATCATTAATAAAACACATTTCTTCATTCTGTCCCAATCTTTAATTTAACATGTATCTTCATTCCTTCATAAGTGCATTGGGTTGCAGACTCTTCATAACATTCTTCATTGATACTTGACATACCTTCATTAATAAAGCACATTTCTTCATTCTGTCCCAAACTCTAATTTACCATGTATCTTCATTCCTTCATAAGTGCATTGGGTTGCAGAATCCTCATAACATTCTTCATTGATACTTGATATATTATCATTAATAAAACACATTTCTTCATTCTGTCCCAAACTCTAATTTACCATGTATCTTCATTCCTTCATAAGTGCATTGGGTTGTAGAATCTTCATAACAGTCTTCATTAATACTTGATATATTATCATTAATAAAACACATTTCTTCATTCTGTCCCAAACTCTAATTTACCATGTATCTTCATTCCTTCATAAGTACATTGGGTTGCAGACACTTCATAACAGTCTTCATTAATACTTGATATATCATCATTAATAAAACACATTTCTTCATTCTATCCCAAACTCTAATTTACCATGTATCTTCATTCCTTCATAAGTGCATTGGGTTGTAGATTCTTCATAACAGTCTTCATTAATACTTGATATATCATCATTAATAAAACACATTTCTTCATTCTGTCCCAAACTCTAATTTACCATGTATCTTCATTCCTTCATAAGTGCATTGGGTTGTAGAATCTTCATAACAGTCTTCATTGATACTTGATATATTATCATTAATAAAACACATTTCTTCATTCTATCCCAAACTCTAATTTAACATGTATCTTCATTCCTTCATAAGTGCATTGGGTTGTAGAATCTTCATAACAGTCTTCATTAATACTTGATATATCATCATTAATAAAACACATTTCTTCATTCTGTCCCAAACTCTAATTTACCATGTATCTTCATTCCTTCATAAGTGCATTGGGTTGTAGATTCTTCATAACAGTCTTCATTAATACTTGATATATCATCATTAATAAAACACATTTCTTCATTCTATCCCAAACTCTAATTTACCATGTATCTTCATTCCTTCATAAGTGCATTGGGTTGTAGATTCTTCATAACAGTCTTCATTGATACTTGATATATCATCATTAATAAAACACATTTCTTCATTCTATCCCAAACTCTAATTTACCATGTATCTTCATTCCTTCATAAGTGCATTGGGTTGTACATTCTTCATAACAGTCTTCATTGATACTTGACATATCTTCATTAATAAAAAACATTTCTTCATTCTATCCCAAACTCTAATTTAACATGTATCTTCATTTCTTCATAAGTATATTGGGTTGTAGAATCTTCATAACAGTCTTCATTAATACTTGATATATTATCATTAATAAAACACATTTCTTCATTCTGTCCCAAACTCTAATTTACCATGTATCTTCATTTCTTCATAAGTATATTGGGTTGTAGATTCTTCATAACACTCTTCATTAATACTTGATATATCTTCATTAATAAAGCACATTTCTTCATTCTGTCCCAAACTCTAATTTACCATGTATCTTCATTCCTTCATTGGATTGTAGAATCTTCATAATATTCTTCATTAATACTTGACATATCTTCATTAATAAAACACATTTCTTCATTCTGTCCCAAACTCTAATTTAACATGTATCTTCATTCCTTCATAAGTGCATTGGGTTGTAGATTCTTTATAACAGTCTTCATTAATGCTTAATATATTATCATTAATAAAACACATTTCTTCATTCTGTCCCAAACTCTAATTTACCATGTATCTTCATTCCTTCATAAGTGCATTTGGTTGTAGAACCTTCATGTCACTCTTCATTAATACTTGATATACCTTCATTGTTAATAGTATAGATTAATGAAGAGTGAAGATTATGCCATCTAATTAGTATATGCTAAATTGGAAACATAGACTAGATCATGCTTTGGTATAAAATGAAGAATTGTTTATTAGTAATGAATATGCTACAGGGATTAATACAGTAGTAATGCAGATGTAGCATTGCTTAATGATGAGCTTCATTAAAGATTACAAGACCAAGTGTTTTTATGAAGAAATGAAGTTATATGTTTACCAGTGCTTTGAAAAATGATGAAAAAGTTGTTATCATAATAAAGATTATGCAACCCAATGCATTTATGAAGTGAGGATCTATGGTAAATTGTAGTTTGGGACAGAATGAAGACTTGTCTGCTATTAATGAAGATATATCAAGTATCAATGAGTGTTATGAAGATTCTGCAGCCAGATACACTTATGAAGGAATGAAGATACATGCTAAATTAGAGTTTGGGACAAAATGAAGAAGTGTCTGTTATTAATGAAGATATATCTAGTATCAATGAAGGGTGTTATGAAGATTCTGCAACTCAATACAGAGCATTTTTTCATTCTTTCCCAGAGCATAATTTTCCATTTCTTCATAAATGCACTGAGTTGCATAATCTTCATATAGATCTTCATTAATCCCAACCACATCTTCACTACTAATAGGTATTTCTTCATTTCATCCCCAATCATAATCTACCATATCTTCATTTTCTCATAAATCCATGGGGTCACATAATCTTATCATTGATCCTACTACTGTATCTTCATTGTTAACCTATTCTTCCTCATTCAGTTCCAAACTAATAATTTTCTTTTTTTATAACTACATTAGGTTGTATAGTGGATATACAAATACCTTTTTCCATAAAGTGATGACTGGCATGACCTTTACACACATTTTCATTTCAGTATTTCAATCATCAGTACTGACATATACTTGAATTAATATCTGCTAACATTTTTACTAGTACTAAGGACAGCAGATGTAAGATAGAGACAACGGAAACTTTCTTTTCTTCAAACCAATCTGGCAAAATATAAGAAAGTTTCTAAAAATATTAGTATATACTCACTTTCTCTTTGTATATGGGTAATTATCAACAATTGTGTCAACATTAGCAATATCACGTTTATTTGATCTCGGAGAAAGTGTCTTCAGCATCATCAGGAGGGTCCAATTTACATCATCTGCAACGACATCAAATTCAGACATCATATGATCTGTAGATGTCTTTTTGTCATCCCTTTCAGCACGGTGAGCCCACCAAGCCAGGGCCATAATGACCAGGAAAACACCAGTGGGGCCTGCATGCATCAAGGACGACCAATCAACATCTTCGGGGATGGATCTAGACAATGACCCGTCTGGTTGACACCGCTCTTTCGGCTGCAAAAACTTCCACCATTCGCTGAACGTACCCGAGAACTCACTAATCGTTACCTCAGGAGTTGACGTCAACTTGCGACCATATTTCATCCATGTCTTGAGCTCGAGCGGGCGATTTTTCGTGGATAAATTCTATCAAAACAGGAATGTTAACCAGCACAAGAGGGGGATTTAAAGAACGTACACCTTTTGTCGAACAAGCACTCTCAAAACGCAGCCAGTTGGGCACAAGTTTCTTCCAAACTTTTGAAGACTGTGCAATGGCCCGGAAATATCTATCAGCGGAATTCACGAACTCAGGGAGATCATGAGAAATCGGCGGCAACACGAGATCATCGAAGGAAGGGTCATCCTGGCCTCCTGAGGATGTGTCGGCTCGGGGGTTAGTCACCCTATTGATTAAAGAGAGTTCGAGAGCTCGTTGTTCACTGTCAGTGTTCTTCGTTGCTTGCTCGTTGTTGTTGGCAGGCTCCGAAGATCGAGATGGTCTAGTTGGTCATAGTATCAGCCATGTACTACACACGATCAAGAGAGGCACATACGGGTGCTGCTCTCGCTCAGAGTTCTTAGCCACTGGTATACGTGCGCCCGCAGTTTCGACTAACCGCTCATCGACCTGCTCAGTGACTTCAGGGGCCTGTGGCTCCCCTCCATTGCCGGCGTTCTCATTTGGTTGCATGTCATCATTAATAGCAGACTGGGATGCTGCGACCGAAGTTTCTGTCAATCTGAATTAAAGTATTAGAAATGCTGCGAATTCATAGAAATAGAGACTTACACTTGAGGGTCCTGACTCGATTCAACAGCAGCAGTTCCCAGTGCAGCATTCTTCTTCAATTCTACAACATCATTGGAATGTGACTCCGTCGGGCTGGTTGTAGCTAGAGTATCAAAAATTGGCACCAATCCATAGAAGTAGAGACTTACGCTTGGGGACTTCACCCAATTCGAGAGCGGAAGTACCCGGGGCGGAAGTACCCGATGCGACGTTCTCATTCGGTTGCATGATTGGTCTGGTTGAGCTAGACAATTAGAAAGTATACCAAGTCATAAAATAGAGATTTACGCTTGAGAGACTTGATCCAATTCGAGGGCGGAAGTATCCGGGGCGGAAGTACCCGATGCGACGTTCTCATTCGGTTGCATGATTGGTCTGGTTGAGCTAGACAATTAGAAAGTGATACTGATTCGTAAAGTAGAGACTCACGCTTGAGAGACTTGACCCAGTTCGATGGCAGAGGTTCCTGATGCGGCATGTTCGTACGCTTGAGAGACTTGACTCAGTTTGATGACAGAGATTCCCGATGCAGGATTTTCGTTGGATTGCGTGTCATCATTGGGAGACGACTCTGTCGGCCTGGTTGTGACCAGAGTATTAGAAAGGGAAACCAATTCATAGAATGAAGACCTACACTTGAGGGACTTGACCCACTTCGATGGCAGAAGTTCCCGATGCGGTCGGTTGCACGTTATCGTTAGGAGATGACTCGGCCCTAATAGTCGACAATCTGTGAGTAGTAGAATAATATATGATGAGACTAACCCTGTGGTCTGGTGAGGCTGGGAAGCCTCGCCCTTGTTACCGACTACAGTCTCTATTTCACCAGCCTGAACAGATGGGGGGTCGCGCCTTCGTCGCTCGTTGATGGTTCATTTGCACTACACCAAAGGTAAGAGGACGCATCTCCAAGATGCAATGACTTACCCTATTGCCTGTCGCAACCTCGTCATTCGAGGCTGCGGTAGTGCGGCGCCTTGACCTCTACCTCGACCACGCCCTCGAGCTCCCCGGCCTCTTTTTCCTCCTCGCGAGGGCTTATCAGGACTGCGGATATTGAATTTCCCCATAACTTCGGCGAGGAGAGCAGCATTGCGCGCAATGTTCGTCTCCCTCGTGCGTTCGTATTCAGATAGGTTCTCTCCTGCTACATTGTCTTTGTCGACGTCATCTCCGGCGCTGTCTCCATCGTCGCTTGCGTCGCCTTCATCGCCGGAGGCAGGGTCTCCGTCAATATCGTCTTCATCGCCAGCGGTGTCGTAGGCATGGCCAGCGGTAAAGGTGGTGGAAGTAGGATGAGAAGATGTTTCTGATCACGTTGATCAATTCCCGAAATAGACGAGGTTCAGAAAACAATGAACTTACCGTAAGCTTTGCACAAAAACCCATCCCACTGCTGTGCCAACGCCTTGTAGTCAGCACAGAGAAAGTCCTGAAACGTCATCTCTGACGCTTCAACTTCTCCGTTGACGCTAGGGAAGGGGTGAGTCACAAAATACAGTATATGGACAAGGAGCTTAGACACTCACATGAACGCACTCAGGCGTCCCTCAAAACGCGGCTCCGGCCCACCTGCAAAAATGCTGAAGGTCCAGCCGGTCTCATAGGACAGCCTCTTGATGAACTCCTTGAGAGTATTTGGCAAGATGTTTATGTTCCTATGAAACACTAAGGTGAGCAACGTTACATTTTCCCAACGCAGCAGGCTTACCGCTGCATTTTCTCAGCTTCGAGTCGACTACTTTTTGAGGTGGTGGTCATCCTCTCTCTATGGAGTAATGCCGCCTGCCTGATCTCTTCTGACTCCTTCGCAAACTCTTCCCTTACAACGCGATTACGAATCCTCAACCTAGCCCCCTTCCTTGAAAGGGCATCAAGATCTGACGAGACTTCCTTTTCGTATGCTATTTCGACGAGTGGCTTGAGTTTCTCCTCCCAGAACAAATTCTGGTACGCTTGCCATACGGCTGGCGCTTTTTTCTTCTTCTGGAAGTCAATGGTGCTCATTTCACTAAGCCCCAACCTCCCTATGTTATAGAACCATTGAGAGACGCGCTGTATGCGAGGGTTAGTGGAATGCTTGGATGTATTCGGTGGGTCTTCGTTACCTTGAATGTAGCTTTTTTGATCGCTCGCAGAGCCACCTCAACATTTCCTTCAGCCGCCTTCAGTTCCTCTTCGCCTGGGGCCTCTACAGGGAATTCTTCGAACCACTCCTTCTCAAGCAGGGCCCAGAAAGCCTTCGTAGACCCCCCAGCCTGGGCGTCGACCCAAGCCGTTTGACGTCCTTGGAGCCAAGTCCGTTGCTTTACAGTTGTCCAACGTCTGCGGGTCATGTTTCGTCTGCAAGCTTCAACAATTGATGGGGAAGTTATGAAGAGTATATGAAGTTTTCTAACTTAGCTGTTTATTGCTTAGTTATTTACCCCACGGTTCCCTTTCAGCGGTATATAACTCCATTGGTTATTGTTATTCGCCTCTTCGTTATTTAGCGTGGTACAAATAAACAAAACAAAAACAAAAACAAAAAATATTCAATGAACAAATACGTTCGGGGACTTGTACTCTTGCCGTTACGACCCTGATAGAGAGAAACTGTATTAGATCGTTGTTCAGATCGTTAGATCTATCTGAGATCGTTGTATCGATCGTATGTATCTTTCCCCAAGGAGGTCATGAGGGGCTTTTACTTACCGGTCCTTGCGCTTATAACTTAGGTGGATGAGCCAGTAGATAACCCAAGAGTCAATACTCCAAGGCCAGGTGCATAGACTCCTACATCATGATTTGTAGACGTCATGTTTCTAAAAGAGAAACTCACGGACTCAAGCAGAGAATAATTGCCGAATAATTTCTTAACTTCGTTCCAAGATAGACTGATCGTGGAAACTGTGAAATACATTCTCACTTTGACAATGTCGCATCTTAAGGCCGATACAAGAATGTGAAAGGTAAGTTAAACTTTCTATTCGAAGGAAAATCTCGCCAATCAATAGGACAGTGAGGCAGTTACGGTAAAATAAACGCGTGTGCGGTTGCGTGATATATTGATGGTACAACTTGTTGAATACACTATCATTTTGAGAACGTCGCATCTTAAGGCTTTACAATGATGCAAAGGGTAAAGTACGCTTCCTATTCCAAAAAGAACCTCGCAAATCGGTAGGGCATTGAGGCACTCACAGCAAAAGAAGCACGTACGCGGCTGTTGATGTCGAGTGCGTTACATCAAATCCAAGTTCAAGTTTGTGTTGACAAAAGGGCAAACTCGTCTTCCTAACATCCTCACTTCTCTATCGATTTTCGAGATTATTTTTGTTATAGAAACTGTTTTCCAATAGCTATGCCTCTGTATAGATTGGTAGAGGAGAATGAAATGCAAGGTAGTCAAATCCACCAAACTCAGTGAGGGCGAGGTACATGCATGATATAGATCATAGCATAAATTTGTTTCTCGACAACTTTCCATTTTGGAATTTGGTATCCAAGCTGTCCACTGTTTTTACTGCTACTCCATGCTTTCTGCTTCAAAAAAAATCTCGCAAGTCAATAGGTGAATGATAGAGTTATGGTAAGAGAAGCACATATTCGGTTGTTGGATGTTGAGTGCTTTAGATCAAATCAACTTTCCATTGATGCAAGGGCACGCTTTTCTATCTAGCGTCGCCTTTTCTGGATGGATTTTCGAGATTTCTTTGGATATAGAAAGCCCTATTTAACGAGTACACTCTCACGTAATTTTGGTAACAGAGGAGGGCAGGCATTATCGTCAAAAGTTGCAAATTCAGGGTGCATAACACAAGGACGGGCCGTTCTTCCTAGCGTCCCCTTCTCCCTATAGATATTTGAGATTCTTTCGAATATAGAAACTTTTATTTAACGATCACACTCCTACATAGTTCTAATAACAGAGCAGGGCGGATAATATCGTCGAAACTAGCACGCTCAGTGTGCATTGACACAAGGGCGGGCTTTTCTCCTTAGCGTCCTCTTTTCTCAACAGACTTTCTAGATTCTTTCGGATATAGAGTCTTATTTAACGGCCACACCTCTACGTAGCCCTGGTAGCGGAGGATGGAAGATAATGTCAAAAGTTCCAAACTCAGTGGAGGCGGGTGGGTGAACACGTGTTTCCGGCCAGTTTCATACGACGTACATCCTGCTACACTCTCGTGAAACAACCTACGCACTTATCAGTCAATCGAGCCCTTTCTCTCTCTCAAAACCTGAACCAAACAGATCGCGTGAGTCACTTAGATACCGATTTTCGTTGTACACCTTCAGCACCAATTCATAGAGTGACAGTCACGTGTT
The DNA here is from genome assembly GCA_029719445.1 of Agaricus blazei. Taxonomy (NCBI): domain Eukaryota; kingdom Fungi; phylum Basidiomycota; class Agaricomycetes; order Agaricales; family Agaricaceae; genus Agaricus; species Agaricus blazei. The sequence goes on from SSNC01000010.1 coordinate 1,633,425, forward strand.
CTACGTGTTCGGCGAGCGCAACGCGCGTCTTCCTCACTGTCCTCTGACTGAAGCAAACAAACTGCCGACGTCCTTCGCAAGCTCACATGTGAGTATTCTCGTTCCCTTGAATCTCACTCCGCCATTTGTTGACTTTCAATGCACAGTGTTTCACTCCCGTGTCACGCGTGCCTTTCTGCCAGCACATCCCTCGCTTGAACGTTTTCTGACACGAACAGTAAGGTTGAACAGTTGTGACCTTCTCCCTTTCTTACTCTATATATGTCAGAGTAGCATGTCTCAACCCCCCAAGCGAACTCTCGAATCTGCGGAGTCGGCCCATGCACGACCATCAAAAAAGGAACGAGTCAACCGCCGGCGACGTGTCATTCCCTCAGACGTTGCCAGCAGTATCCGCGTCGCATCCTTGAATGTGAAGAGCACCTCCCGCCAATTGACAGCTTATAAGGTGAAGACTGCACGTCGACACGATGAAAAACGTCCTCTTCCGCCCAATCAGCCCTCGTCGTCTACCGGTTGCATTCCACCTTCCGTTGACCCGACTTCAGACGCCGCTCCTGAACCTGGAATCGATAATGCGAGCCCTACCCCCCTGCCCGCTCCCATTGTTACTCCAGACACGACCTCCAAGAAGCGAAAGCAGACGAACACAACTACCGTGAGCCTAGAATATTATTTGTTCTGAATTCATATACTTAGCGAAGTTCCAGTCTAAACTGCTGCAGTGGTTGCAATTTCGAGACTCGTTTCTCGATGAACTCCTGCGTCTCGAAGGCATCGAGTCTGGTGAGCGCGGAGGGGATGAGAATGGGGGTCTCAAGTGTGTCGACTGTAAGAGTGGTATAGGCAAATATAGGTGCATCAACTGCTGTGATCGCGGTTCTTTGCATTGCAAGACTTGCCTTGTCAAGGTCCATGCCATCTTACCGCTCCACCGCGTCCAGGTATGTTTTAAATTTCGTCTGAGTCATTGAGTATACTCTGAACATTGTCACGATGACATAGGTATTCAACGGGGTCTTCTTTGAAACTACTGCTCTCAAGGATCTTGGACTCCGTTACCAGCTGGGGCATGCTGGCCTCCCGTGTCCATGTCCTCGAGCTGGTCCACCCGAATTTCTGGTCTTCACAAGCAATGGTTACGTTCGGATCATCGTCGATTTTTGTGATTGTGTATCACGGTCCACGATACCTGCGCATGTTCAGATACTTCGTGCAGGTTGGTTCCCTGCTTCATCAGACCGCCCTCAAACTGCATTCACCTTCGACATGCTTGATACGTTCCATAAGCTCACACTTCAAAGCAAGATATCTCTTTATGATTACTATCACGCACTTTGCAATAGAAGTGATCCCCTGGAGCTTGGTAAAGCAGTGGTTGGTGACATCCGCTTATATTACAACCATAAAACTCATTCCAGTCTAGTACCTCTACCCCGAGTTCCAGCACTCCTTTCGAGTATGGCGTCATCTGAAGAACCTCAAACGGTCAGGGCGGGGTCACGATCCTGGAGGGGTGGCATCGACGCCTGAGGGACATCTGATTCTTGAGTGTCCGGCCTGCCCTCACCCGGGAAAAAACCTGCCTGAGGACTGGGATGAGTACCCGAGCCATCTTCGGTAAGTAAGAAAGACCCAAGGAGTTATTCTAATGCTGACACACAATCTAATACAGGTTCTTATTTACCCTTTTCCTTGCTGTGGATGCGAATTTCAAACTGAAGAATAAGGACCGAGGTATCAACGATTTCGAGTTGGATCCGGGACTAGGTGCCTATGTCGAGAACTCGCGCTACCAGGATCATCTTCGTTCAAGTTATGATGAACCAGAGGTGTGTCTGTTTACCATTCTTACTAACCCGCTTCAGTCTCTCATACGTTATTCTCTGTAGGTTAATACTTGCTTGTCGGAGCATAATGCTATTGCAAAAGCAAACAACTCTGTTCCTGGATACCAGGTTAATGGTGTTGCTCTCGCAATATGTTCTCGACACTCCTTGGTGCGTAGAAATGGTGCTGTGGATCTAGAGAAGGGTGAAAAGTAAGTTTACGATTATAGATTTTCATTTATATGCTTATTGTGGTGTGTAGGTATCGGTCAATTGATTACATGGTGCTCTCAGCACTAATGGGTATCACACTGCTTCATGTGGTCATTTCGTATGACATTGGCTGCCAGTGGTCGAAGAAATTTGACGAACGTGTTGCGAGCTACCCTTCCACAATGCAAGTACCACCCGACCTTGATATACAGACAGCTATTCCTAGCTGGCATGCCAATGGTCATGGTGCTGTCTGTCGTAATAATTTTTCACTCCATTATTTTCATGGTGTTGGCCGTACTTGTGGTGAAGACATTGAGACAACATGGTCTCATACTAATTCACTGGCTCCAAGTATACGTGAGATGGGGCCTGCTACCCGACGCGAAGTATTGAATGACCATTGGAATGGTTGGAACTTTCAGAAGATTGTTCATTTTCGTGAGTTCATCCAATCTTGTTGGTGTTTTGTGACTTATAAATTTGTTTAAGGCACTCTTTTTGCTAGACGATTTGTGGAAGCAGCATCAATGAGAAAGAAGCATCATGATATTTTTGTTGCTCTTTCTTCAACATTCACATCATCATCAGTAAGGAAATGGACCCGTATGGTAGAGAAATGGGAGAGTGATCATTCCAACACTAATCCATTTGAAGAAGTTGAGATCCGTGAGTACTTTATGCTGATTACATATATCAGATTCCCTAATTCTAAGTTTATAGAAACAACATTGGATGATGTTAGGCTTGAGCTTGCAAAGGAAGATGCTGCAGATGCTATCAAAGGAGTTATTCTTCCTCATTCTACAACACCCTCAGAGTTCATATCAAAAGGAATTGAACTTGAGGAACAACAGTATGTATTTCCTAAGATTAATTTCTTAATTATGACTTATTGTTGGTAGACGCAAGTTATTACGTCAAGCATCTCTTCTTGGGCGTACAATTCCAGTAAATCAACAAATAAAGCTTCAAGAGCGGCGTACTTCATTATACCGACGGATTGCAAACTGGCGAGCTGTTCAACGAGTGTATATGCCTGCCATTGCTTCTTTACTGCCCAATCCTGAAGATGACTTCTCAGAGTTGATGCAAGTTGAATCACTCCCATTATTCCTTCCCTCTTTTCTTTCACCTGAAATGCTTGCCTTGCCATCAATTATTCCCCTGGCCAAAAAGGAGTTTAGGCTCCGTATAGCTCAAGCTGATGAAGCCCTGGACAAGATTCGACTTGCACGACGCCACATAACAAGTGTCAATGAGTTCAAGAAACACAACATTTCTGGGTCAGGCAATGCTCCAGTCACACGAGGTCGTGAAGTTTTTGAACGTTACCAAAACCGGATTCAAGCAGCAGTGGCAACATATCATGCTGCCTACAAGTGTTTGTTGACTCTTGACCCAGATAGTCCTGATTTATCACACTTTCAAACACTCAAGCCAGAAGATATATCTGGTCCTGGACGTGAACCAGGAATGGATAGAGGCCATAGCCGTTTTCAAATGTCATGGATTTGGTTAGTTGGGAAATCATCAAGCAATTCAAGTTATAATGAAGAAGAGTATGAAGAGTCAATGCGAGCAGATTGGGCAAAAGCAAAGGCTAGGAAAAGTAGATGGGAAGAGGAGTACCAGCTACTAAAAGAAGAAATGCGGCGAACTGTTGAATATTTTCAATGGAAAGCTAAGTGGTGGAGATTACAAGGAAAGCGACGGTTGGTAAAGGATTTAACTCTCTCTCAAGGATTACAGGCATATGCTGAGAGGCAAGCAACACTGTTGGAGATGCTGGGTGAGAGTTGTCTTGATAAGTGGTTGCCTTTGTTGAAAGCACAAGATGAAAATGTTGCTTGGGCAGAGGGCTACAAGAAAGGAATGAGCCAATTTGGGGAAAGTGGAGAAAACCAGGAAGAAGAGAATGAAGGTTACAATAGAGATGGGGTTGAACTTGCAGATATACTGGATATTGATGATTAAAATGAATCTATGGTAGATTACAGTTTGGGACAGAATGAAGAAGTATGTGTCTTTAATGAAGATATGTCAAGTATCAATGAAGAATGTTATGAAGAGTCTGCAACCCAATGCACTTATGAAGGAATGAAGATACATGCCAAAATGCACTTATGAAGGAATGAAGATACATGTTAAATTAGAGTTTGGGACAGAATGAAGAAATGTGTTTTATTAATGAAGATATGTCAAGTATCAATGAAGAGTGTTATGAAGATTCTACAACCCAATGAAGGAATGAAGATACATGGTAAATTAGAGTTTGGGACAGAATGAAGAAATGTGCTTTATTAATGAAGATATGTCAAGTATTAATGAAGAATGTTATGAAGAATCTACAACCCAATATACTTATGAAGAAATGAAGATACATGCCAAATTAGAGTTTGGGACAGAATGAAGAAATGTGCTTTATTAATGAAGATATGTCAAGTATCAATGAAGAATGTTATGAAGATTCTACAACCCAATGAAGGAATGAAGATACATGGTAAATTAGAGTTTGGGACAGAATGAAGAAATGTGCTTTATTAATGAAGATATGTCAAGTATTAATGAAGAATGTTATGAAGAATCTACAACCCAATATACTTATGAAGAAATGAAGATACATGCCAAATTATAGCTTGGGACAGAATGAAGAAATGTGTTTTATTAATGAAGATATGTCAAGTATTAATGAAGACTGTTATGAAGATTCTACAACCCAATGCACTTATGAAGGAATGAAGATACATGTTAAATGAGAGTTTGGGATAGAATGAAGAAATGTGTTTTATTAATGATAATATATCAAGTATCAATGAAGACTGTTATGAAGATTCTACAACCCAATGCACTTATGAAGGAATGAAGATACATGGTAAATTAGAGTTTGGGACAGAATGAAGAAATGTGCTTTATTAATGAAGATATGTCAAGTATCAATGAAGAATGTTATGAAGTGTCTGCAACCCAATGTACTTATGAAGGAATGAAGATACATTTTAAATTAGAGTTTGGGACAGAATGAAGAAATGTGTTTTATTAATAATAATCTATCAAGTATTAATGAAGAGTGTTATGAAGATCCTACAACCCAATGGACTTATGAAGAAATGAAGATACATTTTAAATTGCAATTTGGGACAGAATGAAGAAATGTGTTTTATTAATGAAGATATGTCAAGTATCAATGAAGAATGTTATGAAGATTCTGCAACCCAATGCACTTATGAAGGAATGAAGATCACATGCCAAATTAGAGTTTGGGACAGAATGAAGAATGTTATGAAGGTTCTGTGTTTTCAATGTACTTATGAAGGAATGAAGATATATGCCAAATTAGAGTTTGGGATAGAATGAAGAAGTGTGTGTCTTCAATGAAGATATATAAAGTATTAATGAAGAATGTTATGAAGATTCTGCAATCTAATGCACTTATGAAGAAATGAAGATACATAGTAAATTAGAGTTTGGGACAGAATGAAGAAGTAGGTGTCTTTAATGAAGATATGTCAAGTATCAATGAAGAATGTTATGAAGATTCTGCAACCCAATGCACTTATGAAGGAATGAAGATCACATGCCAAATTAGAGCTTGGGACAGAATGAAGAATGTTATGAAGGTTCTGTGTTTTCAATGTACTTATGAAGGAATGAAGATATATGCCAAATTAGAGTTTGGGATAGAATGAAGAAGTGTGTGTCTTCAATGAAGATATATAAAGTATTAATGAAGAATGTTATGAAGATTCTGCAATCTAATGCACTTATGAAGAAATGAAGATACATAGTAAATTAGAGTTTGGGACAGAATGAAGAAGTAGGTGTCTTTAATGAAGATATGTCAAGTATCAATGAAGAATGTTATGAAGATTCTGCAACCCAATGCACTTATGAAGGAATGAAGATCACATGCCAAATTAGAGCTTGGGACAGAATGAAGAATGTTATGAAGGTTCTGTGTTTTCAATGTACTTATGAAGGAATGAAGATATATGCCAAATTAGAGTTTGGGATAGAATGAAGAAGTGTGTGTCTTCAATGAAGATATATAAAGTATTAATGAAGAATGTTATGAAGATTCTGCAATCCAATGCACTTATGAAGGAATGAAGATATATAGCATATTATAGGTTGGGGTAGAATGAAGATGTGTCTGAAGATATTGCTGGGATTAATGAAAATTCATTTGGGGATTATGACACCCAATACATTTATGAAAGATCATTTACCATTTTTTGGCTCACAATGAAAACATCCATGTGGTTAATGAAGATGTAGGACTAGTAATTCTATGAAGACCACTTACTTACCCATGAGTTATGAAATGAAAGGTTATCAGGAATTATGAAGATGGCATCTTTGGATAGTCCCAATGAATTATGAATAAAGTGCTAGCTACCCCTCATCAATACTTGGGGTGCACAACAGAGACCAAAGCAAACATATGAGTCACTTCGCAACTCATCAGCACGGTGGATTCAACGACGATGCAAGCATGTAATTCCACCACCTGACAGACTTCATGAACTTGTGTATCACGTTTTCAAAACATTCGGCAACCTTTTAGACCCACAAACAAAGAAACCACTTTTCAATGAAAGCAATTGGAAAACAGCTGCAAACGTTCTTGACTCTATCCGGAAAGGTTATTTATCTGATCCTCCTGGTGTTCCTCTCTACACCATAATTGGAGTGGATAAAAAAGCTGGCAATCTACCTATTTATAGGTGTGCTCGGGGTACAAATGCGACTGAGGGTGGGGTTCACACCCATATCCGCAATCGGCTGCCAAAGTATGGAGCCTCAGTAAGGCATGTCAATGCCTCGCTCTTAGACTTCATTTTGACACATAATATACGAGTACGCTTTTTTTGAATGAAAATTTAATTTTTACTTACCAATTCTTTTTAGACAGGTGTCTACAATACAACTGGCAAACATTACCGAGGTCATTTTTCAATCTGGATTATCAACGAACTTCAAGAGTACCTGGTTTCTCTTGAAGACATGTTCTATCAGCCTTCCCGGATCACAGGATGGGTAAATGGTAATCTTTATATGCAAACTTCAGAAACTTTTGGAATTCTCCCAATTCCTGAGGATATCTGTTCCTTAAGCGGAATGGGTTCATTTATTCCTGGCACTCATATCAAACATTCATTCCTGGCTTCACGACAAGGAACGTTTAAAGCTGTGCTTCCGGTTCACACTAAGGCTGAACGTGACTTATTTCATTCACTGTCAATTTCTCCAAACTCTGTTTTTAACCCAACCACTGGAGAACCTGATTGGCATGCAGCAGTGAAAGTTTGGAATTCATTTGCAAACACGGATAATGATAATGCTATCTATTACAAGGTACATAACTAGTTGCTCTAAACGTAAGAAAGAAGCTGATTTTATTCAGCTTGTTGAACAGCTTCGAGTTTATTATCACAAACAACAAACACTCGCACAAGTCCATGATGCTCTTACTCTGACCTCAGAGGAGCAACGGTCATTATCTCATGTAATCCATGACCCACGACGGTCAAGGCATGCTCCACCAGTCCCATCAGTTCCTGCCTGCCCTGTTACAACTACGTCAGGAGTGCTCGGAACACCGCTACAATCCCATGCAGGGCCATCATTCCATAATTGGCATATAGGCTCCCTTCCTGCGCCCATTGTTTCATCATCATCATCTGCAATTACAACCGAACAAAGCCATCCATCGTTACAGCTACAAACTCAGATGGACAATATTGCACGACATTGAGTGGCTAACAAATCTAAAGAAACAAACCCACAGAAGAAGGTCCGAAAGGTAAGAACATGTCGTAAATGTGGTGTTGATGGTTGTGCTGGTCGTAGAATGGTTAGCTTATGCAAAAGTGCATGTCAAGATTGTGGCCAAAGGGACTGCCAAGGAAGAAACTCAAGCCGACCAGATAAGCCCTGCTCACTCGGTTGGCTTGAATGATCCAGATAATCCATATCACATCTAAGCGAGTATTTTGAATAGAAGATAATAGTGAAAAATCTAATTATGGCTAGTACACATGATAAGCGACTATTTCTATGTAATGTAATGTAACCACCATGAACCAGCTTGTCAATAGACGTGATGTAATTGATGGTAAGCATCACATGTATATCAACCAAATAATAGCCAGCTGTGGTGGTAGACAAGACATTCTCTCGCTCTCTCTCTTTCCTTTTTGGGTTCAATTTTATTTTATTTTATTATTTTATTTTCTTCCCCCGACATCAGTATCCGGCCAAGATATGCCAGACATTAATGAAGATTGCAATGAAGGATTATGAGTGTATGAAGAAATGCAAATAGCTAATGAAAAATGATTTGGGACAGAATGAAGATGTGTGTAATAGCAATGAAGACATAGCATGCATAAATGAAGATTGAAATGAAGGATTGTGCAACCCAATATATATGAAAAAAATGAAAATAAGTAATGAATAATGATCTGGGACAGAATGAAGATGTGTGTATTAGCAATGAAGACATAGCACATATTAATGAAGATTGAAATGAAGGAGTGTGCAACCCAATGCATGTATGAAGAAATGAAAATAGCTAATGAATAATGAGTTGGGACAGAATGAAGATGTGTGTAATAGCAATGAAGACATAGCACATATTAATGAAGATTGAAATGAAGGAGTGTGCAACCCAATGCATGTATGAAGAAATGAAAATAAGTATTGAATAATGAGTTGGGACAGAATGAAGATGTGTGTAATAGCAATGAAGACATAGCATGCATAAATGAAGATTGAAATGAAGGATTGTGCAACCCAATATATATGAAAAAAATGAAAATAAGTAATGAATAATGATCTGGGACAGAATGAAGATGTGTGTATTAGCAATGAAGACATAGCACATATTAATGAAGATTGAAATGAAGGAGTGTGCAACCCAATGCATGTATGAAGAAATGAAAATAGCTAATGAATAATGAGTTGGGACAGAATGAAGATGTGTGTAATAGCAATGAAGACATAGCAAATATTAATGAAAATTGAAATGAAGGATTGTGCAACCCAATGTATGTATGAAGAAATGAAAATAAGTAATGAATAATGATTTGGGACAGAATGAAGATGTGTGTATTAGCAATGAAGACATAGCATGCATAAATGAAGATTGAAATGAAAGGATTGTGCAACCCAATGTATGTATGAAGAAATGAAAATAGCTAATGAATAATGAGTTGGGACAAAATGAAGATGTGTGTAATAGCAATGAAGACATAGCAAATATTAATGAAAATTGAAATGAAGGATTGTGCAACCCAATGTATGTATGAAGAAATTAAAATAAGTAATGAAGGATAAATTGGAATAGAATGAAAAGTATGTATCAACAATGAAGGATTGATATGAAAGACTTTGCCACCCAATGCATTTATGAAAGAATCAAGCTATATGATAAATCATGTGTTGGGTTACAATGAAAACACCCATGGCAATAATGAAACTGATAGTATGAAGACCACTCACCTTCCCATGAGTTATGAAATGAAAGGTTGTTGGGAATAATGAAGTTGCTATCATTGGATAGTCCCAATAAATTATGAATAAATTGCTAGTGACTAGTGGACTGAGACAGCGGGGGCGGAGGCGGGAGATGGCGCAGAGGGGGAGGAGGGGAGCGCGAATTTCACCTGTTTCTTGGCCTTAGAAGGTGCCGCAGCAGCTGCGGGTGCAGCCGGAGCACGACTTCTAGAAGCCGTGGGTTTAGGGGGTGGGGCCGGGTGGCTTACCTTGGGCCGCTTAGTCATTTTGGCCGCGTCAGCCTCGGCCTCGGCCATAGGAGACCAAGGGCGTGGTGTAGGCGTGGCCGAGGGGGGAGGGGGCGTGGCTGGGACCGGGGTGGGAGTGGGGACCTCAGGAGGGGGGCCAGCGGATGCGATAGTCTGCACGAGCTGAACGTCGAACGGCGCGAAGCCGCCCATGCCCATGAACTCACGCTGGGAGAGGTTTGGAGCCTTGAGGATGGTCCATAGTGTGCGAAGAAGTTCGTCTGCAAGCGCATCAAACTTCTCGGTGGGGCCAGCTTGCTTGGCGGTGTTGACGGCCTCCTTGAGCTGCTCGGTGAGGGAGTTGTGGGCTCAACGCGCGGAGCGTCCAACCAACGGGGAGGGGACGGGAGAGGAGGTCGCTGCAGGGGGCCTTGGCGGACCAAATGGTGTTTTCGGGCTCTGAGTCGCATACGACAATGGGGTCGTCGTTGCAGCTTGCGAAGGGCCTGGCGTCGGAGTGACGGGGGGGTCGGGAGAAGAGAAAAAGCCAACACCGCTGGCCTTTCCCTTCATCTTCAATTGTGAGTGAAGCTTTTCAGCTCTACTTGCCTTTGGTGTCTTGGGCGGCAGCCCGAACACCTCTACTTCCATTGCCTCCTTCATCGCATGCAAATCGGGGGGCAAGTTCTCATCGTCGCTGCTCTCCCAGCCTCCATCATCAAAGTTGGGTCAAGTATCCATAGCGTAGACAGTATATTACTCCTTGTACAGCTCTAGCACTGAGGCTTCCAAAACAGGAAGGTAGTGGTAAGAGGTCAAGAAGCGATGTTCAACTTTCTCCGCACGCACATCTACCAAGCGATCCACAACGCAGCAAAAGAGAGATACTTCACCAACGTCTCTCTAACCTTTCCTCAGTCGCAGTCTCATGACTTTGCCAAACAGAGGACCACTTCCAACATCTTAGCTCTCTGGGTCAGAGGCTTTGACGATCCGAGAGACCGGTCATGTTTTAGGGGACATGGCTGGCTCGAATTATACCAAAAGAAACCTGGACGTCTCAAAGCGAGGGTTCCAGATTTCAACTTTCCATGTAGTCACGTCGAAGGTGGGTGGTGTAGGCCGGACGCCTCCCTTCTGCCAGACACGGATTACACGCGGGTTCTCCCGACACACCTTAACCAAGGCCCTTGGCTCCGCAACTACGGTGGAGCAACGGCCGCTCACGATCCCAAGCTACTTGCTCGTCTCGTACGCTTGATCACCAATCATGCACCTACTGGGGAGTATCGTGCCAGATTCTTCCCTCGTGAGCCAATGGTAGGCTGTCATGGAACGGTTGACCCACCGTTCCCGGAGTCTCGTGAACACATTCTCAATTGCTGTCCTTGGTACATGAGGAGAGCTAACCACTATACGATAGATGGAATCTGCACCATCCGCGGTCTCATCCTGTTCCTTATGGACAATCCAAGCACCTTCACTTTCGAACCACTGGAACAATCGCGCATTTCAGAGTCGAGCTGGCCGGCCTACCGAGAGGAGGTGTACCACAAGCAAGATGAAGACAACAAGGAGAGGCGCAAACGCAAGCTGCCTGTCCTTGACATAGGTCCAATTTTCTGGCATGAGACTGAAGATTCCAATTATCAAAATTGTTTTGAAGCTGACGAATGGGCCGGCTTCAATTTCGAGAAGATGACACTTGGTACGCTGGAGGTGACGGGAGAGGTCGTTATTGCTGAACGCGTCAAGTTTCTTTCAAATTGTAAGATAGTTTCATTGTTTTACTTTTTCCTCAGAGTTTCTTTTTATCTTTCTTGTGCTCTCTCTGCATGTACTGGTATCGAAATTTCCCCTCGTGATTGGTTCGCTTTTTTCTTTTCTCATATGGCGATGACTATTCCGCCGGATACGGTGACTGCCCTTTTGTTGTTTGTTTCTATTTGTAATCTCCGTGGGGGAGAGAGGTAGTGTACAGGTGATGTAAAGTACAGGGTATGCGTCATGGCACCCTTAAGGTCCATTTTGAAATAAATGCCATAGATACAAAAAAAAAAAAAAAAAAAAAAAAAACAGCTCCAATGACTCCCCCACCGCTTCCGGAAGCTCTAACTCGACTCCTGGTGCCGAAAAAGCACAGAGAGTCCAAGAATTTGCTGGAAATGCAAGTGCTCCCTCCCCTACCTCTTCCCCTTCGCTCTCTGCCCCCCTGCAGCTCGATGCTGACTTCCACTGGCTTGCAGATACAGGGGCCACTTCTCATATGACCCCCCACAAACATTGGTTCAAATCCTACTCCCCCCATCGCATTCCCATTCGCTTGGCTGATAATTCAGTTGTTTACTCTGCTGGGGTGGGGTCTGTGGTCTTTGAGCCAGTTTTGAGCGGAAAGGTGGCTAGAGCGGTCGAGTTTACTAGGGTTTTACATGTTCCTGCACTCCGCAGTAATCTGCTGTCTTGTCTATACCTTGCACAGCACAAGAACTTTATTATCACAATTTCTGCTCGTTCTATGGCCTTCTGCTGCAAGGGGACAACGCTTTTCACGGCCACCATCCATCCTAACAACTCTGCTGAGCTAGATGGCTCAACTCTGACCTCGGAGGCCGCTTGTTCGGTCTCTACACTTCCCTGTGACCTCTCCCTATGGCATCGTCGCTTTATTCACCATAATTATGCTGATGTGAGGTCTATGGTAAACAAGGAGCTTGTTACAGGCCTCAAAATCGACTCTAAAGCGTCCCCTGACCCTATATGTGAGCCCTGCCTTGCTGGCAAGATGCATTCACTTCCTTTCCCCTCCTCTACCAGCCATAATCGATCCCCACTTGAGCTGGTGCACTCAGACCTTCACGGACCGCTCCCAGTTGCTTCCCACTCAGGCTACAAGTACTGGATCACATTTATAGACAACGCAACGCGTTTCTGGGCTGTATATCTGCTGAAAAGCAAGTCTGAGGCCTTTGAAGCGTTCAAAATCTACAAATCTTGGGCTGAAAACCAACTAGGAGTGAAAATGCGCGCTCTACAGGATGATAAAGGTGGTGAATACATGTCTAAAGCCTTCCTAGCCTTCACGGAGCAGTGTGGCATCGATAGGAGGCATTCTACTCGCAACAGGCCTCAGCAGAACGGTCTAGCTGAAAGGGCTAACAGAACTATGGGTGAAAGGATCACTGCAATGCTCTCTGAGTCGAAATTGCCCCTGAGTTTCTGGGGTGAATGCATCTCCTCTATGGTGCATGTATGGAATAGGCTTCCTACGTCATCTCTCCCTGGTTCTACACCCTTCCAAGCATTCTATAAGCGAAAACCTGACGTTTCCCACCTCCGGGTATGGGGGTGCACTGCCTACATGCATATACAGCGAGATAAACACGATTCTCTTCAGCCCCACTACAAAAAATGTGTTTTCATAGGCTATCCTACTGGCTACAAGGGCTGGAAGTTCTATAACCCAGTCACCAAGTGTTCAATCATCTCTGAAAGGGCAGAATTCGATGAAAGGTACTTCCCTGGCACTTCTAGAGCTCAACTCGATGCTATTCCTTCATTTGCTGGCCCTCCCAGCTCTCCCGAAACTCCTATTGCTTCAGAGCCCTCTCCAGCGCTCCCCTCGTCGCATTTCGGCTTCCCACCTCTCCAGGATGAAGGGGGTGGTATCTGGCCTCTCCCTGCACCATCTCCGCTGCCTAGTTCGACTCCTGCAAGTGATATTCCTCCTGAAGAGTCTAAAGCACCTCAGAATGCTTCTAAAGCTCCTGTGATTGCTCCTGCATCTCCTGTGCTCGCTCCTGCATCTCCTGTCGCTCCCTCTCCACCTAGAACACCTCCACAACCTCCTGTACCGCTCCCTGTCACTCCTCCGACCGCTCCTGTGCCTGCTGAGCCTCCACGAGTCCCTAGGCGCACCAATCGAGTTAGACGACCCCCTGGTGAGTGGTGGAGGGTCAAAAACATCGACCTACCTGGAGACAATCCAGAACTAGAAGAGGAGGCCGCTTTTTTGGTTGACAGTGACTTCTGTGATGTAGAGTTTGCTGGAGCAGTTTCTAATGCGGATCCTCGCTCCTACAGGCTGGCTATGCAGTCTCCTGAGCGCTCTCACTGGCAGGACGCTTGTAACACCGAAATCTTCAATCTGGAGGCCAACAGGACCTGGGAACTCGTTGATTTGCCTCCTGGTAAGAAGGTAGTCAGCTCTGGATGGGTATTCAAGGTCAAAAGGCATGCCGATGGCTCAATTGAGCGCTATAGGGCTCACCTTGTTGCTAAAGGCTTCTCCCAGTGTCCTGGCTTTGATTACACCGAGGTTTTTGCTCCTACATTCCGCCCTGCCTCCCTGCGCCTCATTGTAGCCTTAGCTGCAAGAGAAGGCTTCAAAATGCGCTCTGTCGACATCTCTTCTGCCTTTACCTATGGGGAACTCGAAGAGGAGATCTACATGAGACAACCAGAGGGCTACCACACTGGGGGACCTAATATGGTCTTCAGGCTCCGAAAATTGCTCTATGGCCTTAAGCAGGCTGCCAGGCAATGGAACAAGAAGCTCAGAAGTGTCCTAGAAGGTATTGGCTACTCCAGGCTTCGCTCCAACAACTCTATCTACATTTATTCCAAGGGAGACATCAAGGTCATAGTGCCTGTCTTCATTGATGATATAACTCTGGTGTCTAAAAGCAATGCTGCTGTCTCTGCTGCTATCTCTGAGCTGTCTAGCCACTTCAAACTTCGAGATCTCGGGTCTACAACTCTACTACTGGGTATCCAGGTGAAGCAGGACTGTTCTAAGCGCACCATTTCGCTCTCACAAGAGCACTACATCAAGGAGCTGCTAGAACAATTCCATATGGATGATTCCAACTCCCTTTCCACCCCACTTCCACCTGGTTCTGAGCTCTCCAACATTGTGCCCTCACTTGAGGAGCAAGCTGAGATGAAATCAGTTCCTTATCTCTCTGCTGTAGGTGCCCTGCAGTATCTGGCCACCATGACTCATCCCGACATTGCCTATGCAGTCTCCTACCTTGGGAGATTCAATCACAATCCTGCTCCTGCCCATTGGCTTGCTGTAAAGCATTTACTTCGCTATTTGAAGGGCACACTGCACTACCAGCTTGTCTACCAAGGTAGTGACTCCGGAGAGCTGTTTACCACCTATTCTGATGCTTCCCATTGTGGCTGCAAGGCCACAGGTCGAGCTACAGGTGGTTATGTGACTCTAGTGTCTGGGGCTGCTGTAGGATGGTCCTCAAAGCGTCAGCCCTTTGTGACTCTCTCGAGCACTGAGGCTGAATTTGTTGCTGCCGTCGAGGCTGGAAAGGAGATCAAGTGGACTAGGAACATCCTGACTGAGTTTGGCTATTACCAGACACTTCCCTCAACGCTTTTCGTGGATAACAAGTCTGGGATCAGTGTAGCCAAGAATCCTGAGCACCACGGGCGCATGAAACACCTAGATCTTTGCTTTTATTGGCTCCGCAAGGCTGTAGAAGATGGAGTCATTGATCCTCTCTATGTGTCTACTGATCAGCAAGTTGCGGACATCCTAACTAAGGCTGTATTCCTAAAGGTTGTTGACTTTGCTGTGCCGTTGTTGGGACTTGGACAGTAGTATGGACTGGTTGGATCAAGGGGTGTGTGTTAGACTGCCCAGCAGTCTTGTGTTAGAGTGCCCCAACAGTCTTGTATATGGACTTAGAGATGGTACGACTTTCTGATCATGTGATATATTAGTAAGCACATGTTGAACTTGTCTGTGAACGCTCTAGAAGCCTTTAGCTTCTTAGACTTTGTTCACAGGTGAGTATAGAGTTCTGTATATTCATAGAGAGCTTTCTTAGACTTGTTCACAGGATTGCTAAATCAATTCTTATCCGATTCACTCGTGACTACCATCCGTTAGAACCGTCTCCACATGCGCTACGTTCTACTTCCGACAGTTATCAACAAATAAAGTCGAAGCAAGTGTCTGGGGGTAGCCAAACTCGCTGAGAATGTTCCTGGTCCACTTGATCTCCTTTCCAGCCTCAACTGCAGCCACAACTCGGCCTCAGTGCTCGAGAGAGTCACAAAGGGCTGACGCTTTGAGGACCAGCCTACAGCAGCACCAGAGAGAATAGTCACATATCCACCTGTAGCTCGACCTGTGGCCTTGCAGCTGCGTGAGAGGCATCGGAATAGGTAGTAAACAGTTCCCCAGAGTCACACCTCTGTAGACAAGCTGGTAGTGCAGGGTACCCTTCAAATAGCGAAGTAAATGCTTCACTGCAAGCCAATGGGCAGGAGCTGGGTTATGATTGAATCTCCTGAATAGGAGACAGCATAGGCAATCATCATCCCTTTTGAACCACTAACCACCTTCCTCTTTTGGAAGTCTCAGTGCTAGTGCTTGAGTAGGAATATATCGCGTTCTACAGCCTTGCTATGGATACGAGAGAGGATTTCGATAACGGAGAGTGGTCTACACGACGATGCGCCACTCCCCGAAGTGTTACAGGCCGCGGTCCT